>JARUHQ010000022.1:1940846-2335846 GCA_029955515.1 Chrysomela aeneicollis
GATTGGCTTATGAGATTCGTAGAAGGTTTTAGTATAAGCTATGGGCAGGGGTTGAAGGGTTTGCTGCGATTCCAGCGGCATATGTCAGAAGCAGTTGTTGTTAGCTTCCAGACATAGGCTTATTGAGAGACTTGATCGAAAGGCTCCAAGACTAAGTCTCAGGGAGGTATTTCGAATAGTGTCGAGGGATTTTAGGTAAGATTTGGAAGCTGACATATATATGAAGCTGTCATAATTCAGTTGTGAGCGAATGAGACATCTGTAGATTTTGAGCATGACATCTTCCTCTGCTCCCCAGTGTTGGTGTGATAATGTTTTTAGGATGTTCATTCTCAGCAGACAGTCAATCTTGGTATTCTTAATGTGTTGTTTCCAGCTGAGTATGTTTTCGAAAGTAAGCCCTAATATCTTAATATGTTGATCCACGACTGAGAGGTCAATCTCTTGATGGAGTAGCTGCATAGAAAAAAAGGATCTCTTAAAACAAGTTATAAGCGCATTAACTGAAGAGAATGGTAATCTTGAATAGGTCCAACCAAATATTAGTTTGATTTCTCGTCAAAATCCTCTTGAATACTTGGGAACAAAAAGTTTTGTGTAAAATGTACACTTCCTTGTTGAAAAATGTGGTTTTGTTGAGGCAAGAATATTTCAATGTTGTTGTGAAACAATTTTCTTGGATGAAGCTGGTTTCACAGCACATCTGAACAATTATCATCTTGATTCAAGAGGAATCACTTTTGATTCATTCTCATTGACCTTTAGAGGATTGCAACTCTGATTCATGCTGATAATTGAAAATAAAAAAAACTGTAGTTTTTTCACAAACTACACACACAAACACACAACACAAAACGAAGTATTCTCAACACCCAACATAGTGCCAGTGATACGATGTCATGTCCACATATTATGTTCTAGATTGTTTGCTTCCAGGAAACTTTTTACGTCCATGTTGAGTACTCGAGTTATAAATAAATCTGCACTATAGGAACAAAAGTATCACCAAAAAAACTTCATTGTAACCTGGTAACAATTATTTCTTTATAGTCCTAATGTCCGCCGATGGCATTATTTGTTGGCGTTGTCTAGCTGGTTCTGCGGACAGTGCTCGGTCATCAAAACACAATTCATAAGAAACGATATTCTTGAGCTGAGAGAAATATATGCTTGACTGACATTACTCACATTGTTTTCTAAGGTGAAAAGTGCGGATGATTCACTTCAACCAAATTAATTTCAAGAAAATTCATGGAAACAAGCAAACAACGCAATTAGTATATATATACAATTCAAGAATATTATATATATTTGATTTAAGAGATCAGTTTTTTCTGAGTGCTCTGTCATACCTTGTTATATGAATTAGTATCTTTTTATATTTTTTATATTATTTCTCATATTGTATATTGTTTATATAATGTGAAGAGAGGGGTTTTCCCGTTTATGAATAAATAGAAATAAATGGATATTCTCGGGATCTGGGTGCTGGAGAAATTTAATTATTTTTGATTTCGTAGCAAAAAACTCAAAACCAGTCTTGAGGGACCACTGGGACAGATGATTTACCGTGGTGTAATGATGCCCAATTTTGTCAATATATTTTATCGTCCATAAAAACTAATGAATGAATCGTAACGAGTTCGATATGAAGTACCTACCAACAAATATTCGTTTAAGTGGTCAGTTGTCTTTAATATTTATATGGGTAGCTAGGTCGTCTCGGATCGAAATATAAACAAATTTGATGTTCTCCGGCCGATATTTCCTATAGGTACCAAGCAATGTTTATACTCAAGGAAAGTTTTGTTTTATGGAAGAATGTAGGAATTAGATGCATTTGGAATGGCAATTTCGTCTACGAGAGTTTTGATGATTATTAAGAACAATCATATACCTATTATATTATAACGAGAATAAAGTATGATATAGGATATAAACATTTCATAAATAAGAGGCACAATAAGATAACTATAGGATAATTGAAGGGAGGATCATTCGAGGAGAGGAAATTAGGGAACCAATAGGAACGTTAGTTTTGTTTACACTTCAAGTTAGCTCGTGTATAATTTATGGGCATAAGATCTGCAGCCGTAAAAACTAATTACTCTAGTTACCTTCAACCAACTTATATTTATATCAACTTGATCGAAGAGTAATGGAAAAAGCGCAAAAATATAAGATTTATATCTGAAATAGTTTATATTAAATACTCTTAACATGACCATAGTTTTAGAATTATTTACATTTGGCAAAATCAACATGAACCACGACTTAGAGTAATTAGCGCGGATGAGAGGTCCCAACAATTTTTTCATGAAAAGTCCCTATAAAGTCTCCGAAACTAGAATCCGAGAATAGAGCAGATCCAAGATCCAACAGTTGAGCACTCGACTCCAGACAATGTTCCTCAGTTCGTAATCTCAGTGCCGCCCTCGTAAAGTAAACAGTGAAAGATGGATTTTCATCAGATAGTTTGGTTTTCGTCAATCAAATGAAAGTCATCTTGTTGTGCCGGTATTCAATTCAATTTTCGTAATTTTTTTAGTTCACGAAATCATCTGAAAAGCTACTGATCAACCACCAAACATGTGAGAAATCTTATTTATATTGCCGAATTTGCCTGTCTAATTGATTCAAATGCTAAATAGATATTTGTACTCTGAAATAAGTGTATTTATGTCTACACTCACCATTCTTATTCACGAACCCAGTTAAAGAAGTTATATTGTTACGAGCCTGTATAGGCCAACTTGAATAAAGTAGGGTGTCATAACAGCGGCCTGTATCAATCTGGTAGTAGAGAGTGTTTCTCTTCCGTGACAATAAATGATTAAATCGTCCGCATATACAGCATTTATTTTATAGGAAGATTAATTTCCTTGCCAATATCGTTGATAGCAAGAGTAAATAAAGTAGGGCTCAGGATGGATCCCTGTGGAACTCCTTTTTCTTGTTTATGTACCGAGGAGGTTTTTTCATTAGCAGTTACTTTGAAGGTTCGGTTTTGCAGGAAATTTTCAATAAATGAGTACATATACTTTCCCAGAGGTTTGGAAAACTGCTCTCCTAGTCCCGATTTATAAAAACTCTGGTAATAGAAACTCAGTAACAACTTATAGAGGTATCAGTGAACTGTCAATTTTCAGCAAATTGCTTGGAAGCATCGTTTATGACTCTAGATGGCTTTCATCCTACCTTCACAATCGCAGTCAGCTAGTGAACTAAATGGATACAGATCTGCTCCATTTGTGGTATCCTCAGGAGTTTCGCAAGGTTCACATCTGGGTCCGTTGATGTTTCTAGCATTTATAAATGATTTGAAAGATTGCTTCAAGCATTCACAAGTACTATTATATGCCGATGACTTGAAAATCTTCAGAAAAGTAACGACGATTAGAGATTGCTCAAAGATTCAACACAAATTTGGGCAATAACTCCCCAATTACTAGATTGTGTGATTCTTTCAACAAACACTGTGGTAGCGTAGATGTTTTCTCTATTTCGTTGAATTCCTTTAAAATAACTGCGAAAAGAATATTCAACTCATAGAAAATAATAGTTAAGTAGTTAGTACATACAAAATTTATTAATTTTTATTTTTTTCTTGTATCTGCCGGCACCGAGTATTTCTGCAACCACTATACTGTTAGTGAATGCGTCTATGGGTATCTACCTGTTTGTATCCCAAATTTTGAATAAATAAATGTTGCCTGCGATGAAGCATTCTTTAAGTTTTACTAAGATATTTGGTCTGTGCACGGTATATCGAAAGCATTTTTTATATAAAATGAGGCTGCAATCACGTCCTGTTTATTTTGAAACGCTGTGCTGATGTGCGACTGTAACAGAAATAGGTTGCCTGCAGTATTGCGATTTGATCTGACTGGGCTGGGTCTACAATTCTATGCTTTCGGAGGTACAGAAGCTTGCACATTGTGCAAGTGAGTGAGATTGAACGATATGAAGAAGGATCAATTGGAGGCCTGTCGTGCTTACGAATAGGGAGGACAATCGAATCACGCCATGAGTTAGGAAATTCCTTATTCATCCAAACGGAATTATAGAGTTATAGAGGTGGAGGAGTTTTGTTAGACTGTAAGTGGACAGATTTTTCAGGAAGAGGAAAGGTATATCGTCAGGTCCCGCTGCATAGTTTTAACATGTGGGTAATGTTATTAAGAGTCAATGAAAGATTCAAAGAGTTGGAATCTGATTGCCGAGTTATGGGTGGGATTGATGTGTTTTCGGCATCGTGAAGGAATTGATTAGGATTACAGCGGTTGTTTGTATTCGACTGAAAACTTTCTCCCGAAAGGTTTGTTATTTGCTGGAAAGCTGAGATGACAGATTTTCCGATAAACATGTCTGCAGCGGGAGTGATGCAGTTGGTATAATTATGTAATTACATCGGCGTGAATGACTCCGATGAGGTGGACTTGGCTCAATTTGTGATCAGTATCTGTTCTAAAACTATCCCAGTCAGCTTGGGCGATTCTCCACTTTGTATCATTGGAGGTTACTCGACTGTCATCAGAAATCATGATCGGGAAGTGGTTACTGTCAAAATGATCATCCGAAACTCTTCATGTAAGCGAAGGGAACGTTCTTGGATCACACAGACTCAAATCTATGGCAGAAAAACTTCCTGTAGTGCGTATTTGATCCAGAATTGAGAAGGCATGTACCCGTGATGTTTACTGCATTTTCGACTATATTATCTTTGCCCACAATTCATTGTGGGCATTGAAGTCCCCAACGAATGGGTGAAGTTAGTTGATAAATGAGGTCAACAACTTGGTGCTCGTTAAAGTTTATTTTTTGCAAGCATATGATTTCTGCTTTGGTGAGTGAGGTAAGGTGTTCATTCCGTTCGAGATGGGCGTAGAACCCATCACAATTCCACTGAATCGATGTGAATGTTAATAAGTGGATTTTTTTGATGATTGTGAGCTGTCGGAGTGATAATCGTCCTCTAAGATATCGGATTGTGATCCAAGACTCTGCTCCTCTTTTTTGAGTGCTCTGTCTGTAAGATGTGGGTAAATAGTATGCATATCGGAAATAAGTGATTCAATGTTCTCAGTGAAGTGTTGAGCTTCTTTCAAGGGGTTACTACAGCCGAAAGAGTTCTCAAGAAAAGAGGTTGTTGACTGGGATAGAGAAATTACTAGGATCCTTACTATGGAGATCACTTATAGTTTTTTTCGAAGCCTCTGATATTTTTGAGGCGTCAGAGGGACCTTTCTTGGATTTCTTTCTGATGTGTTTCGGGGATCCCAGAACTTCTGCTGGTGCGGGAGGCGGCATTAGGGTAGTTTCATCATTTGGAGGTTTAGAGCTAGGCTGGTGGTCGATTGCGTTGAATCGTTGGCTTATAGTCTAAAGAGCCCGGGTTCAAATCCCGCGGCGGCTATTGGAAATATTTATTTCTATAGTATAGTTCAGTGGGAGGAGAATGACCAACCGATCATTCTTGGTACTTATAGATTTCAATCTTTCGGACTCTCAACGATAACCAGCCGACTAGTGCTTCGGATGACAATTAAAAAGCTAAGGTCCCCGTCTTCATTACTCATACAAGTCTCAATGAGACTTCGAGGGTTGCTTTGCAACTAAGTTGGCGGTTAAAACACTTTCACACACACTTTCACACACAGAAGAGTGGGGTTCTGGCAAACCAATGCCATCAACACACTCCGTTAGTCTTCTGTTTGGTCCAGGTTGTGGAGATTCTGGGGTTTGCTCTGTTTGGATATTAGTGGGGATCATTGCCGGTGTTCCCTGTTTGTGTGTTATCAAATGGCAATGCGTTAGCTCTGTTGATATTTGGACAGTTCGCTGCTAGTTGGCCTTTTCCCTTGCATAAAATTTCCATTTTATTCCATTCCATTTTGTCAGTGGATAGAAATATTCGATGTGAGTTCCTATCGAATGTAATCAAAAGGGAAGTTTGTATTTCAAAGTTTTCTGAAGGGGATATTATATGATCTTGTCGACGAAAAGACAATATGTGATTGTATTCATCTCCTGGGATTCCAGCTTTCAAAAAAGGGATAGAGGAAGTAAGTTGTAAACCATAATCTTTCATCTATGTTTCTATTGTAGCATTCGCTAAAGAGGAGCTGACATTCGAGATAATCAGTCGTTTTGCTGGTGTCACTAATCTTCTAACTGAAAGGTCAGTTTCACCTACTCAGATGATAGGATGATTTTGTATAAGTTCGTCGACGAATTCGACATTTATGTAAATGCTGATTATGTTGTTTAAGATTCTGGAAGTGAAACATATATGTTTTTGGAGCCTACGATATCTCCAACAGATCTTACGTAATCAAATAGCTAGGTGTCATCAGTTGAGTGAAAAAGAATGGCTTGGTTCTTCTTGGGAAATGTTTGAGATCTTGCAACATCTACATACGAGGCTGATGGTGCGGGAAAATTAGCTATACTGGATGAAGACGGTGCAGTACCGTGGGTGCAGTATACATTTTTGGACTGTTGGTTGGTTAATAATTATCGTTTTGTACCTCTAGTCTCTGCAATCGTAATGTATTTTCAGTGCAAAACAGACAAAAAGTGCGAGCAACAACAGCTTACAGTAATTATATGCAGATTTCACACGTTCCACAACAATCGAATGCTTATCTCCAGTCCAGTATGTAACATAGGCTTAAGCAATGCCTATGAGTAGGGTTAGACTACAGACAGGTGACAACTGTCCTGTGTCAAATAAGACATTGACATTGATCATGCGCCTTGGCAGATGACAGTGGCATAGGATGTAGATTTTCAGTTCTTTGTTGATAGTTCAGAATTATATACTACAGTTAAACACGTTTGATTATTCAATCACATTTATAATCAGAGATATATCGTATATAATAAAGAACTACATTACACAGTATACGACACTTTGTTCACACAGTATAGTCAAAAAATAATTATTTATCGAACTGTATTTCCACAAGAACTTTGGAATTATTCGATACGAATATCAAATTGAAATTGAGGTGGGAGTCCCAACATCCTTGGAAACCCAAAGCGCAAGATGGCGTTGTTCCAGTGCGCTAAGGTTGGCTATGGAAATGAAGTTGTATGCAACCAACCCAACAGACCCCGTCTTATTGAGAATGCGACGTTGTCAGTTTTTGTAATTTAGTTGTTGAGTTCGAGTATTATCTTGGAAATTTAGAAAACTATAATAATCTTATTGATTGATACTGGTTTAAAATTTGTAATAAATTTTTCAAGCACTTACGCCATTCGATTGAGCTGCAATTTTGTTGGTATTCATAATTCCAGTAACAATGCATCACAATTTTGTTACAGACAAAACAAAAATGGTGGCTTCATGATGGAGAATGAGTTTTGTGATTTTTATTCGATTAGTTTCAAAATCGTGGTTTCGGGATCAAAATTCAGAATTTCAAGATGGCGGACGAGTTTTTTGAATGTTGTACGATTCGATTTAAAATTGATATGTAGGGGTTTTCGGTTTCGAAGATTATGAGTTATTTGTCAAAAGTTGTGAATTCAAGATGGCGGACGTAATTTCCGACTACAAAAACCTCAATATACTGCAGTGAAACCAAGAATCTCAGGGTGCTTTATTGGGGTTCTTGAGGCTGGTTTCGGGAAAATGATGGACACAGATATTTTTCGCAGTTTATAATATACTCCCACCGTGCGAGACTCAGATGTTTACACCTACAACTATCGAATGACTGGCTTTTGAAATACTTTGATACTTAGCGTAAATATAAAGAGTACAAGAAACATTGACTATAGACTGAAAAAACTTTACACATTAATATACATACCTATCGAATGACCAGGCCCAAAAACAATGAGTTATCGTTTTCATAAATTCCCGAAGGTTCTTTCTGTATAATTGTAAGTGTGTCAATCGCCATTCGAAATAGTTTTCAGAAAGAGTCAAGACCGAGGTCAAGACCCGTACCTATATAGGAAACATATCTTTTTGCGAATGTTTTGCCACATCACGTTTTTGTATCTCCGTACACAAAAAACATACCGGATGATCCTCACAATACTTCGCGTAATTAATACAATAATTTCTGCAGACAAGGGTTGCTAATCCTTAATCCAATCGGACCATAATCGCAAAACATGTCGCTATCTTGGAGCCTCCATATTGAATTTAAGAATTTTGAAAATCAATGTCTAATCTTCAATCCTAAAAACCTCCTCATACCAATTTTCAATCGAATTGGACCATAACACAGATCTCGTCCAACAACTTGGAGCCACCATTTTGAATTAACGAATTTTGACAAACAATTAATATTCTTTTACCCAAAAACTTCCACATACCAATTTTTTATCCAATCGGACCATAATCACAAATCTCATAGATATCTTCAAGCCGCCATTTTTATTCTGTAACACATGTTCTAGATATTATCATCAGAATCAATAACACCCACCAAATTTCAAATCAATAGGATAACTAGAAGTAGGTCGAAATTCACTTGCGAGAATAACAGAACTCGACTAAAAACATAATTTGCATATCACAAAAACCCCAGATTTGAATCCGAGAACTTTTCCGTCATATCGAATTTTGACAAAGGAAATCATAACTTCCGATTCTAAATAACCTTTAAACAAATTTTGAAACAAAATCTTACAGAAAATCACAAAAATCGTCCGCGATCTCGCGATATCAATGGAGTTGAAGATCTGGTAACGCCTGGTATGATTTACAATGACTCTGTATGATTTTAGTGGAATTGCCATCTTGCTGTCAGTAGCTGAACTGAAGTACGTCATAAAATGGACCAGAACGCATTAAATCACGTATCAACTTTGTCATGTTCATCCTGAAAATTAGAGCGTTTTTCTCCAACTTTTCTGTTTTGATACATTCTTTATACTCTAAGTGATGCCATTAGCTAATTCATAATCATCAAATATATTTCTAGAATATAATTTTTGATCACTCAAATAACCTTAAAATTGATCAGTTTTGAGAATTTTTTTTCAGAATATTCATCAAATTTTGGGAGTTGCTATGGATCAAACGGCATGTATTGATCCTTCATCCATCTCTGTAGCAAAAATACATAATTTCATTTACTCCAACCTCCAACCATTCGTTCACTGAACATGACAAAGCGAGCCTCTGATTACCTACGGTTCAAAATAGTCCGTTGTGACTCCCACCGTAGTTATGAAGTCACATTTGTCAAGTAGGTATTTTTTGAGATTTACTTTAAAAAGTCCCTCGGACTGAATAGATTTCAAATCTTCAGGCAACAGATTGAGGATTTTTGGCCCCAAATATTTAGGTGTATATAATGTTAAATACATAAACAGACATTTCAAAAATAAATAGACAAACTTGCGGCAAAATCTTGTATTCTCCGAACGAAAGTTTTTACAGGAGCTGAGTTGGGAGATACCAGCAATAATCCTATTCTTCTTCTTCTTCACTTCAATTCGAATGGCCTAAGTTACCAGGACTATCCAACCAAGTACACGCAATATTTGATTATATAACCTCAATGGGGCTCATACCCCATGAGGATTCTGAATATGATCACAATTTCCAAAATATTGTATTCCACAAATATGTTTCATAAACTTCGATGTAGGTATGGCCCCCTTATTCGACAAATCCGTTGTCATCCGGCCTCTAACCGGCGTAGAAACAAGAGGACCAATTGATTTTCACTATTATTCACCAAAACTTCACTTTCATAAATATATTTTCAATGTAGTTTCGTAATTTCAATATGGACAATCACATTTAACATCTACTTGACTTCCAACCTCGAGGACGCCGCCTATACTCTACCATGGTCAGAAGGCGAATCTAGCAATAATCCTCACAATTTTTTTCATGCTGTGAACACGTCAGTAGTCAAGGACGACTTTCCCCAAAATGGGAGACGATATCTCAAGCGATACTCTACTTGAGCGTAATTAGTATATAACTAGTTGTTTCGAGGTTAAGACTGACTTCAAATTTCGAAACAAAAAACATAGAGAATTCAATTTACATATAAGAGACACACAATGAACTCTCTAATTCAAGGTGTCCTCCAACATTGCTCCCAAAAACTAGACCGAATCTGACTGGATCAAAGGGTCATTATATTGTCAGGTATAGTAATATCTAGTTGTTGCACATACTTCCTTCTGTTATGACTTAATGCATTAATTTTCATCAAATAACTTATCCAGGTCATTTATGTATAGCACAAATAAAATGGGGCCAAGCAGAGAGTCTTGTGGGACACCCATATAGATACTTTTGTTTTACCTTTTTTTTAGCAACGAACATAACTAATAATATTTTCTGAATATTTGAAGTAACTGCACTGCTGGACATCAATGTTGAATAATTTGCAATCTGCTATAACTTATGGGACTCCTAAATCATTTTTCGCACAGAAAACATTATTCTACCAAAGTTGTAGTTAATTTTCTCCTCTACAATTATTATTGTTATCACTGTTTTTCACCTAGAAGGTAGGTATTGGAAGAGAGATATCGTGGAAAAACCGATTTTCGGCGCCAACTCAGGGTGTTATTATGGCCATAAAGATGTACCGATACGCACATTTTCAAAACTCCTGTTTTTTAGCAGAATCTACCCATTGGCCTACTACAAGAGACAAGACTTTCTGAGAAAGGGATTCGAGATTTCGAGCCAAAATTATACCCACTGTAAGATATCTGCATACTAGCGACATCTCAAGTTATGATTTGAACTAAAAAATTACCATATGTAACCCTAACTCGTTGATTGAGAAGTAGTTGGGCCTACTCAATCAACGGTTACATCGTTGCTCAATCGACTTCTCAATCAACGGTATGGACGTGTATGGACGTTGCAGAGATAAGTGGGTAACTCTCTCTCTGGACGTTGATTGAATGTCAAGTGGTATATCTCCAGTTCCAATGTTGTCCGAGAGGTGGCTTTAGGATTATATCAAAGATTATTATAAGAATAGACTTCCTTGGATTGAAATCTTTTTGGGTTCATCATAATAAGTGAATTATCCTTGTTCATTTCTAATACACCGAACGTAATAAAGAATTCTCTTCAATTTTCACATGACCATTGTGCAATGTTAGCAGGGCATAATCCTATTTCGAAGGTGCTAGGGACACGCGTGACACCTGGTTTATAGCTCTGGAACTCAAAAAAAGTATTGTCATGAAATAACATGAAACTGACTTCCTATTCTTGACTCTGATCTGCGAACACGATTAGCATATACAGATGATACCGACAATGTTCAAATCTAATTTTTCTATCAACGGCACAGATTTCAACCGTTTCAACGTTTTATACTTTGATAACGCATTGATTGAGAATACAGTTGAGAAAACTTCTCAATCAACGCCATCTGTGTTTCACTCTGACGGTTATGTCTTGGGGCGCTACCAGAGATCTTGTTTCGTTTGTTTAGTTATTTGCCGACCCGTTGATAAATCACTTTGTTCTATATAGTTACCGACGATACCGACTAGGAAACAGAATGACGTGCCGCCATGATGTGAAGTTTATTTTATAGACAACATACCGTCAGTTCATCTTGAGCACGTGGAATTTTTGTCCCACGGTTTTGTATTTATTGTTGTTATTTGGTACAATAATAGTGAATATCTAGTGTGAAATTGAAGTTTAGGCACCGTTTGTCTATTAGAGCAGAAAAGAACGACCAGGATATTGTAAGTAATTAGAATTTTCTAAATTTTCTTATACAGCAATCTGGTATGAAAAAATGTGGCCGGCTTGCTTACCTAGGATGAGTAATAAATAACCTCTGTTGATTTGGCAATGGGATATTTAAAGAACATTTCATTATAAAATTTAGGTAATTGTTTTTGCTGTATCAGTGCGTGCCATAGTTTGAAATATTTTTATGTTAAAATTGCAATGTCATCAGTTTTCTCGGCAAAATCGATGAATAGGTAAATAAACTTTTTTGATCTGACAAGTAGGTCGTAATTTCTTTCAGTTAGTGCTAATTTGGAATGTTTTGTATCTCAGGAATTTAAAATAACTGACCCAGTTGTCAGATGAAACTATTAACAGTTCAGCATGGTAGAATTCAAGTGTCTTGTTGTCGGCTTTCCGCTTTCATTTTGGTAGCTGAAGGTGTTATTTGCTCTAGATTACAATATGAACCTGACGGTGGATTAATGCAACAATTATTGTCATGATAATATTTTAACTGACATCCAATATTGTCATTCAGCAATGTTGAGTTAAAATTAAACTAGGTAAGTACCTACCTACAATGCATTTATTTATCTCTGCATTTCCATAGCAATACATAATGGTCTATCCACTAAATTAGATGTTTTCCGAATAATAAACAAGAACATACCTACTAAGTTATATTCATCAATCCTAATTTATTCTCAAAGAATATTGATTCACGAAAAATGTCTCTTCATTTTGATAGAATTTGTCCAGTTGTCATTGGTATCCAGTAGGTTGGAGTAGATCAATTCGAAGTAACATCAATGTTATGTCAAGAAATTGTGAAAATTTCTCAAAAACATAAAATAAAAAACATTGCATTTCTCTGACATTTCATCACTCACAATGATAATATTTGCAATGAAGCTCTATTAATTTTATCAGAAGTTGTACAGTAATACCATGTGGTCAATATTTAATTGCCATACAGGGTTCAATGGTAAGGATTCAGCTCCAGGTTCAGACTTCCATTGTCTGAACATCTTGATGATTTTAAATGTAACATTTCTGCATCATTTTTTGAATAGGTACACCGAGAGTTACACTATTTTATTTTCATGTTTATCATTTATCAGTTACTGTTTTATGAGCATGATAAGTACCAAGTTTTTTTAAACAATTGTATGTACTTGAAATTATAAGTAGTGTGCACTACTATTTGAATAAATACTATCTCTATGTTGGACTCGAAATATGAACTTCATATATTTATATATTTATTTTATATTATATTTTTTTTATAATTTATTCAAGATAGTTACACACTTTTCTACCTATTAACTTCTTCATTGATTTCTTTTGTTTCACCGGAAATGAATAAGCCCTTTTTGAGTTATTTAGACTCTTTTTAGACTTTTCTATTTTCAGGCAAATTCCATATTCCTATTGACTGAAGATATGTTCTCTCCTAATTATTATGTCAGGAAAATTAAATCCCTGTCCATTTCTATATATATATATATATTTTTTTTGATATACAGGGTGGCTCACGACTACCGCGACAAAGATTTATAGGGAAACGGCCAAACTTGAAGTTTTTGTCACTTCAGTACTTTCTAAATTGGCCACGTTTTAAAATTATTTTGAAATATACAAGTTTGTTTTTTGAGGAACCCCCTGTATTTCATTGCATTCTTAGATTGTCCTTATTAGAAAGCTGATTTCATCAATCCATCACACTTTGGTTATCTATCTGGAATGATTACGGAGATATAGGCTGTGAAAAATCGAGATTTTTCAACTTTGAGAATTTTTTTGTCGAAACTATTTATAATTATATCAAATTATATCAAATGATAATTAATTGAATGAAATACAGGGTGGTTGAGATTTCTGAATTATACACCAACCTGTATGTGATTTGAGTAAATGTCATTAGATAATCAAAAGGTGTTATGGACATGTAGCCATTTCTATCAACAATGAATAATTTTGCCAAAAAAATCCCAAATTTGAAAAAACCAGATTTTTCACACACAAACTCAAAATGTGATAGATCGTTTAAATTAGTTTTCCAGGGAGAATCTAGGAATGCAATAATATACAGGGTGTTCTCTAAGAAAAAACAACTTCGATATGCCACGACGTTTTGGGACTTTCTGTATATTTCAATGTAATTTTAAAATAATGCCTTTATCATTGTACAGGGTCTTCACGTATATTTTGAACCCCCCTTAACTTATTTATCTATTACTTAATTCTCTTATTCAATATATGCTCTCATGTAATGTTTCCTGTATATTTAGAATATTATAACAGAAAAACTGTAGAACAACTACACATAAAGTTATCTAAACCTAATACATTTTTTTGAAGGAACACCCCTTGTACATTCTGTTACTATTGAATAGAGCTTATTTTTCACCGGTGTGAAAATAGAAACGGTCGCCGCGTCAGAAACGAAATATTAGAGTTCCTGTATCACCTATGTTGGGCGGTTTAAGAATGTGCCGTTTCCGGAAATTCTTCATCACCACATGTTTTGAATGAGTTGAAAAAGCATAAGCACCCTATTTTATATTTTGTACCCCTATATTAAGCTCGAAAACTACCCCTGTAACAATAAACATCGCCTGAAAAACACGAATTTACCGTTTCTGAAAATGTCTTTCTCACTACATATTCAAAATGAGCTAAGAAAGCATAAGCACCACATGTCATATTTTGTACCCCTATATTAAGCTCGAAAACTACCCCTGTAACAGTAAACATCGCCTGAAAAACACGAATTTACCGTTTCTGAAAATTTCTTTCTCACTACATATTCAAAATGAGCTGAGAAAGCATAAGCACCACATGTCATATTTTGTACCCCTATATTAAGCTCGAAAACTACCCCTGTAACAATAAACATCGCCTGAAAAACACGAATTTACCGTTTCTGAAAATTTCTTTCTCACTACATATTCAAAATGAGCTAAGAAAGCATAAGCACCACATGTCATATTTTGTACCCCTATATTAAGCTCGAAAACTACCCCTGTAACAGTAAACATCGCCTGAAAAACACGAATTTACCGTTTCTGAAAATTTCTTTCTCACTACATATTCAAAATGAGCTAAGAAAGCATAAGCACCACATGTCATATTTTGTACCCCTATATTAAGCTCGAAAACTACCCCTGTAACAATAAACATCGCCTGAAAAACACGAATTTACCGTTTCTGAAAATTTCTTTCTCACTACATATTCAAAATGAGCTAAGAAAGCATAAGCACCACATGTCATATTTTGTACCCCTATATTAAGCTCAAAAACTACCCCTGTAACAGTAAACATCGCCTGAAAAACACGAATTTACCGTTTCTGAAAATTTCTTTCTCACTACATATTCAAAATGAGCTGAGAAAGCATAAGCACCACATGTCATATTTTGTACCCCTATATTAAGCTCGAAAACTACCCCTGTAACAATAAACATCGCCTGAAAAACACGAATTTACCGTTTCTGAAAATTTCTTTCTCACTACATATTCAAAATGAGCTAAGAAAGCATAAGCACCACATGTCATATTTTGTACCCCTATATTAAGCTCGAAAACTACCTCTGTAACAGTAAACATCGCCTGAAAAACACGAATTTACCGTTTCTGAAAATTTCTTTCTCACTACATATTCAAAATGAGCTGAGAAAGCATAAGCACCACATGTCATATTTTGTACCCCTATATTAAGCTCGAAAACTACCCCTGTAACAGTAAACATCGCCTGAAAAACACGAATTTACCGTTTCTGAAAATTTCTTTCTCACTACATATTCAAAATGAGCTAAGAAAGCATAAGCACCACATGTCATATTTTGTACCCCTATATTAAGCTCGAAAACTACCCCTGTAACAGTAAACATCGCCTGAAAAACACGAATTTACCGTTTCCGAAAATTTCTTTCTTACTACATATTCAAAATGAGCTGAGAAAGCATAAGCACCACATGTCATATTTTGTACCCCTATATTAAGCTCGAAAACTACCCCTGTAACAATAAACATCGCCTGAAAAACACGAATTTACCGTTTCTGAAAATTTCTTTCTCACTACATATTCAAAATGAGCTAAGAAAGCATGAGCACCACATGTCATATTTTGTACCCCTATATTAAGCTCGAAAACTACCCCTGTAACAGTAAACATCGCCTGAAAAACACGAATTTACCGTTTCTGAAAATTTCTTTCTCACTACATATTCAAAATGAGCTGAGAAAGCATAAGCACCACATGTCATATTTTGTACCCCTATATTAAGCTCGAAAACTACCCCTGTAACAGTAAACATCGCCTGAAAAACACGAATTTACCGTTTCTGAAAATTTCTTTCTCACTACATATTCAAAATGAGCTAAGAAAGCATAAGCACCACATGTCATATTTTGTACCCCTATATTAAGCTCGAAAACTACCCCTGTAACAGTAAACATCGCCTGAAAAACACGAATTTACCGTTTCCGAAAATTTCTTTCTTACTACATATTCAAAATGAGCTGAGAAAGCATAAGCACCACATGTCATATTTTGTACCCCTATATTAAGCTCGAAAACTACCCCTGTAACAATAAACATCGCCTGAAAAACACGAATTTACCGTTTCTGAAAATTTCTTTCTCACTACATATTCAAAATGAGCTAAGAAAGCATAAGCACCACATGTCATATTTTGTACCCCTATATTAAGCTCGAAAACTACCCCTGTAACAGTAAACATCGCCTGAAAAACACGAATTTACCGTTTCTGAAAATTTCTTTCTCACTACATATTCAAAATGAGCTGAGAAAGCATAAGCACCACATGTCATATTTTGTACCCCTATATTAAGCTCGAAAACTACCCCTGTAACAGTAAACATCGCCTGAAAAACACGAATTTACCGTTTCTGAAAATTTCTTTCTCACTACATATTCAAAATGAGCTAAGAAAGCATAAGCACCACATGTCATATTTTGTACCCCTATATTAAGCTCAGAAACCCTGTAACAGTAAACATCGCCTAAAAAATACGGTTTTACCGTTTCTGAGAATTTCTTTTTCACCACATGTTCGAAATGAGCTGAGAAAGCATAAGCACCCTATTTCATATTTTGTACCCTAGTATATCGCAGTAGGCAGGAAAACACGAATTTTTCATTTCTAAAAGTTTTTTTCGGCAAAAAATTAAATAAAACTCGTAACATAAGAAATAACATAAAAAAATATAAATAACATATCTTGACTCCTTTTGGGAATCAAGAAAATTTACACTTCTGGCCAAATTGTTGTGGTCCGGCTCTGATAATGTTCTACACAGTTCTAAATCAAAATAACACAAAACATAACAAAAAAACTTTGGTGGGCATAAGTAAGTACCAATAACAAATCATAAATAGGCATTCTTGCAAAATTTGTAATATGAAAAATAATATTAAATTGAACACAATTCAGTCTGAAACAAAAATTTCGTAGTATCTGCATCTTGATCTGTATCTTGATTTTTAGGTGATTTTTACTCTTACAGGGGTAGTTTTCGAGCTCAATATAGGGGTACAAAATATGACATGTGGTGCTTATGCTTTCTTAGCTTATTTTGAATATGTAGTAAGAAAGAAATTTTCAGAAACGGTAAATTTGTATTTGTTAGGTGATGTTTACTGTTACAGGGGTAGTTTTCGGGCTTAATATAGGGGTACAAAATATGACATGTGGTGCTTATGCTTTCTTAGCTTATTTTGAATATGTAGTGAGAAAGAAATTTTCAGAAACGGTAAATTTGTATTTGTTAGGTGATGTTTACTGTTACAGGGGTAGTTTTCGAGCTCAATATAGGGGTACAAAATATGACATGTGGTGCTTATGCATTCTTAGCTTATTTTGAATATGTAGTAAGAAAGAAATTTTCAGAAACGGTAAATTTGTATTTGTTAGGTGATTTCTACTGTTACAGGGGTAGTTTTCGAGCTTAATATAGGGGTACAAAATATGACATGTGGTGCTTATGCTTTCTTAGCTTATTTTGAATATGTAGTAAGAAAGAAATTTTCAGAAACGGTAAATTTGTATTTGTTAGGTGATGTTTACTGTTACAGGGGTAGTTTTCGGGCTTAATATAGGGGTACAAAATATGACATGTGGTGCTTATGCTTTCTTAGCTTATTTTGAATATGTAGTAAGAAAGAAATTTTCAGAAACGGTAAATTTGTATTTGTTAGGTGATGTTTACTGTTACAGGGGTAGTTTTCGAGCTCAATATAGGGGTACAAAATATGACATGTGGTGCTTATGCATTCTTAGCTCATTTTGAATATGTAGTGAGAAAGAAATTTTCAGAAACGGTAAATTCGTGTTTTTCAGGCGATGTTTATTGTTACAGGGGTAGTTTTCGAGCTTAATATAGGGGTACAAAATATGACATGTGGTGCTTATGCTTTCTTAGCTCATTTTGAATATGTAGTGAGAAAGAAATTTTCAGAAACGGTAAATTCGTGTTTTTCAGGCGATGTTTATTGTTACAGGGGTATAGTTTTCGAGCTTAATATAAGGGTACAAAATATAAAATAGGGTGCTTATGCTTTTTCAACTCATTCAAAACATGTGGTGATGAAGAATTTCCGGAAACGGCACATTCTTAAACCGCCCAACATAGGTGATACAGGAACTCTAATATTTCGTTTCTGACGCGGCGACCGTTTCTATTTTCACACCGGTTTATTTTTCTGATTTCAAATATATATATATACTTATATCATGTTATCTCTAATAGATTTTTAGTTTTTTTAAGTTGCAATTCAGATTTTATCTGGACTCATTTAGCTAATCATGACATAAATGGTCGGTAGCTATGGAAATAATAATTGATATATCTGTTGTCAAATTGATGCATGCTATAAAACTGATATTATAAGTTATTTGTGAGTTTATTTGTCATAATGGATTTCAGTGACAGGAAAAAACTCGGGTGTTACATTTAAACAAAATGTAGTTGGTGTCCATACCTTTTTTTCTAGATCTCCAACTGTTTTTCTGTTAACATTATATTATAAAAGATACAAGAAAAATTACATAAATTCGTGTCTTGCAGAAAACAATCGAAAAATATATGAAAAAGTTGAGGGGAGGTTCAAAATATACGTACTACAGAATCGACATAAACTTTGAAAGTTTTGCCGTTTCGCAATGTTTCGCTATAAATTTTCTTTGCGCTAGTCGTGAGCCACCTTGTATATACCTTTCAATATAGATTTCTTTCAAAGTGCTAAGCAGTTGATATTCTTTTTATAAAGGCTTTAACCTATTTCAAATGGTTCCATTGAAATCACAATATGAATTATGTTTGTGTATATAGACAATGTAGGTCATTGAGTAAAAATTCAGAAGATAAGGTCTTATCAGTAACTTCTGAATTACTTACACTCACAATCAGATGGATTCGATCGGATTTTAGGCGAATACATGATATTTAATTTTGATTACAATTATTGATTATCTATATATAAATATTTATCATTTAGTCCGTATTATGTAGTGTAAAATATGAGGAAAATGTGTATGAATGCAATATATTATGATAACTCCAGGTCAGATATTCCAAAAATCGATTGATATTTGAAGTTGGGTATTTAGGATTTTTTATGAGATTTTCCATATACAGGATAAGGATGAAAAGCATGTGTATATCTCGGGAACGGTAAGAGTTGCACAGTAGGCCAAATAGGAGAAAAGTGTAATTAAGAGGTCAATAAATAATTGTTGAGAAATCATAAAAATGTTGTTTAATTCCGGAGATATTGAAAAAAATGGAATTTGGCGATTTGGTTTTTATTTTTTTCTGAAATTATTTGAAAAGTTTTGGAAAAATCAAAGCAAAGTTTACCGAAACACATTCTGTAAACTTTGACCAAAGACACTTTCTTATTGCCATGTTTTTAGCTCTACAAAATGGCGTTCACAAAATCTGCATACAACGTTTCGTTCCAACATCAACTTTGTTTTTTTTATATGGCACATAAAAGGTACACTTTGTATGACATAGCATTTTTTATTGCGAATGCAACGACGTATGGCATAATTTGTTTTCTCATATAAAAACGTTGGTGTTTATTTGAAACGTAACGTTGTGGGGAGATTTTGTGTACGCCATTCTGTAAAGCTGAAAAAGTGGAAAAGAGAAAGTGCCTTTGGTTTTCTCAAAACATTTCAAATAACTTCAGAAAAAAACCTTGCCCATTGCTGTTCAACCTTATCTTGGGCACAATGTATAGTCTCCTTTTTCCTCCTTTTTCAAATTCAGCTAGCATCTAAAGTGGAACCTGTAGTTTTTATTAAAAAAAAAAAACGAAATTTTTTGTAATTGGCTAAAATGAGAGCCTTCAATAAAATTATGATGTATTCAGATTCTCAATAAACTTTTTTTTTCAATGTGTAGTTCTGCTATCTCAACAGTTAAGCTAATAAAACTCAGCATCAAAAGGAGAAGCAAAATAATATAGAATATTTCGTCCGCTCAAAGTTGAGCTAGCAACCATTTCTCGGATTAAACGGTAAAAACAAAAAATTCGGCTAGAGGGTATTGAATTAGCCCTTGATAATGGCGGAAGTTGGATTAAAACATTCCAAGGTTGTTTTTCTAAGTCATTAGGTTTCTTGTTTTTCCACATCACGAAGGAATAAACTGGAAAATTACTACACAAAATTAACGCTCCACTAAAAAATTAACTAAAAGTCTGAAATAATTATTTTTCAAAACCACCTGACTATTTTTTTTTAATATCGAGTAATTCTTTCTACAACACCTATACTAACTGTATTCCGAATCTCTTTTTTACGAATCTCGGGTGTACCAATTATAGCGTGTTTTTTTGGTGGTGCGTTATATTTTATGGCAAATGTATATACTTCCTCGATTTTTATACATTATTCAATCAAATTGCAAACAGGGCCAGCATGTCATAAAAGTAATAATTATTTCTGCACACCCTGATTAGATAATAACCAACTTAAAACACTTGATAACATATATATCAGATTATTTCATTCATGCTAAAATACACGTTTTTGATTGGTTGAAATGATTGTGTTGATAAGCAATAACACCATGTTTTCGATTTTGTATTTCGGCTCCTGATTGGCTATTGGATACCTACATGCTGTGTTTTCATTTCTGTATTTCGCTTTCTGATTCGTAGGCAGTAGGGTAGTTTAATTAAACAACGACTTACCATTTGCAATCTGTCATATTATTTTCCGATTCCCTGGTAAATAAATGAATGCCACTACACCAAATTTTCGTCTGAACCATGATAAACACACACTATTAATATGTATCCACTTCATTTTCCACAAATTCTGGACAATTTCAGCATCAATAGAATAAATCTAATGTAACCTAACCACACAAATTGTGACAACAATCATAATGAATTTAGCTCAGTAGTACCTAAAGCATAGGTAATCTTGCCTACATCATAAAATTGCATAAATGTATTGTTGGTTGCATAACGAATCTTCTTGTGTCGAACTACAATGCATAATCAAAATAACTAATTCCATAAACTGTACGTTTTATACGAGTTTGTATTAACAATAAATAGGAAATCATCAAAATGGCCTAGATTTTATTCATGAAATAATATGAACAAATACAACTTGTGTTATTGATGATTATCGAAAATTCCTTCTCTTTTTCGAAACAAATCATTTTGCTTTGGGAAACCAAGCAACATGATTTCTTCCTCAAAATCGAAGGAATTTTTGTTTCTATAATCATCAATACACTTGTTGTATTACATGCGATAATTTTATGATAATGTCAATGTTAAATATTTGATGATGTTTTTTTCAATGTAATCGATATTTTTCGAAATATGCTTATGCAGATTATTACCTTCAGCATGTGTTGATCAGTGAAATGGTAAAATGTATGAATAATACAAAAAATATCCTTGTATTAATTTAATGATAAGAAAACATGTTAAATTACGAAAATATATTAAAATTTATACTAAACAGATTAATTAACCCAAAAAATAATTTTAATGAGTTTATAACCGGTAAGTTACGTTCGCTTTTCATTGTAACTGCCGGCAGTTGATCAATATTATTGAAAGAAAATAGAAAATTTGAAAATAATGAGTCAGATCATCTTTTTTGAATATTTTTGTCGACGATTTAATAGAATTAGAATTTATTGGTTGTTGAGAAATGTACAGGGTCTTCACGTATATTTTGAACACCCCCTTAACTTTTTCGCCTATTGTTCAATTTTTATTTTCAAAAAATGACCCTATGTAATTTTTCTTGCAGATTCCATTTATGTAAAAACAGTTGAAGATCTGAAAATGAAGTTATTGGCACCATATTTATTTAATGGAACACCCTATATATTTTGTCACTTCTGGATAGAGTAAGTTTTTCTGATTTCAAATATATACACATACATCATGTTATCTCTAATTGATTTCGAGATATTTGACGTTTAAATTCAGATTTTATCCGGATTTTCTATCGGATTAAAAATAATAAAAAAATATTTGTTGTCAAAGATTTCTAAATATTGTGCTTAATCATGATTTTCCATATTTCTACATCGAAATACCCAACTCTCTTGAAGCGTGCACTATAGACTATATATAACACTATATTTCCGTTGTGCGGCTTTGGCATTTTTATTATTTTCCAAATATACTGATGGCATATCACATTTTTCCTTATAAAACTCATTATGACAAAAAACTGACATAATTCATCAATTTGACAACATATATTTCAATTATTTCCATAGCAACCCTGACCATCTATGCCCTAATTAGTTGAAAGAATTCGGATAAATCAACGTCAAATATCTCGAAATCTATTCGAGATAACATGATAAATGTATGTATATGTGTATATATTTGAAATCGGAAAAATATACTCTATCCAAAAGTGACAAAATATATGGGGTGTTGCATTTAAAAAAATATATTTGGTGTCCATATTTTTTTTCCAGATCTTCAACTGTTTTTCTTTTTACATATATGAAATCTACTAGAAAAATCACATAAGATCATATTTAAAAAAAAAAACTGAACAATAGATGAAAAAGCTATGGGGGGTCAAAATGTACGTGAAGACCTTGTACAATTTATGGAAGTCATACTTTACGGCGATATCAATTGAACCGATAATATTATTTTCAAGTTGCTGAAATATACTCGGAAAAATTTGAATTTGCCCCTCATGATGATTGATTAGGTATTTTTGCTTCAGTTTGTTCACTGGACTTTATTCGTATACTCAATAAAAGGAGTAGGGGAAGATGGTCTTCCATATATTTTATCCGAATACAATCAAGTTGGGCTTGTTCCGGAAGTAGGTTGAAGGTTGTGGCGTAAACTCTCAGGTATTCGTGAAAGGTTTCATCAGAATCAGTAAATCTACCGTAAAGAAAGTAGTTCTAGCAACGCTGCATGGTATTTTCCCGTTCGCCTCTCGAGTTATCGGCTCCGGTCGTCCTTGAAATTGTCGGCGCATGCGTATGTCCGAGGCGTCCAGCATCGTTGCCAAGTGTGTGGATTTATTGTAGGTACTGCAACTTTTTCGGGGAATAGGTGCGTTACTGATGTTATTGATAAATCCATGCTTTATCAATCTTTCACAAGATGTTGAGATCAAAAATTCGAATAATGTCTTGTATTTTGTACGTGAAAATGGAAAAACTATTGATACAGGATTCAGAAAATCAGGGGTGGGTGATAACAATTTAGAAATATCGATTATCAATAATAAGATTTAATCGATATTATCGGTCATCGATAATTTATTTTTCGTAAAATTATCGATATTATTTAATATTTCTTGAAATTATCGATGATTATCAATGAATCGATAATTTCGCCCACCCCTTTTCGAATCGAGGGTGACCAATTTGTGGGTTTCTCGGCTACTTTTTTCATCGAATCCTTCTCGAATGAAACTTGGACGCCTTTAACATTTGAAATCTGGCAACACTGGGCCGACTCGACATGGACACCGATTACCGAACAACTTAACAACGATATACCTCGATACCCTAACTCGAGCCACGTGGTCGATTGTACGTGTTTTGTTACGTTCATGAATCGTGTTATTAGCGTTGTTAGCATGTTAGCCGGTTGCGCTGGCCGCAAAAATTTGATTCGCACATTTTCTGCATAGTGTTTTATCAACTTTTTTTTTCGGAGTTTCATAATAAATTGGTTGGTTAGCTAACCCGGTGAATGACTGTCGGTCTTTGTTATTGTTTACGTGTTGATTTTCTTGTTACTAAATGTGTTTTGTTTCGGTAAATATGGTGAGTGATTGTATTGATACATATGGTGTAATAGGTAGTACACGTGTTGCGAATTTTCAAAACCGGATCTCAAGTTAGTCGAGCTCATTTATTTTTGAGAGTTGGTTGTATTTTGATAAGCATGATTTCGAAGTATTATCTTGGAAGGTTAAGTCGATAATGTTTTCTGAAAACTTGTCGAGTATTTTTCCATAGATAAGAGATTGTTACATTGTAGGGAAAGAGTTTACGTCCACGAGGTTCTGAAACCTAGGTACCCTCGTAGGTACCTAATCATTTACAAAAAAAATTTATGATGCTATGTCTCGAAATTGCGATCTAATATTCTGAGGAACATTTTTTTTAGAGGTAGGCGATAATTATTTGGAAATATCGATTATCGATAATTAGGATTTATCGATGTTATCGGAATTATCGATAATTTTTTGACTGCATTACTAATGTAATGATATTGTATTGTGTAGGTACGTGATAAAGAAATAACTATACAGGATTCAGAAAATCAGGGATGGGCGATAAAGATTCAGAAATATCGATTATCGATAATAAGAATTGATCGATAAATCGATAATTTATTTTCCCTAAAATTATCGATATTATCGATAACTATCGATTATAAATACATTTTCCCACCCCTATAGGTACCCACCTATGTATTTTTTTTATACTAAAAAAAAATGATGCTATTTCTAGATCAGATCGTTTTTTCATTCCTTCAAAGCTTACTTCGATTTACACTATTATAACTGAAATTGACCAATAAATTATTATTCTTTGAGATACATTACCATTTTTATGAGCAGTTCTTTACAGGGTGGTGCAAATTGGACAGTTCTGATAGGAAATACTAATGTCATAGCTTTCACACCAGCTTTGAAAAAACAGTGAAACCACCGATTCAAGAATGTGATTTCAAATGCACAAAATTCACCTTGTATCAAACAGATCAAGATATCTTGTGATTTTCGGTATTTGATTTCTCACAAAAATCGTGCTCCTCACATGTAGGTAGCTAGGTAGGCTAGTTTTTTTTTTTACCTCTAGAAATTGTTGTTTCCTATTGAAAGTGCCTAATTTGGACCACCCTGTACATAAAATATTCTGTAAACAAGGTGTTTCAACCCCGAGTAAAAATCATTTATAATTATGCTGTTCAAATTGTAAGACAGAAACAAAGTTATTTGGGAAATGATTAGATTTATTGTGATATTAATATGAATTGCGAAATTTATATTTTAGTTAGACTGATTGCGACATTGATTTGCAATTAATTGGGCGAATAACGATTGTTGATCTTATTGCAATCATTGTTGAAAAATTGTGTCTAATTGCAACTTGAATGTTGCAGTAAGCCTGTTTATAAGAAAATTTGCAATTTAATCGAATGACAGAGTATTCTTGAGAAATAATATGATTTATTTGATGACGTAATATCAAAAATGTGTGTTCAAACCCGTCTTACGACTCTACCGCCCTACCCTAGTTCAGAGATTGGTCTACTCTGGACGCGAGATTTTCGTTGGATAATTAAATAGAAAGTAATCAATCGGAGAGAACGGTGAAACTTATATAACAGTCTAGCGGAATGTGAAAAATAAAAGTTAAGGTCAACGTGTCAATCGTATATGCATAACCAAACAAGACCTTATCTGCAACCGGGGCAATATATTTCATTTCTGCGATTAAAAATTTATGCGATTTGAATAGTTCATAGGCAACAAAAGTTTATTCAATTAATTTTTGAATTTGATAACATTGAACTGTCTAGTAAATTATAATGAAACATTATAGTTTAAGGTGGAAAAAGGTGAAATTTCAAAAAAATATATTTTTTCAATTTTGTACTCCATACTTCTTATCTTAAACGGTTTCATGCTCAGGCTCAGTTCATCAATAGCATCAATTTATCTGTCAGTAGATGGTTACCTAACTACCAGTTATTTTGGAGAGCTGGGTTTATTGACACCATGATAACTCATTCAGCAGCTAAAATATCAAAAAGTTATCTGTTAGTTACAACTAGACCAGGATAAAAATCGTTATTTCGAGTGATATATATCTATAAATATCGATATATCGATAGATATATTATTTTTTGATAATAGACAATACAACAACTAAATAACAATCAGTTCATAATACTTATGTAGATACATGCTTTATACACATCGTGTAGTTTGATGAGATAAATGGTTAGTTGATTTTAAAAAAATCGAATAATTCAAAAACAGTGGATTTTGTGTATAAATTGATATATGAATTTAAATCAAAATCATAAGAGGAATCAAATTGTTTTTTTTAAATATCGATATTTGAAACATTAATGTTTTTTGTTGCTCAATAATATATGACTCATAATATATTTTGAGTATTAGCTCCGAGATTAGCCCTGTATTCAGATCATTTTCAGGTTTTATAGTTAGTCAAACAAATATTACTTTTAAAATAAATTGTTTGGCATAATAACCTCTCATTTATGTAGGGTAAAACAAATAGTATTCGTTTAAAATTATTGTTTGATATAAGCAGGCGAACTATTTGAAAAATTAATGAATTCAAACTAATATGGATATATGTTGAAAGATAGCCACCAAAGTCGCCTGAACTTTAGATGTTGAATTGTTTCTTATATATAGGTATATAAAAAAGTTAAATATATATAAGTTTAAATTTATTGATTCGTCAAACAGTTTAGCTACTTATATTAAATAATAATTTTATATAAATACTTTTTGTTCAACCCTATATAAATGAGAGTGATATTCGATTATTGCACCAAAAGGTGTATTTTAAAAGTTATAATTGTCTTGACTAGCTATAAAAACTGAAAATTATCTAATAATAGGGCTAATTTTAAGAATATCTTATGAGTATAATATATTTTTGAAAAGCGCAAAGCCTTCTTCAAAATATTGAGAATTAAACAGGGTTTTCCATTCAAAAAAACATAGCTCAAGGTTTAGGTTATATTTAAATAACGACAGCTCATTCAAAAAATCTAACAACGCCCCTGGATTCTACGTAGAAATATGTTTCTACTTCTCCCATATGTTGAAAAATAGCTGAGAGACAGTCCTCAGAATGGTGGAGGAGCCGATACTATACTTTTGAGAAGAAAATAAGAAATACGTTTTTGATGAATTTTCACAAATTATAACGTGGATTAAAAATCAGAATTTCGTAAACTTCCACATTCGTCTGAAGACTGAATATACTCTGCACGCCTACGAACAGGGTCAACATTAACCAACTGCTCTTCTCCCCATATAACACCCGGAGGATATGCAGGGCCGGTCTTTGTTTCGAAAAACATACTGCTATTTTCCTTCCTTTTCACGATGCCAACACGATTGTGAAATCTTGTTTCCATGATGATAATCTATCGTTCGGGCCACGTCGGACCAACTCGCCGGTTTCGTGTTTCGAACGTGTTTCTCAGATTGTTTATGATTCATGACGTGGTCATTCGTGTTGTTTTATCGTTCTCAAAGCTTCGATTTGTCCATTTTTTATCGATTGATTCACTTATTCGTGTATTAAATATACTGCTCTTCACTTAAAATGATGAAATTATTTGTGGTTGAAAGCAGGTTTCTAGGATTAAAGTGTCAATAGTGTCATTGGTGAATGCCATGGTCGTACGTTCGGGAATGGAATAATGTGGAATAATGCATGGATATTTATTCTATTCAGGATGATTAATGTTTTCAGTTGATCGAAATTGTATCTTACAGATTTCGTTCACGTAGAATATAATACAAATGAACAATGTGAATATAATATGTTTCCAAGAATCAATTCGTGTTATATTTTTGTGGTTTCATCCGTATGAATATTCGTTCTATAAATTTCATATCGGATGACTATTAACAAGAAGTGTCAACATAACCGCCCGCTCTCCTCATCTCTCCCCGATACCAAGAGATATAGTTAGTTATTCCATTCATGCAACGTAATGCATAAGAGATAGGAAGGGCCAGTCTTTGAATTTTATTGGTCTGAGACCCGAGATGATTCTCAAGCGACCTCACGCATTCTGTTTGTAATTGTTCCAGGGTCGCATCGTCACCCAAGAACCCAATCGTGGATCGATCAAGTTATGGCCCCGACCAATTCACGTCAGTTGCTAGCGATAACTTTGCCAACTATAGCCGCTCTACTCAGCTATTTCTGGTACAAAAAGAGGAGAATTGGTACTCGAAGTGACCCAGGCGAGGCGATCAGTTCCACCGACAGGTCAGAGAAGGAGATCGCAGAGACTGCCGATAAGGCTGTAGAAACGATCGCAGCCCCGCAAAAGGTCGTAAGGTAATGATGGTTATGATCATTTTTTTCACGTCTGAATGTGACAAGTTTGTTTTTCAACCAATAATGGACCAGGGTCGATAATTTTTGAAAAAAAAAAGTAGGATGAAACCATTAGAACAGGAAGCGAGTATTACAAAAATGAGGGTAATAAACGGTTTATCTCGATTTCCGACAAAACGGCAAGTCCTATAGATGATAGGCAAAGTTGTAGGTAATAAAATGATTCACAACTTTATAACACCAAAATATATGTGAAAAATTCAAACAACCAAGTTTTTGGTTTATTTTTCTTTTACAACAAAAAAATACCACGAAATTTGGTGAAAACTTAAGTACCTTTTCATGTTCCGAACACACTGTAATTTATTTTGATACAAAATCGCTGCTAAAACAAACCTATTATGTCCTCTTCAGTCATAGGAGAAAAAAAATATAGAATCTCTTACAATTTCATTTATTGTAGGGATATCAACTGGAAGTGGATTAGATATTACATTTTCAGCCATTGATTTTCCAATGTCAGAAATATTAATTGAAGTTGTTCACAATATCTTTATTTTTGGTCATATGTTATCATTTTTTATGATTTTTTCAACAACAATAGGGTCATAAACCTCTAAAGCTTTAGAATTGATTGTTGTGTTACGAAATCTTACTACACTACTACCGATATGGCATCAAAATCAAATCGGAATATTCTTTCATGCTCGAGAAAAAATAATTATTTGACAGCACCATATTTCTGCTGACGTCACCTGGTAGATTGGGAAGGTACCGTAAAAATATTGAAAATAATAGAGAAGAAGAATTTTGTGACATAAGTAATGGCAGATGAGAGTCAGTGTCAATTTTAATCATTAATTCAGGATACCATTGAAGCATTTCAAAATACTTGAGAAGGCGCTAATTATTGATTGTTTATCATTTATAGAACGCAAGCCAGGTATTTTACATGAGTTTATAATGTTTTTGTAGGAATCTCAATACCACTTCTACTACGAAGTCAATCAGACGATCGAATTCAAAAACACTATAAAATAAATAGATAAATAAAAATGATTCAATTAATAACTTAATCATCTGGGAAAAGTACATAAGTGTAGTGGTGCATCTGCTTATATTGGTAATACTTGAATAGGCAACACAAGTTGATATTATTTTTTCATATTCATAAAGATAGAGTACATACTAAGAATAACTGAGGAAGTTGAGAATTATCTTGGTCCATCTTGTGAAATTTGCTGTAGGACCTCATAATTTTCATTGTCATTATGAACTACTCTCGGAACCACTTCATCCATGTCCGTTTTCATCAACCTAGAAATGTAGGCATATTCATTATGGAAAATTCATTTATGATTTACAAAACTGCTAAGAATTCACATATTCATGACAATAAAGATTTAAGTTAATAATCAGGTTATTCTCATAATATGATGTTCGTCAATGGAATTGCAACAAAAAAAATTCCATACATTTTACCAAAGGACTACTATATTATCGTACAATTAATTAGGACAGGATTTTGAACTCACATAAAAATTATCTTCACAGGACTTTACTGCACATGTAGCTGATAATATTATGTGTTGTCCTATACTGCAAAACACCAACTTAGTGCCGGTTGCATAAAAGCCCGTCAAGCCTTCTGTTAACTTAACGTGGGATTAACTGGCTAATGCGCGAGCTAAGGCATGAGTTGCCGTGGTTATGAACAAATTAAATATTTAATCGTCTGTTAAATCTGTGTGCAACCGGCCCTTAGTCTCATAATTACTCTTGGAGTAGGAACAAAAATCTTTCGAGAAGGCCAGTAATTTTTTACCGCCAACTGTCGAAGATGACAGAGATTGTCAATTCTTCTTCCACTTCGATTAATGAAACAGAACCTAAACCAACCTACCGGGTAACGTCACGTTTTTAGAAAAGGATGGAGAATTTTCGATTTTTGAATGCCGTTTTTGGAAAAACCTCTGACAATAGAAATCTAAAAAAAGACGTATTCTCTGAAGGCCTTCGTTTCAAATATATAATTTTCGAAAAAAAGTGTACAACCCTATTCTCCATATTTTTTTATATCTTTGAAATTTTCATCAATTTGAATTGATCAAAGTTGATTTTATCATTTTATGCCTACTAAGGGTGATTCAATTTGACATGCTGTGCCCCTCAAAGAGTCAACCGGTCGTAGAAAAGAAAAATCATCCCCGCCCTTTTTCTCAGGTCGCTGTCGGGCGTGGAATCGGCGCCCATCGACATCGTAGTGCCGCGCGACTTGCGCCCACCGCCGCCCATCATCTCCGACGAGGACTTGGACCTGGAGATCGAGAAGATCAAGTCGATGAAGTACGCCAACAGGCCGTGGGTGTCGCCGTCACAGGTGCCGCTGCCGCAGACGCCGTCGCCGAAGACGCCTTCGCCGATGGAGAGCGCCGGAACGCCGTCGCCGCCGCAGCAGACGCCGCAGTCGAAGCAGCAGCAGAAGAACAAGGGCAAGATGGCCCGGAAGGTAAGTCATTGGGACAGTCGGCGTTGCGGGATGATGGGGTAGACGGGATGAATGAATGGTTTGTTCTTAGACGATACGTGAATCAGGTACAATAATATGTTTATTGGCAATCATTACTTTATATATAAAGATTGCAAATCATCTTCAAGTAAATCGGAGAATATTATATTACATTTTTTTTCCACAGACGAAAAACTGTGAGTACTTATATTGAGTGATATTATTGACTTCGATCAAACTTTCCATATGGTGAGAATATCACCATTTTTGCTAGGACTAGAAACATTCAGCATGTCTAGTGCCAATAAATAGAAGCTTCTCAATTTGCAAAGAAGGTTTAATTAACATCTCTCTACGATTGTTTACAATAATTGATGAAGGTGATTGAACTTTTTTCCTGACATTGCATGAATATTCGTACTCGAAGAATTAGATGATGTTGATGCTTAATTTAGTGAACAAGGAAAGGATGTTTTCAAATCGGAAATATCGAGAACCGTTTTCAAGGTATACATGCCTTGATGATGGAATTTATGGAATGAAATGTGAAAAGAGTCCATGTGAGATACATATCTGAATTTGGTGAGATAAGGACTACTTGAATTCATTCACGGGTATAACGTATGATGCTCAAGTTGTGGCCTATCTCCCGATTCAAGCACCGTTCTTATATTGGTTTCTGACAGGAAATCATAACTCAAAGTATTGGGTCATAATATAATGCTTGCAAATTTCTTAGATAAAAATTATCCTACGGAGAATATTTGCATTATCTAGATTTGATTAACATGATAAAATCATGTTTTTGAGAAAAATAAGATAAAAACAATAAATATATTCAATTACCATATTCGAGTGTTTTCCTTATGGTTTTTGATTGTCACAAGTCTAATCAAGAATTCATTCAGAAGTGTGTGTTCAAACTAAATGGGCGATTATCATATATGTTGACGTGGAACAAGCCAAAACCAACAATTTTACTGGCTCTTGACTTGAACATTTTTAAATAGGTATGGTATTCATAAATATTTTTATAAATAATAATGCAACTTATATATTACATCATGCGTGTACAGTGTGTCTAATTTTCGATTATTCTGCCATATATCTCAGTTGACTTTGAAGTGGTTTCCACTTTACCAACTTTTTTTGAAAATTCTCATTTCCTCTTATCGTTAATCTTTCAAACAAATACACACTCATTTTATTTTTATTTTTTTTTTCGAATGCCGCACACTGTATATTTCAGTTCATATTTGTTCTAGACCATGGAAACTTGAGTTCTATAATAATCTCAAATCATTTTCAATTGAAGAGTCAATTTCAACTCATGTGGCTTCTTAATTTTGTTTTGTTCAACAAGTATGTAAAATATTTTTCAATCCTTAAACATCTCGTCCTCGTAATGTTAAATGCAAAGTCATACATATTTTGATGTCAACAATCTCTTGTGAAGATCTTCGACAAAGAATCGCTCCTGATTATGGCATTGAGCCAAAAACGTTCGGGTTGGATGGAGCGTTAAAACTGATCACAAAATATTAATCTATGAAACGCCATTTTTATGAAAAAATCAGTTTTCGTACCTGAATATAAGATTCAAGGGAAAGCTTACACCTCCCATCCATATACAGTACAGTTCGATCGGTCATTCAGCTACGACATCGCCAAACTAATCAATAACCTTCCGTTAAACTTTGGAATATCCGTCGGCATCAAGTTATTCAAAACAAGACTCTTCGAGCATCTTTTCTCTAAGTAATGTGTATCAAATGTTTATATCGCCTTTCAAATTAATATATAATTATTGAATGTGAATTCCTCATAAAATTTTACTTCTCTGTTTTTTTCTCATCTATCTTTTCAGGGTTAGGTGGAAGAACAGACGTGCAGTCTTGCGACTGCATGAATTGAACCTCGCCCTACTATCTGATTATTTATTATGAAATCTGTTAGTATCATTAATAAAGTCCTTCATTATTATTATTAGTTTATAAATAAAAAACATCATTTTAACAAAAATCTATGTAAGAAATATTGACAAAAAGCAGAGTTCATTCTTGTTGCGGAAAGTAGAAAGCAGCGCTGTTCCACTCAAACTTGTTATCAATAGCAGAGTACATCACTTATAAAAACGTCATAAAATACACTGTTTGGTTCTTTCGAAAGTAGCTCATATTCACTATGGCATTGTTATTTGAAAGAAAGAAGCGCACGTGTTGAAAAAAAAAATCGCACGCTCGCTTGTATGGAAGAAACAATTAGGTATATAAGTTGTTACTCGCTGTCATTATAAGCGCTTTTGTTGAAATGTGTTTCAACCATTTAGTAATTCACAACAGTAAGTAAAACCACCTGAAATTATAGAGGACAAGCTACATCTTTGACATGACTTCCCGCGAAATGAAAGTATTTATGGTCGTAGAAAATATAATGTACAAAACTCGTTGCAAAGTGCAATTCCTGTACTCGTGCGAAATATGTCACACTTGTTATGTAATGTACTGTTATGGCGCGTTCACATGACAGCTTTCGCCTATCGCGGAAAACTTGAATAAAACATTGATACGCAATAATTTATAATAATAACGGTGTTTTTGAGCTAAAAAGTGAAGACCATGAAAATCGGAGCTTCTTTTGTGCAAAAGTCTGATCGTAATCGACTTTTTGGCGGGATAACCTTGATACGCGCTCATAAAGATCGGCCAATGGAATCACAATACGCCATAAGCCAAAACGCGAAAAGTCAGCATGTGAACGCGCCGTTACGAACTATGCTGCGTTCCGCGAAAACCGAAAACTGTTATCTCGGCGGCGCGCGACAGGCTGTGATTCATGGCCTCGCGATAACATCGGTCGCCGACGTACCTATAATTAGCAGACATTAGCGAATGATTTATTGATGGGTAATTCTTAGAAGTTCCTGTTATTTCTGGAGATAGACTGATTTTACTAGAATGAATTTTTTGTACCTTCGATCATAAAACAGACTAGATGAATAACGCTCAATCCTTACGACAGTAGTTGTTTGAAGCCAATATCTAAATCAGTTACTAGGGTTACCTCATCCTTAAACAAGGATAGCAACAACAGATTCACCCAGTACCAGTGTCTTGCTATCTTAGAAGGGTCTGATTTTTTATGAAAATTATCGTATCCATTATTCCTAAAACTGAATGAAAACAATGTAATATCAAAGTTTCCTGAAAATATACATCTTCGATTTATTACCCGAATGATAATAGATTTAATTCACTGTCACAACTATATTGTTTATTTTCTGGCAATATAAAGTTTCAAAGTGTCGAACTTGAGAAATATAACATCAACATTTACTTTCCAATTCCACCAAATATAGGCTTATCTACTACTCTGAACATTTTCTTGCCACTTGGGCCAACCATTTTATCAACTTGTAGTGAAATGATGCGAGCAAACTCTAGCGTCTCTTGAAATATTCTCTTTATTGATCATATTTTTACATACATACTTTTCATCTCGGGGAAACCCGAGAATGTTTTCAAATTACCAAAATTCGTTTTGCATATGAGGGTGGGTGAATAATGTTTATACAACGAATGATACGACACTGAGTAATTCACCAGTGGAATGTTGTGTTCTGGTCACCACTTTTAAATCGTCTATTACACATTTAACAGTATTTCACCATCCTTTAAATTCGATTTGAACAGAATAAACATCGATTCAGACCTCGCCTCGTGTGGAGATCTCAGGATCTCTACTCGGTTGACTACCATGTACTGATGAGGGCCAATAAGTCCGAAACCGGTCTACAGGTTGTCAGGCGTGTCTGTCTCGTTGGAAGCATAAACGCATGTTCGAAGAAAGAAATATTTGCATTTTTATTCATTTATATGAATGAATAGACTACGAGTGGATATAATTCAATGTTTTGCGTGGTATTTGCCAGGAACCTAGTTGTTTTCTGCCCGTTTTCTACCTTGTTATGTTAGATTATTCTAATAATGTTGTGGAGATGACTTTGAGATATTTATTTTCATTTTTTACACCACCACTCCACTTAGAGTCTATTCCGTTTGAGAATAAACAAGGTTTTAAAGTTAAGTTGAACTAAATTAACGGCATTGGCGCATTCACCAAAAATGCCGCAATCTCCAGAAAGCCGTGCTATCTAGAAAACACTTATATATAAATGAGACACTGTATTATATGACGAACATTGAATACATAGCTTTTGATACACTCATATGACTCATATAAGTACCAACAGAAAGATATATATATATATCAGAGAACCTTGAAATTTTTTTGCCTTGGGATGATTATCCCTTTCAAATGTTACGATGTGGCAACATCTGTGGGGGAAAAACAAATGAATATGAATTTCATGTTGGCTTCAAGCAATTTGGGGTGTTGCTATTCTAGTGGGTTTGTTGTTCGGAGTTTTGTACCTATATGAAGGACCACAGTGTCGCAGACAGTCAGTTTGAGAAGAGTCAGTTTAGAGTTAGTTTAGAAATAAAGCTAGTATTGCGAACATAGACATTTGTATAGCATAGTGTACATTGAATTGTATTTCGAGTGTTTAGTGGAATAAATTGTTCAGTTTTACACTGAATTTTGAAACTCACAAGAAATATCGTAATAATACTATTTCAAAGTACGGTTCTGTTTTGGTTTTTTTGCCTGAATGAAGGGTGATGGATTCGCCAATGTGAAAATAAGTAATATATCATTGCACTACTGTTATTTTGAAATTTGCAAATGGTTTGGCTAGGTTAACTGTGGTGAACTGGCGTATAACCGTGTCGAGTTAATGAAAATAATTTATAATAATAATAATAATAATGTTTCTATTGTCAACTGAAACCATAAAAAGAGGACATGATGCATCACCTTTCGCGTAATTAACAACGCCGATCGTTCCCGCAGGACATAACCGTAGTGGAGGAGAAACTGACGACCTTGAAGATGGGAAGCGAAGACGACGACAAGGACCAGTCCGCGCAGAAAAAACGCGTGCACAAGACCAGCACTGGCAGCGGCAAGCGCGACGATGCGCACCGGCACAGCTCCGAGAGAGATTCGGCCAATCACAGCCCGGCTGACTTGATGCTGGCCAGTCCGTCGTTGAGCAGCATCTCCGACAATCATAGTGAGGTGAGGGAGCGCAAGGGGCTTGTAGACTGTGTCGCGGGATTGTTTTCATGCTCTTGTGTGGTGCAGGCGTTTTTGGTAGGCGGAGTGGGCAATAACTCATTGGTGAGACCCGGCATCATATTGTGTATTTTCTGGAATATATTTGTTTCACACTTTCCTTTAAGAAAACTAATTAACAACAAAAATATCATGACATTGTGAGTCGCAGAAACAGGTGGGATATTAACATTGAGTTACTGAATATGAAACAAGAGTTAGTAGATCATGCAACGAAATTAAAATAAATGTTTGGGATCATTTTGTGAATAAATTTGAGGAAAATCAATCAGGTTTAAACATTGAGGGAATTCCAGATTGATACAAAACTGCACATGCCTTGTTTGTGATCCTTGAACTTTTAGAAAATTTTGAAAACCGCCCTTTCATCAGCTCTATTCGTGGAAACAACGAGTTGATGTTCTCAACATAAGTTTCGTCTTAGGAACGTTGTCTTTTAGCAGAATAAGTAAGAAATAACTGAGCTATCGTTATTGACAAAATTCTTACAAGCATTTTCAAATCTTTGGTGGAATAAATGAAATAGATTCTCGGTTTTTTTATGAATACCTTACAAATAGACAATATTTCCAGAAAAAAAAATTGTGGACATTAAACGTGGTCAATTCTATAAATACCTGTATTCTGGGATACTCAAAACTGTAATCGGCATTTGGTATATTTTCAGATTTATCGAGAGTCTAGGATTGTCATGACAAATAGTGACTTATATGAATAGTAGGGACAAATATTTTTGTAAACTTATCACTTTTTTGAGACGCTCTATCACCTCTAGAAGTACATCCCACATATCATGAAACACCCTATACTGCAGCTATATTTTTCTGTTTTCTATTTAATTTCAGTGGACTATTATTATCCTGCCAATTCTTACATTTTTTCAACTTTTTTCATTCTTCACATTGCGCTAATGTTAAAATAGCACATCCAGTTATCTATATCGACAATTTGTCTATTAGAGTATGTTGATATTTTTTATAAGATGGCTGTACTAGTCTTAACTCGACATTTTTCTGCTATAGTCGTAAATCAAGTATAGTCTAATACTTCAATGGCTATTGTTTTATTCTAATGATGGAAAACAAAGGTTTTTTACAAATTTTCACAAACATTTTATAATATCCTACCAAATGAAATTGAAGCGATAAGTGAATACAAGACTTCGAATAAATGCAAACAGTTTATTCATATTAGTGATTATATACTTAAATATTGTGAGAGATTGTTCGATAAACTATTTTATTCATGTATTCACTTTTATGATTTTCATTTTTCTATTTATAAAACAAATATCAATTATGAAATGTTATAATCACATTTTATAATTACTATCTCTATTTATTATTAATATTGCTACAATTTATTTTATATTCACTTAATTCATAACGTACAGCGTCAGCCATGAAGGTGGCTACACATGGGAAAAAAATTCTGAAAAACTTTTAATGGCAGTTGTTTCTTCATATTTTACAAATGAACAATCCGTTGCTATTTATATCATTTGACCTTAGATCTGGCGGAAACTTGAAAAAGGTTGTCTGTGGTGCCGAAATTGTCAAATTGACATCGAAAAATTGTATTGAAAAAATGTGTTTGGTATCCAACGAGGACACCAGCACTAATTTTTAACTTAAATCTAACTTCACTAAGAAATATCACACAGTCTTGTTTCAAACAGCTTCAATTACCTAAATTACATCAGTTTATGTCAATACTAATGAAATATTCATGGAATATAAAAACAATATAAAAAATGCTCAAAACGCTATTGCATGTTAGGATGAGAGAGTTATTAATTAAGATGCATATATATATATATTTATATAGAGGAGATAAGGATATTTGTGTTGTGCACACACAGAGGGCAAGGGTATGTAACCTACAACCTGTCACTTCATATATTTATATATATAATCAAAATCATTCATTGGGTGTGGAGTCTTCATCCTTAATTCCTCTTGCAAGTCCGTCAAACACTCATAAACGATTCGAGCTGGGTGAACATACATTTGTCGGTGGTTTTGGTTCCTTTTAAGTACCATTGGTTCCATCACCTCCATGTTACATTGTTTGTGTGCAAACTTTTGTGTGAGACAAGATATTTTTTCTGAGATGGGTAGTATGCCTGACCTTTCATATAAGAGCTCGTTTGAAGTATTATGGAGTGGGTTTCTGGGATATCTGATTTTTGTAATAGTTCGGAGACTTGATGTTTCCGCAACTTCCAAATTCCGTATAGCTGGTTTTCTGCAGTTGGTATACGGGGTTATTCAAATTCGACTCTCATCATTGGGATCTCGAGAACCGTAAGAGATAAAAATAACTTCAAATTGAGGCAAAGTTGCGGAATTTTATGGTCATTATTATATTTAAAAAAAATCCACGATAGCTCTTTTAGTTTTCGAAATATTCTAAAAAAACTGAATTTCTGAATTTTATATTCAATTTTATTCTTGCTTCAATATTGGAGATACAACAAAAACTGAAAGCACTTTTTCATTGTCACATTGTGCGATCTTCAAATATCAGCATTCTTAGATTGTGAGTTAGACGTTTTGTCTTCTTGCGGCCATCATCGACTTTTTTAGTACGAAGATGCATCTTTTTCCATATTTTTCACCATGAACTGACACCTGAAATACAACATTACTAATAGTTACCTGATCAACAACTCTTTCGCGATAGAAACTCGTCAATAATTGAATTGGTGAAAAAAATAGAAAAAGATTAATCTTCGTATTTAAAAAAATGAAAGTTGGTGGTGGCTGCGAGAAGACGAAACGTCGAACTCGAAATCTAAGAATGTTATTTTGAAGATCACAAAATATGGCAATGGAGAAGTGCTATCAGTTTTTTTTTACCTCCAGTAATAAAGCAAGAATAAAATAAAATAGATTGTAATTCAAAAATTCAGTTTTTTTCCAATATTTTGAAAATTAAAAGAGTTGGCGCGGTTTTTTTTCACTGTAATAATTACCATGAAATTTCGCAACTTTGCCCCAATTTAGAGTTCTTTGTATCTCTTATGGTTCTCGAGATCCCAATGATGACCGTCGAATTTGAATAACCCTGTATATGTGGTGAGCATATTCTAAAATGGGTCGACAAATCGATTTGTAGATGTGGGTTGCGGTTTTCACATTGCTTCCTCTTTGCTCTTTGTATACATTTCTTTTATAGTTTTAGTGTAGTGGTTAAAATTGAGTTTATTGTCTAAAAAACATCTGATAGTTTGGTTGTTTACTTATAATTGAAGGTCTTTTTTTGTCGAGTGATTGAAAATTATCAGTTGGAACTTCTGAGGATTTTGCATAAGCCTCCATTTGTCGAACCATTGCTGAGTCTTATGCATTTCTAATTGTAACTTTCAAATTGTTTTTTTGTAAAGAATCATGGTAAAAAACTAATAGTTATTCCACGCTCGTTGACTTTCCCACAAAGGCCATCAATGATATTTGCTTCCCAATGTCGCAGGGCTCGAACGACAGCGGCAAAGGCGGCAGCGACGCCCCCACCCCGCCGCCCCCCACTGCCCCCACCAACAACAACCCCCCCACCACCACCACCACCACCGAAGACGTGGCGGCGCCCACCCTCTACGAGTTCGTCGTGCCGCAAACGCTGGTAGGCCGGCTGATCGGCCGCCACGGCGCCACCATCGCCCACATCAAGGACAAAACCAATGCAACGGTGATCGTGAGGCAGCATCCCGTCGACGAGTTGCTGAAAGTGTGCTCGATAGAGGGCACGGGGACGGAGGTGGCGGCGGCGTTGCGGATGCTGCGCGACAAGTTCCCCGCCAAGCGGTACCCCGAGGTGACGTTCGAGCGGGTGTTCTTCACGGCCATCGTGCCCAGCGTGCCGCTCGTGCCCGACCATCTCTATGTGAGTAACCTTCAATCAAAGGTGGATATAGATGTGGTGAAAGACCCTGATGCAAGAAGGGGATGAGTACATAATTTTGTGAAAGTGAGATATCTGCTTATTTAGGTTCAGAACGTTGCTTTTCTCGTCAGGTGCAAGTTTGAGATACGTACAGGCTATCCCATTTTCGATGTCCTTACGGGATATCTTGTTTATTTTTGTAGATAGATATTTGCGGTCTTCGCGAACGTTGGCTACTTTTTTGTGAAACTCATAGCCCGCTTCGTTTCTGAGATACAAGGCGAAATTGAAAATATTGCATTTTGGGACCACCCTGTATCTCAGCTATCTTTCAGCTCATGGAAGAAGTGAAAACTGACTTTTATACATATTCTTATATTCATACATAAGTTAATATCTTGATTTTTGAAGATATCACTTGATATCATATTTGAAACTCTAAGCACTGCTGGAAATATATAATCTCAAATATGAAATTTTACTCTCTAGGTTTTTTCTTTCCTGATGCTTAAATAGACATTACATCTCACATAATAGGGTTGTAAACTTTTTTTCTAAAATTATATATGTGAAACGCGGGCCTCCAGAGAATACGTCGATATTTTTTGAAATTTTTATTTTCAAGGGTTTTTCCAAAATCGGCATTCAAAAATCGAAAATTCTCCTTTCTTTTCTAATAATGTGACGTCACCTGGTAGGTTGGTTTAGGTTATGTTCCATTAATCGAAGTGGAAGAAGAATTGACAATCTCTGTCATCTTTGACAGATGGCGGTAAAAAATTACTGGGCGATTTTAATTATTCCTGCGAAAATATTCCGATGATTGAAGGTAAGTTACTATTGAGTTTTATTTCATTGTTCAGCGTTCATTATACCCCTCACCGACCACTTTTTTCAGAAAGTTTAAGCATTCAAAGACTGAGTGCCGGTTGCATAAAAGCCCGTCAAACCTTCTTTAACTCTGCTAATGCGCGAGATAAAGCATGCGTTGCCGTGGTTATAAACAAATTAAATATTTAATCGTCTGTTAAATCTATATGCAACCGGCCCTTACTGTGCTTCATGTAGCAACAAGAATGTGGATTCTCGAAATTCATATTTGTACTCCAAGTGTTAATATGAGACAAACTTTGTGTTTTGCAGTAGGACAACACATAGCTACATCTGCAAGTAATTGCTGTGAAGATAATTTTGATCTAAGTTAAAATTCTTATCCTTATTCTTTCAATCTTTGTACATGAAAATCATGAGAACCTGTGAAGTGAGAGCACAAAGTATTTTAGTAATAGGTATAAGCTAATAAACCAAATCCTTATTGTCATGCACTTCTGTAAATAATAAATGTATTTTCCTAAATCCTCAGTTATTGTTAGTACGTTCTCTATCTATGATGTGAGTTTATATGAGATATCTTCTTTACATTATATTGTGAATATGTAATTATAATATCAACTTGTGTTGTTTATTTAAAATATTATCAGATGCACCACTACACTTACCTTCTTTTCCCAGACAATGAAGTTATTAATTGAATTAATTCTTCATTTTTATTTCTCTATTTTATAGTGTCTTTGAGTTCAATCGTCTCATTGACTTCGCTGAGGTGGTATTGAAAATCCTATAGAAATATTAACTCATATAAAATACCTGACTTGCGTTATATAGATGATAAACAATCAATTAATGCGCCCTTTTAGATATTTTGAATTAGTTTCGTTATCGAAAAAAATTTGAATTAAAAATCGTCATATTGTAACCTGACTTATCTGCCATCACATGTCAAAAAATTCTTCTTCCGTATTATTTTCGATATTTTTACGATACCATCCCGATCTACCAGTTGACGTCAGCAGAAATATGGTGCTGTCAAATAATTATTTTTGATTTCGATTTTCTCGAGCATGAATGAATATTCCGATTTAATTTTGATGTCATATCGGTAGTAGTTGTAGTAGTAATTGTGCCCTGTATGTAGTTAAAAAATTGACAATTTATTTCCATTCTTTTGGCGCAAATTGGTATAAATATGATTAAAATCAAAATATTTTTGTTCATTGGAAAATTTCACATTTTCGACCAATCAAGAGCCCTTATTTTGTATTGTTACCATAGCAACTGAAAACATTTCCTTGTGGGAAGGAGCATAGTATGGAAATTTTTTGACTTTTTTATGTTGAATGACATTCACATTTAACTATGCAGATTACTCGATATCTGCAATGAAAAATTTTTACTAGACAGCATAAAAACAAAAAACCTTAAAAAATTTTTTATTCGACCTATGTCAACTGCCACCGCGGCTGCGTGTCAAACTATAAATCCAGTTTTATCGTAACATCTAAGTTGATATGGAATCAGACAATCATATGCTCCATTAATTTTTCTTTATGCAACCGTTCCTGAACATTCGATCTCTTCATTTGTGGTGATTCTTCTCGAGCTGCGCCACGTTTTGACCCTACCACTACGCTCTCTGTCTGCCTTAGCTGAAACTGATCGAGGGCATCAACAACGACACCATCCTGAGCTGCATCGTGACGCCGAACCACCTGTTCCTGCAACAGCCGACGCACCCGTCCTTCCCCAACCTGAACGTGCTCACCACCTACATGAACGCCTGCTACGGCAGCACCGAATCGCCGCTGCTGCCCTCTCCCATACCCGAGAACACGGTGAGTGTACATCGATATCTTTTCATATTAACCCATTAGCGCCTACCCACGGCCCTCTTCAAACAGGCCTGGAACAAAACAAGGCAACACCGCAAAGTGCCGCAGCCGTAGTCCTACCGTTGCTCACGTTCGCCTATGCACACAGCGACGACCGTCATTCGAATCATAATATTGTAATTTATTTTTCCTACGACCACGTATGAAAACGTCAATAATGACACTGTTTTGTTGTTCAGAAAGTAGCTCATATCACCATGGTATTGTTTATTTGAAAGAAAAAAAGCACAAGTGTTGATATGAAAAATGTCACAACGGTCGCATGAATTGATAGAAATAATTAGGTAAATTGTGAAGAGGTACTCACTGTCAATATATAAGCATTCTCAAATCAAATTGATATTGTTTATTGAAATTTCTGTCTCGTTTCGACTTATCCGAGAATTCTTTATCTATTAATTTCAATATGTCTGATACATAACCTCTGAATTCACTTTAAAACTGGAATCACAACTCTTTGCTGGAACTATTTCGATGTTGATGACAGCGGGTGAGAGCATTCAAAGGAGTACGGCTACAGTTTATTAGAAGAGAAGATTCTTTGGTATCACAGATATTTGCAAGGAGTCAAGGACGCACTAACTAACGCTTGCGCACTACGTAATTCTATGGTTCTGTATTCCTGGTTGCGTGAATACTGGCTCTAGCAGACGTATGGTGTCAAATTTGTTTATGTACGATGGTGTCAATATCAATAAAATTTGTCCAAACTAAACTAACTCAATCAATCAGTAATGAGGAATCGTCGGAGAAGTATTCAAATATCATCTTGAATATGGAAATAAACAGTACTTGATATCGAATCAAAACCACCTGAAATTATAGAGACCGCTCAAGTTACATTTTTGACAAGACCTCCCGCGAAATGAAAGTATTCGGAGTCGTAGGAAAAATAGTGAACAAAACTCGTTGGAAAGTACATTTCCTTCACTCGTTACGTTTCCGCACTCACCGCTACGCGGCTCGTGCTAAACGACTACTCGTGTGAAATATGTCACTTTCCACACTTGTTGTGTAATATACTATATCATGTTTTAATTGTTAAACAGACACATAGTGTGGAATTGAGATATTTATAGTTCACAGTAATCACAGTGTTGTCAAATCATAGCACTAGCAGCTACCTGATTAGTCGTTTTCAAACATATTACATCATTTCTGAATTATCAAAACTCAAAATCCAATTCAATTCTTTGAAACCAAGTCATTATCTTTGATGAGTTGATTTTCAATTTTCAAATGAGCATTTTCAGAATTTAATGTGAATAATACAATCTTTGTACCAATTATTTTAATGTTCCAGGAATCAGATATTGTCAACTTCATGGAATAACTGTTCAATAAATCAACAATACTATTAATAATGTCATATTTTTCAAAATTGTGCACTAACAATTCATTCTCATGAATTTTATTTTGTCGTCTACATTTCGGATTCTTTCGATGAACGGGATTTTCTTGTCGATAATGTGGCAAATTTGGAAAAATTGAAGGGACATCATTTTCTCTCAAATTCGGTGAACAAGGAATGTCATTTAAGGTACCTTCTAGAGAAATAGTTTTCACAAATTTAATAATCTCACCCTGTTCGAAATAAATGCTGCATACTGCAGAACTTTTTTCTCCAATCTTCATTCTCAGGAAAGGAGAAAGTACTCTTGGTTTTCTCTCTTTTCAGAGTAGATACATAATTTGTCTTACATTCAGGAACGCAACATTTCCTAGGCATTTTCATTCACTTATAACCTCACTTCGAACAAACACTCAACCTCGCACACAATTGAAGCTCCTGAGGGGGATACACAAGACACAGATGAAAATCCTGAGAGTAGTAATGTCGAAGACTCAGAAAACCATTCAGAATTGTAGTTAGTTAAATTGTGGGTGAATGAACAATGTATACCTAAATATTTATTATATAATTGTCCAAAAAACGAAGTATATTATTGCTTGTAATGAATCTGATTCTATTTGAGCATGTGAATGCATGAGTGATACACCAGTTTCATTGTAATTTCCGCACTGATTATTATATATCAACACTTTCTTCTTCACAAAACCTTATTCTTCTATGAATATTGCACCAAATTTCAGAAGTTTATATCAATTATTATTATTATGGTGCAGGTGTGCGCCGCCTTCTCCGTTGACGGCTGGTACCGCGCAACGGTGCTGGCTACCGACGAGGCCGCCCAAACGTCGTACGTCAAGTTCCTCGACTACGGCGGCTTTGCCGACGTCGACAACTCGCTGCTGCGCCAGATCCGCGGCGACTTCATGTTGCTGCCCTTCCAGGCGGCCGAGTGCGTGCTGGCCAATGTGCAGCCCGCGAGCGGTGAGTGTTGGGGATCGAATTTTCTAGGTTTAACCCATTAACGCCTAAAGGTACCATATGGAACCAATAAATATGTGTCCGTCTGAGATAGTGGGGATGCGACATTATTTTATTTATCGCCAATTGATGAGAAAGTAGTTTATCAGTGAGGTTCAATTAGTGTTCTGCAGTTGTTGTACTGTTCATATGATATATCCCACCGTGTTTATCAGTTTTTATATCTAAAAATATGGACCCGCACTTGATATAAGTATTATTATAATTTGATTTTTTATTGTATAATGACCCACGCGTTGTTTTACTATAATGTAAGTACAACCTGTGATGTATATAGATCTGTTATATCTTTTCCACATATTCTAGAATTTCAGTGTAAAAATTGCTGTTCCCTTTTGTCGTTACCCTAGCTTCGACATGTTAGCAGACCAATCATTTTTTTGAAGCGGAATATCTCTTTAGGAAGCTTTCAATATAACGTACGAAGATGGAAGTGTTACTGATATGGATATAGAGCCACCAGCTGAAAGCAGTGTTCTAAACTATGAAGGTAGACTGGCGAATAATATGAATTCCTGGCAATTTTCAGCACCCGTCAATAATGTTGTCATGAATAAATATAGGTTGGGAATGAATGATGAAGGAGTTGTAGAGCCATGTGAAGCTGTGTCATGTCTCTGCAGCGAAATACCATATAAATTAAAACCAACCAACTATACCAAGCTTCATTCAAAGAGATATGGAAACTGCTGGCTGTGAATTTGGCTATGTTTATCATTCCAAGTATAGTTCGATGATCTTATTCTAAATATTTGACTTGTTCTCCTCTGATGATTCTCGGAAGTATCCTCCACGGGCTCCAGGAAGGGTACCAAGAGCTGTAGAAAGTGACTTTAGGGTCAGCAATGACATATACTAAGATGGCTCACACCATTTTGTCATAACAGGAATTGAAGAGGAGAGAATATGCAGTGAGGACTGTTGATGATTGTAACAGTTTATTGTGCGTAAATTGATTTTGCACTCTCCATACTCTATACTAGTTATTACCTGTAACGCCTAAAGGCTCCATATGGGAACACCAATATTCCAGGTCCATCAAATTCGAAAATTTTGATATCTCGGCGTTAATGGGTTAAACAAAACTTAACCTTTCAGGTGACAATCAGGTGACCCGTTCGCACGTTCCTGTCGAGTGAATGTGCTTCCTAATTGTTTTGATTTTTAAGAAGAACAATAATTCAACATTTGTCTAATGTAGTTCTGCTGAATCGCTTCTTCTGCTTTCGAATTAGCTGTTTTGTCTAGTTTCCATTTGTATGATCATGTATACTAGGTATTAGGTAGTTATCCTGTTTCGGTATATTTATCTTGTTATTATTATCAGAACTCTTCTCAGTATCAATATTATAGGTTCGGTCATCATGTTGAAAGTTCATAAAATAATGTAAATTCCATTTTTGTGTGCAGATCTTTCAGCCTAAAACATTATGTGCCGGTTGCATAAAAGTCCGTCAAGCCTTCTGTTAACTTAACGTGGGATTAACTCTGCTAATGTGCGCGCTAATACATGCGTTGCTGTGGTTATAAACAAATTAAATATTTAATCGTCTGTTAAATCTTTATGCAACCGGCCCTATATGTTTTATGTGTTTTCTTCACTGTGAGAATTTGAGATACCTTTCGTTGCGCATCGAAATAATTATGTAGACTAAATATAATATACAGTTTTTTATTAACTAGAGACAGTGACTTTTGGTTTCGGTGGAGGCCTATCATCATCCTAGAATTATCTAGCAATCTTCTCCCGCAGTATCTTTGCCTTGAGAAGTTATCGACATTGGTTTTTTATTTTCTTTATACCTTTCCGTTTTGCAAAGATGCTCAATGATGAATAATTCCCTCGTTGGGACGTATAATTAGGACCATTTGTCTTTTCCCGATGGTCGTCTCATTCATGGCACATTCACAAATGGCAATCGTTTCTCGAATAAAATTTAAATTCCCTAAACAATTACAGTGTTGTCTGATGCTCCGCAGGTTTAACTAAGTTTCGGTTATATCAATACCGTGCAAGACAAAATTATTAAGCGGACCTTAAATTTTTAAGCGGTCCTTAGTTAAACCACCTTAAACCATGAGTCGGTGCAAACGGCTGTTATTCCTTTATTTATTCTAAAATGACAAATACAATGTGGTAGTACATAATAATAAAATCAAACAATTTTTAACAAAATCATATAAGTTTGAAATATTGTCCATGATTATGAGAATTACATAGTGAGAAATCATCAAGCTTCATTATACCTACACAAAAGATATATGCAAAATACATATAAGGAAAAATAAATGTCAACGTGAACAATAATTTGAACGAATATTATTCCATATTCGAATAGTTTTCTAAACATTCTGAATTCTAGATAAAGCAACATTTAATTTTAAAACCTATTAGAGTGCGGTATCAAATTAATCGTAATAAAATTTTATTTTTTTCTAATCCGACGAGCCATTTGAAAAAAAAATTTCAGGATTAAACGTAATATTATAGCTGAAACTTTATGATCAAAAACAGTAAAGATTTTTTTAGAATCATTTCAGACTGAAATTAGTTATTTAAATTTATCCATTCCATAATTCTCTAGATTCAAGAATAAAAAATCATTTCAACAAAAAAAAATTGGTTACAAACATTAACAAATGATACATGGTTGTATTCTTAATGTCATATGACAAGCAATAATTAGGTCGAATTTTTTAATTCATCCCTCTATAACTTGAACTTGAGAAGGGAAAGAGTACCTGTAATTTTTTTTATCAATGTAATTGTCCTCCAGCTATTTATTTTCTTCTATGATCCATCTTTGTATCTATTGTTTAGAGTATATAAATTTCAAGCCCTAAAAGAAACTGCCTGTATTTGAAAATATGAAACAAAATAAGTGAAAATATTCAAACCAACTTAAACTCAATCCTCCCAATATTTTACAATTCTTAAATTTGAAATTTCTAGTTTGGATTATTGAAACTTTGAAAGAAAACCTCCCAGAATTTTCGATTTTTAAATTTGAAATTTCTAGTCGAGTTTGAAATCGAATTCGAACTGCAGAAATCGTTAAATTTTGAACTTTCAATCTGTGATATACATACATCTACTTTACTAACTCAAACAAGTCATAGACTTACGAGGGTTGTTTCGTTACTTAGTTAACGATTAAAACACTTTTCTAAACACTTTTCAAACACTTTAGTTTTCTATCTGCAGTTACACCAAATAAATTCACTAAATAATTTAGTTTTTTATTTTCAGAGGACGGGTCGTGGTCAGAAGAGGCTTACAATGTGGTAGCAGAAGTAGCTAAGGGTTCGATAATGTATACCCAAGTGGCCGACTACACAGAAAATGGAACCCCATTAGTATTAATCTACATAATTGTGGGACAACAGGTACTATCCACTTCCTTAGATACTCATACTTTTCCTCTATTTCTCTGATAGTAGGTTCAAATTGACAATTTTGGATTTTTCTTCTTAGATAAACCACATTCACTATTTCCAATCATGTAAGAGAATATGAGTTCGTTTTCAATAATTTACCTATGGTAGAGGCGAGTGTTTTTTTTAATAAATCCGCTCACTCACTTAACGACATTTCTCGGAAAACGTCAATTTTGTGTTGATGCTCGAAAGCGTCAAAGGCTACTCTGTTACCGGTTGTAGAAAAAACACGTTTGTGCTAGTGACCCAGTAGCCAATGAAGATGGGAAGTTATTTCAATAGTATAGATTTTTTCAATTCATCAAAGTTGTCTTGTCAAAACGTAACAAAAAATGGAATATTTCCATCATTTTTCGTATAATCACAAATCTAATTGATTTTCACCCTTCGATAAAATAATTGGAAATAGACTCAACATTCGAAACTACCTATGATTTATTTAATAGTCAACTTCATTATTGGAAAAAATCACTCCAATCAAGGTCAATTGAAAATATTTACATCAATATTTATATGTATAGTATATCGTACTTTTTGTCACAATTATTATAACGAAACATTTTTCATTATCTTCAAAAATCAACCTTGACAAACAGTGCAATTTCGAATCAATCACCTTTTGTCATGAATATCGAAATATTTCGTTTAATGGCCTAACACATCTGATCTGAAATTAGAACATTGATAACTATCAGAAACGTGTTTTAACGCGCTATTTCGAGTAATGATAAGAAAGTGTAATACAAAGATACAAAAAACAAATATGGCATCCATAAGAAAAACGAAAGATTTATGGCATATCCCTGAAACATTTGAAGTTATAATATTATTGATAATCGAACTTCTTCGGTTTGTCATTTAGGCACACAAAATCAATCAAAATCAACCGTTTCCTCCGAATATCAACTGAGGAAATAAATAAGAAAAAATCTCTGTTTTTTTCAAAATATCTGAGAGACTATTGACGGCATATTGAAGTGATTTGAATTAGGCAATATTTTTGTAGCAATCGTCTTCCTATCTCTCAACTTCTAGGAGATAGCAATACTATATAAATTGTTGGCACCCTGTATATCGGGTCTCACCAACGATTGATGGGGAATAATCCTCAATTTTTCGAATTCGTTGCGTAAACTATCTAAATTAATTCCTCAAATATGGGGTTTCAAATTTTAAATTGCATTGTTTCTAGTTCACAAATTGGCAACAGCGCATAGGAGGCTAGAAGAACACCCATTTGACCTTACTTTTATCAGTTACACTTGATGTCAATGTATAATTCAGAAATCAAAAAATAATCAAAATCAAAACATAAATTTCAGTCCGACACAATCAAGTCAAATATAAAATAACCTTCAAAACTAAGCAGAATGGCTCATCTATAACCCACAGAACTTATTGGTAGTAGGTATAATTTCTGTGTTTTAACCTGATCAAAATATGGCTATCTTCATCTACCTAATCAACGTAACGGATTCGTTGTCTATTATAATTATTTATAATACCATTAGAGCTTCAATTATTACTGGAAAGTTTTTCGACAACACGAATTTTCTACAAATTATTTGTGTTGAAGAAAAAATGTACAGTTGTTAATTGTAGCTAGATGGTCACAACATTGAATAGAGAACCACCCACGCTTCTCATTGGTCTAGACGCCAGACCAGCATACACAATGTAAATATGGCGAATGGAAGCGGTTAGTTGAACGGACGGCTGTGTATAAACAGTGAAATAAAATTCAAAGTTGTCGAAATTGACTGTTTGTCTTATTTCCGTTATATTGGCTCTTGACTACTTTGATCTATAATGGTAACTAAATTGTAAAATGTGTATGTATACAAAACAGGATTAACAGGAAAACTCAATATTCACTGTAAGTTAGCTGCAGCAGCAGCTGAGGTAAAGTTGGTTGAAATATATTTACACTGAGTGCGCACCAGTTTCACCAATGGAAAACGATATTAGTATTTGAAGTTAAAATGAAAGAATGAATGAATCTTTTATTGTAGGATATATCCTAATCTTACAATATATATAATAATTAAATAATATCAGTTTAGCCACATAGCGACAAAAATATCAATACAATTCAAATGTGAGCAAAAATAACAATAGTAAAAATAAAATAGATGAAAAGTAGTAAAAAATTCATAAATATAAGAACATATTAATATAATATAACATAATAAAAATAAATTTGATATAGTAAAATACACACCTCTATGATTTTCAATCAGCTAACGTTTTAAATATTCAAACAATTTACTTTTAAACCCTTTAACAGTATTTGCCACTTTAATGGCATTTGGTAGATTATTATGAATTCCCTTAGTCCCTTAAAAAATAAATTTCTCATACCACCACCAGTGTGAGTTCCATATATGAACTTGTCTCGTGTTCATGTATTTGATTATTTAAAACAAAAAATTCATTGAAATATATTGGTTGTAGACCTATGGTTATTTTAAATACAAAAACCATTGTTTAAATGAACAATCGATTTGAAATCGACAGCCACTGCAGCATATTCAACATGTTATTAATGGAAGTGTAACGATTGCATCTCAAAATGAGTCTCATACCCCGATTTTGCAGTTTTTTAATTTGGGAAACCTTAAATTGAATGCGTTAAAGTTGGGCAGTACTCAATTATATGTCAATATTCTGGAGTTTAGAGTCGAATTATTTGCTATTCTAGAAAAAAATACAATTTTTTTGATGACATATTCAGCATGTAGGTAAATGTGCATAAGCATTTAAACTATAAACGTCAAAAATTTCCAGTGTAATATGCTCCTTCCTCTAAGGAGGGAAATTTCCGGAAATCGTTCTAGTTGTAGCGATACAAAATATAGGCTTTTGATTGGTCGAAAATGTCAGATGTGAAATTTTCTATGAAATCTGCAGTTGGTGTTGCCAAATGGTGAAATAGAAACAAGTGCTTCGAATTTCAAATCCCAATATTGAGTTTTTTCAGGCATTTGAAATGTGTTTTTTTTGAAGAAGTATGAAATGTAAGTTTGAAATGCGACATCTTGAAGATATCCTATAAGAATGACTTCATTATCGTCCGAAGTAGAATTCCTCATTGCCGACTTCGCCTTCCGAAAACGCTTGTGAATGCGAACGTAATTTTGTGACACATCCTTACATATACTTCTCTTCCAGTCGGTGATATTCCTGAACAGGCACCTCGTGGATATGGGTTTGGCGAAATGGGTACCTTTCGAAGAAACCACCCCTATACAAGAGGGTGCAGACGGCACCGAAGCGTAATCGGGGCGGTTCTACCCTGGTCGGGTACGTTTTAGTCACTTGATTATTCGCAATCAAGCACTCGTTGAATATTATTCGTGAATGGTGCGGTTGGCAGTCCCGGACGATAACTCTTATAGATGTTTTATCTGACTCATTGCACGGTTTCGCATTTTTTTTTAATCGAATTTATATTGTTAGCTGAATGATTTTTATATTTTATACTATTTTTAAGATTAGTATTTGTGACTGACAAAATATTACATATTCGGTGTTCAGATGAACATTTCTATATTCTTTGTAGAGGGTTAGCAGCCGCTATTTTACTTGACATTAGTGTTTTTGCTGCGCTCTCGGTGTTTATTTATTAGTAGAGGATGTGATTCGCATTTTGGCAGTTCCATAGGAAAAAGAATTTCAAGAATTCTTGACAGGCGACATCTTAAGCATCCTTTCGATTTTCACTTATGATTATAGGTTTCCGAGAACCTAGATATTAATTTAAACTTGAGCAACCGTTTTTCAAATTTCAATATAATTTATATCTCAAAAAATTTTTAGGTGGTGAATATTTTTGGCGAATTAGTATCACTTATGAACCTCTACGATGATTTGGCAGGGCTTATGAAAGAAACATTGCAAACATTTAGGAGCGCTTGTGAAAGAAACATAAACATTTAGGAGCGCGTGTAATCAATTATTTTTTATGAAGAGAGGTTGTAAACCTGTATAATTATTTGGAAGCGCTTATGAACATTTATAATCAGTTGAGAGGGCGCTTTCATATTTGATCACGTAGGATCGGTTATTATATCTGGTCATTAAGAAATGTTTTTATATTTGATTATATAGGAGAGTTTGTAAGCATGTACGGTAGTTCAAGAACGTTCATGTATATTCTCAGCTAAGTCCTTATAATATTTTGGAAATTCTTACCAACATTGAGGAACGGGTTTTTGGTCGCGTAAGAGGTTGTAAACATTTAGGATCGTTCATGAGCGCTTACATACGTTTTCTTGTCATGTTTTTATTCATTCACGTTACCTATTTTCATTATATCAGATCAGGAAAATATTGATGACATTTGACATAACCAAAAATTAGAATCTTTGTTGATTACGTTTCCAAACAAATGAAGAAATACGTTCTTTTTACCTCCAATGATATCTGGCTTCATGGGCATTTATGTAGGATGGGATGACATCGACTCGTTTGAAATTAGTTGAGGAACAATAATTAGAAGTGACCATGAGTTTTCATGAGTTTTCACTGAAGCATGTCCTTTGGTGTAATAGTCACTTTTGGTGCATTGATATTTCATTTATGAATGGTGATTGAACAAAACCCAGAATTTATAAATTATTAAAGTATTCTCATGAAATGAATGTATTTTCTACAACTAACGCACGGAGATGAAAATTTAACTCATTCATTTGGGATTAGAAATGATAACTAGAAACCCTTGATGTTTCTTTGAACTGATATGAATGTCTTATTTTATGCCACTGATATCAACTGATTTCACCTTATACAAATAATACATTATCAATGAATCAAATTCCAAGTTCCTGAAAATTCCTAATGTTTTAACTTGAAATGATCTAGTAATAAGTCTAAATTTGAAACGAAATAAAAAATACAGGTTATGATTTCTTGCGAACTCAATTTTCATCACATTTATTGGTCTGCCTTTTTTTGTTCTCAACACTAAATATCTATCGCCTAAATGCCACATCCCATGCATCTCCTTATCAATTCGAATTCTCCCATCGTTGATTTTTGAAATTGAGTCGATGGCAATTTTTCTGTGTATTCAATTGGCAACATATTAAAATGCGTCAACTTATCTACAGTTTGTTACAGGGAACAATAAATTAGTCATTAAAAATAACAAGTACATACTTATTTTGTCTAGGGTAATAACAATATTTCATTTCGATTTTCCTCTTCTACATAGTTTAACTTCAGGTTATCGTTGAAAATATCTCCAATATCGTGCTTCCTCAATGATTGACTTTTTGAATATGAACTCTCTTTGCGGTAGTAATAAGTAAGTCATCTGTCGAATTCCTCCATTAGGACATTTTCATAACATTTAAGTTTATTTGGTCTTTATCTGAATTGAGAACCTGGGATCTATTAATCAGAATGGCCTAGTGATTGGTAGGTACACAACATTTTTTTCGGGGTTGGTTTTTTCATAGTTTTCAATATCATGGCGGTTTTTTTATTTTTCAAGGATTTTTTTTGTTTTTTATCGCTAATGGACGACACGTGAAGAATCAAAACTTTTTATTCAAATTAAATATATTAACTAATTCAATAAAGTACAGTTATTGAATACCACAAGCGTCTTTGTGAAAAGTTAGTAATAAGTGTCAAATGGCCCTCTACTGGTATGTTGCATTAGTAGAGGGATTATAAGTATAGGAAACCGTAATCTAGGGGAAACGTCAAATATTCAGGAGGGAATTCGAAATTTCAGAAACAAGATTCGAGAGTAAGAAATTATTCCAAACTGCAAAAAATTGAAATAAAAAATTCAGTCAAATAAACTTTGACTGCATTTTTCAATTATTTGCATTTTGGCTGATCTCCAATTTTTCAACATTTTCAGTTTCCTTTAGAGTATGGAAAATGTTTCTCCAAGATTATAGTTTGCTGCCGTTCTCAATTTTTTTCTCTATCACGTCTTCAATATTCAAATCGTAGTCCTCTTCATGTCCATTTAATATGGAGCTCCAACTAATACTCAACACAAACCTCAGAAGATGGTATTTGTTTATTATTGCTTACTATGTAGATTTTTGAATCTCTTGTTTTTGCCTACTTCTATAAATGTAACATCGCGTGGATATATAGCTAAATTTACCCTGGTTTCCAACCAAATTTACAGTTAACAGGTAACAATATTAAAGCATAGAAATTGGGTTTAAATTTTTTATGGTCTGAAATACAATCGTTTTGTATCAAGGATTTTTCTGCTGAAATAAAAAAGAGTAGGACTACTAGGTATTCGGTGTTTTGTGTTGATAACAATGAGGAATCAATCAATGGGTATTCATCATTAATTGAACAAAAATTATTAAAAAACATTAAGCATAGAAATTGGGTGTCAATTGTTTCAACAAAAGTTTTCTAGGACTACTAGGTATTCTGTGTTTTGTGTTGATAACAATGAGGAATCAATCAATGGGTATTCATTCATTTAAAAAATATATTTGAAAATATTAATTTAGAAACAGCAGTGAAAGTCATCAGAATAAATTACTGGAGCATAACAAATTGTCAAATAATGGTTTGTCAAGACAGACAATGTAATAAGTTGAAAACTGGTTAATCCTATTCACATCGAAAAGCTTTCTTATTGGTACCTTTATGTTCGGTAGAAAATCAGCCTCGCAGCAAAGTAGGTGGACTATTTGTACGAAAACTTTTCTCACGTATTATTTCGAGCGGATTTGAATGTCAACAGCGATCTCCAATTCCTAACCGGAAGTTACACCAACTTAATGAAAAATAATCGATAATAATTATGTGTCCTCCCAACTATGATGCTAAGCCATTTTGATTTCTGATGTTTGTTTTGGATAATCACCTTTGTATTCAAATAATATTTCGGTAGGAGCCGAGGAAAATTATTTGGAATGGGATTTTTTGTTGTTTTCATATTTATAACAAGGGATAATTTTTCCATTCCCACGAAGTAAAAACACTCATTCCCCATTCTGTATATGCACGTTTCAACGGGCGTGATAGTGAAACAATATTTTTAAAAATATCTATGCGGAATATTGGAGATATTTTCAGTTTTCAAACTGATGACCTATATGTTGCTTGTATTTTTATAACTTCTTGTACCACCGTAAATAAACACACCATCTGCTGTAATCTGACATATTATGTATTTGGAAAACTCTACTGGTTCTATACCTGAAATGGGAAGAAGTCAGTACATATCTAAAAATAATTTGCTATGCGTATTGAGTGTTTTTTCTTCTACATCCTGTATTCAATGCCACATGAAGCTTATATATGATGTATTATGTTTTTAAATGGAAAATGAGTTGTAAAATCGTTGCTTGTTGGGTATTTCAAACTGCGCTTCACACCCGTTCTCTGTCTGGAATTTTTAGGAAAATCTACTATGGAAAGATGAGTTTTCATGTTTAAGGATATGTTTCTATACTAATAAATGTGTGAACCTTTTGCTCATCTATCGACATGACGGGGGAAATGTATATAAACAGAAAGCAAATAACGTCTCTATAATTGAATGTTGTATTTTAATGTGAATGTTTTGTGCATTAATAAATATATATTTTTCTATATCGAACTTGTTAGGATTGTTTTCGTAGTTTTAATTGATTTTTATGTAACCGATTATCATTGCACATATTCGTAAGTGCTGGGTTTCTAATTTATTTATTCCTTGAACTTGTAAAAACTTTAAGATTAAGGACATTGAAAGTATAACTGGGAAACGGAAAAGAACACATAATTAGCATTTATTGACATACCATTCATGTGATTCGTTTGTAATTATTTCACGGATTCTTGGAATATTTCCTCTCATGTTTTAACATATTTGATCACCTTGTATGCTGTTTCTAGGATATCTAAAAGTATTATTCTTCTCAGGAACGCAGGCTGAATCATTTATCTATGTTAAGGCATACTCGGTAGTTTTTAATACCGGGTGTTTTTTTATTCCATATTTGAAGTGGGATAATAGCAATCGTATATATTTGAATCATTTACATTTTACAAGAACTTGTTACCAATAACAAGTATCTGAATTTTGCTCACGTCATTGATTATTACAATTCCAACCCATTAATGATCATCATACAAAGTGTTATGTTGTCCGATATTGATTGGTGCATAGAGCAACAATTTTCCGAATACGGGTTTGGTAAACAATCGTATTGTCGTATTTCGCTCGTAGAATGCGTTGTTTGATTCGATCTGAGTTGGTTTTGTAATAGTGCAATGATATTCTACTGTTGCTACATGTTTCATTATTGAGGACCACCCTGTGTAAAATATTCCTTTGAATGAAATAATGTTCTTTTCCTTCAGTTATTCTTTTCCGAAATATACGATTCATCGACTTTTTGGTAAGCTAGTGCTTTTATTAGGTTAGTTTTGTGTGGTTTTTAGTTATGAGTTGATAAGTATTGTTTTTTTTCAATATATGCTATTAAATTCTATTGCTTTTGTACATAAACAAATCGTTGTAATATAATGTTCCTGGATTTAATTAAATATAAATTATTAATAATGCTTGAGAGTTGTTTCATTTCTTAACACTTGCCACTCAGTACAACTTGTGAACTTATTCTCATGTATAAGTCTTCCAGCTATTCTAAGGGTTGTATCGGCAACTAGGGTGGTCAGTTACTACAGTTATTTGCTTTGACCAAATTGTCTAGTAGCGCCATCGCGTAAGTAGCTATCAAACTGATATTTGAATTGAAAGCCAAGTTTTCGTTCATTTCTTCTTAAACTAGAACTCTTCAGTGGCATTGCGAACTTCAGCGCCACGAAATTATGATAATAGTCTTTATGTAATGCCCTTAGATCGTATAATCTAAGGTTATGTCAAAATATGCTTTGTTATTGTAGTTATGTTCAAGCAGGTTCAAGTTTAAACAGTGTATCAATCAACATTTGCTAGTGAGTCATAATTTATTCTATCATTTTACTACAGTAAATGGTGAGTATAATCCTCAAACAACAATAACAATATAACGACTGTTTGTCTAATATTCATGAATCAAAAAAATTTAAGTTGACAACATATGCCATCTGTCCGAAATACCATCGATTCTCATTACATCACATACTCTTCACTTTAGGTCGAAATTCACATCGAGAAATAATACCCATTTCAGAAAACGTACCTATAATATTCATTGTTATGAACACTAAACTGATTTTCGTTGATTTTGATTCGTTGAAGGAAACTGCTATTAGTGGTGTTATTATAAAGAAGTAATCTGTCATCTGTCTCAATCAACGATGATAGAACCTATAGAACCGTATAGAACTTTATGTGAAGAAAACTGTAATTTATATATCCGAACGAGAAGAGGAACTAACTTCTCATTCTCAATCAACGAATAACCGTTGATTGGGAAGTTATAACATTATTTATTTATTGTTACGAAGCATTCATGGAAATACAGAGTTCATCCACATTACTTAGGTACTCCATGTGATCTTGGAGGCCATTCCTATGGTCCAATCTCTCCGAATCTATCTGTTATCAAATAACAAATTTTCACTATCCAAAGCAAACTTGTTACAAAAGACACGAATCGAATGAGCGTTTTTTTCACATTTTTGGTTATATCTCTGAATTATTCCTTTAAGCTATAGGATATGCTTCAAACATATCAGAATAAAGAATACAGAGAGTGGTGTGAAAATTGAATGGTCCTTCCATTTGAAATAAGAAAGTTATTAGAATTTCAAATGACAAGAAAGTAAATGGAAATAACAAACACCCTGTTCAACATTTTGGAATACTATCGAGGGCTTATTCTGGAAGAAAATTTCTTCGTTAACCAAGAATGGACTCATCGTTATCACAATAATTGTTAGTTATACAGACATTTTAGTTGGTCACTCCATCTGTCAACATTTTCTCAAGAAATAAAAAACAAATGAAGATAGAAAAACGATTTAATGCAGTAGCTCAAGAATGTTACGTGGAATTCAGAAATGCAACTACTATATATTATATGAGTACACGCTGTAGATCCATATATAACCCACAAAATATTTGCACAAAGCGATAATTGAATGAGACGAACAAAAATAACTCGATGTTTTTCTTGATGTATATTTTAAGCATATCACATATCGCGCTAATATCTCATGAGTCATATTGATTTATCAGGTGCATTAAACAGTCTAGGTTCGAAATAAGTCCACAACGATAGTGAAGATGTTGGGAGTCATATTCTTCCTAACCGTCATCAGTCTGACGCAATCGGCGAATATTCTTGGAATATTCTCCATACCATCCCGAAGCCATTACGTCATTGGTTCCCGAATCATGAGGGAACTGGTAAACAGAGGACACCACGTCACAGCGGTTAGTCCATACGAGTATCCAGGAACTGTCGGAAATTACACTGGGATTTATATTGGAAATACTGCTCCAGTTATGGAAAGTGAGTAAGTTGATTTGAGTACCTTTATTGTGCTTGTGAAATTGAAGCATCAAATGCGATGCTATGATTCCAATTTAAAATTTGGGGTCACAGATAGAGAATGTAGTTGACAAACTTATAAATATTTTAAAAAGGGGAAAATAAATCAAAGTCTTCTACACAACATTATTTAGAATAATCTAAAATACAAAGGTAGAAAAGTAGCAGAAGACAACTACTTTCCTGGCAAATACCACGCAGAATATTGAATTATATCTACTCGTTATCTATGCATCAATTCATACAAATGAATAGGTAAAGAATGCAAATATTTCTTTTCTCGAAAATGCGATCTTCCTATCAACAAGACAGGCACGCCTGAAAACCTGTAGACCGTATTCGAGCTTATCGGCCCTCATCAGTACAGGGTAGTCAACCAAGTAGAGATCCTGAGATCTCCAACCCGAGGCGAAGTCTGAATCACAGTTGACCCTTCCCAGAATAGAAAGTTATCACGGAGGATTTCGACATTTGACAAATTTAGGGAAAAATATAGGGAAAACTTTGACAGTTGACAAAATAAGTGTTCCATGTCAAAATTGAATCAAAATGTGAACAAATTAAGATTAAGAATAATAATATCCTTTTTCTTTGTGCCTTTTAATTCTAAGAAATATCTATATCGATATTCTGGAATTTGGATTTTTTTTCCATTTCAATTCAATTCCGACATGAAAAACTTATTTTGTCAACTGTCAAGTGTCAAATTTTTTCCTAGATTTTTCCCTAAATCTGTCAAATGTCAAAATCCGCCATGTTAACTTCCTATCCTGGGAAGGGTCAATTGATGACATCAGCGCATATTTGATAGCAGTGAGCCGTCACCCAAGCAGTGTATGAAGACGGCGACACCAAGCGGCGAAGAAAGAAACACTCCTGAATAAAGCTTACATATCAAAGACATTAGAGTGGCTGAGTTGCTCGACTAGCTGAATGAATTAGAAAGGGAACAGCCGAAATCTCTAAGTGGAGTGGTAGTGTTAAAAATAATAAAATAAATCAAAGTCTTCTCCACAACATTATTTAGAATAATCTAAAATACAAAGGTAAAAAACGAGCAGAAAACAACTACTTTCCTGACAAATATCACGCATAAAATTGAATTATATCTACTCGTTATCTACGCATCAATTCATTTCGGCTTTTTCCTTTCTAACTTATAAATAATTGTAACTTATCCTGATATAACCCAACCCAACATTGAAATTCAAGTTTATTGTTATATGTTTGAGAAAATATCGTGAAATTTGTTGAGGATAGTTGATATATACTTATTACGATACAAGTTTCAGACGCTATTCGGTTCTCCAAGGGAACAATAAGTGCGATAACGTATCTTATAAAACGACGTGTTTCATGTGCAATTTTATTTCGATTTTCCATTAGTTTAAAGCCTTCCATTGAAAAAAGTTGATGAAATATCCTACCAGTACTGCGCGAGCAAAACTCATATTTCAGAGTTCGATTTTTACTTCCGAAGATAAATGCATGTCGAAACAGTAACATACGCTATTTCGAAACGCATTTGCACTTTAACATACTTATTAAACTTTTCTCTGAATAATTGGCTTTTTCAAGGTCAAACGCGCCGTGAGAGCTCTAACCGCAAGATTGATGAGGTGGCTTCAGATATCGTTAGAGTTCTTCTGCCACTTGACAAAGAGAAGTCACGCACCTTTGACGCACCTTTCACATTTGTTTCACGTTTTTTTATGCTTTTTTCACGTTTCCGCCGCGTTTTCGATACGTGGCTGAAGATATCTGAAGCCGCCTTATCAATGTTTCACGGTGTTTGACCTTGAAAGAGCCAATTTCGCTTTTTGGACCTTAGAATTTCTCATGGAGATAAACATGGGAAAAGTGGTAGAAATGGCGCTACATCGGCATAGCCTATTTACTTGCGTACCAATGAAAACTCCCTCTTCGACTGAACACAATAATTGTCAAAAGGAAAAATAGTCTATATTCAACTAAAAATATCAAACATAGTTTGAAGTTGAATGTCTGGTAGACTACGAGCAGGGTGGAGATCTCAGGGTCTCTACTCGGTTAACTACCCTGCACTGATGATGGCCAATAAGCCCGAAACCGGTCTACAGGTTGTCAGGCGTGTCTGTCCCGATGTGAATTTGTCACGTCTAAAGGAAGAAAGAAACATTTGCGATATGCATCCACAGTGGGAATCGTTGCATGGACTACACGAGCAGATATAATTCAATGTTCTGCGTGATATTTGCCAGGAAAGTAGTGGTTTTCTGCTCGTTGTCTACCAGACATTCGATTTCAAACTATGTTTGATATTTTTAAATGGGTAGATTATTTTTCCTTTGAATTTTTTGTCCAATTCATGGCTCCATTTCCCTCTCAGACTTCCAGAGGACCCCCTACGAACTGGCATCCATGAACTTCGTATCGAGCACCAACCACCTTCACCGCAAGGCCTACGAACTGACCGCCGCCCTCTTGAGCGAACCGGCCTTCCAAAACCTCCTCAAGTCGAACGACTCCTTCGACCTGGTGCTGGTGGACTACTTCATGAACGAGGCAGCCCTTGGTGTTGCCAAACTCTTCGGTGCGCCCCTCGTCTTGGTGTCTTCTCTGCCGTCCTCGACCTTGAGCAACCACCTGTTTGCGAACCCGCTGCCCAGCTCCTACGTGCCGAACCTGCTGACTCCCTACTCGGGGGAGATGTCCTACTGGCAGAGGTTCGGCAACTTGCTCTGCAACGCGTACAACAGCAACTACAGGTAAACTTGGCTGTGCGGAAAGTTTCTATCAAACGTCCTTGAAACTTTCAATGCATTTTCTGTTTGAAAGTTTTCATATATATTAGAGCTTTTGACCCAGGCGGCACACTGACGTTATTTGGACGACACTTTTTGGTCATCTGCGACGTACTGCGATTTCGAAGATGACGTGACTGCAACGTTAAAATGACCGGTAAATGTCACAAACCAAGACGTCATGTGAAACGTCTCCCTGATAACGACAAAGAGACGTTGGCAATATGACGTTATAGCAACGTCAGCTATTCATTAGGTGACGTCGCTGACCAAAAATGACTTGATAATGACGTCAAAATGACGGCAGTGTACCGCCTGCAATTTCTCTAAGAAAAGGCAAATTTGCTACTTCAATAACTAATTAGCCGATATATTTCGTGCTGCTTTTATAGATTTCTAGTGAATTTGTCATTGTATTAATATTCATCACCACTACTATTTTTACATTATTTTGATGATAATTGATGTGATACCAGAATGATCTGAATTTCATACCTGAAATAGTTTTTATGCACTTCAGGGATTTAAAGGGTACTTCAAATCCCTATTTTCAGGGAATAAAGTGGTACTTCAAATCCCTAGGGATTAAAAATGTACTTGTTGTCAAACCAATAAACAACCAATAAATATCCAATGATTAAACAATAATTATTCAATAATCAACCAACATTATATAATTTGTGTAACATAGGAGATCTCTGATACATACTATGCAAGGTTCATGGAATTTGCAAGTACCTTGGAGTGTCTTACTCTTCTCATGTTGAATTTATGTATTTTGTATCATGAATCTATTAGCGAAACATTGTTGAAAAATGAACAGAGAGGTATCAGACATCCAGTTTGCCACATTATTGATACATGTAGAAAACATGATTGATTATGAAGAGATATGTGTCGGATACATGATTTGTAATGGTGTGAAATAAAAAAGTCAGTATCAGGCAGTCGCGGTCACCCATCCAAACCCTAACCGAGACTAACGTTGCTTGACATCTATGATTGAAGCTCCTTCTTCATTACTTGGTGGCTGCTGTCTTCTCATAAATCAATGATATTTGAATAATAATTAATTTCAATTGATTATATTATTCGATCATTACGATTTACATATCTCAATTTGACATATTTTTCATTTTTCAAAATGATATGGATGATTTTCGTCTGATGTATTATGTTTTTGTTAATCGCGGAGTATGGGTTGGGTACTTCCCATGAGTCAAATTCATGCAGGATTGATTACAGGGGGTGCGTCAGGTTTGAATACCCCCACCACTCCACTTTTCCATTTCAAGTGGGTCGGTATGGACCATCCCCACTCCTCAGACCGCGGGTCGGTATGGACCATACCCTCCCCTCCACTTTTCCATTTCAAGTGCGTCTGTATGGACCATACCCACTCCTCAGACCGTGTAACGAACCATCCCCACTCCACCTGCCAAACCTCGCGGGAAACTAGGTGTCTGGCGGGAAATTCAAATAACTATGTGTCCGTTGCCATAATATCACGAGCAGACTCTACACTGCTGAGACCACAAGACATAATCCGGCTATATCAAATACCTACTGGACTGTTCGTAAATGAAAACTGTTTGAAAAACGGCTCCTGATATCTGCGGTCGTCGTCGAGAAGCTCGCTTTCCTATGCAAGACCCTGATAGTACGTTTAAAAATATCGTAGTTTATTCGCAAAGTGATTATGGAGGCTTGCAAGGTCACAACTCTCGATTCACGTACCAACGAAAGGCGCAAATTGAAGTTCTCAAACCATGATAATTAGTACAGGAAACATTGGTTACCATACTGATATCAGCTGCAACGAAAGAACTATACAGAGTGATCGAAATTTATGCATTGTCACACACAAAACTAGGGCCGTTTGGCAGTTCCGAACTGACAAAGCCCCGTTTTGGCAGTTCCGAACCACCATCAAAAGATAATACGTAAACGTGGCTCTCACTTCACACACAGCGCCTTACTCGCACATCATCAGTGAATTTGCGGTTTCAGTGCTTACCTAACTCGTATTAGGATTTCATTCATCAAAACTCAACGAAAAGTGGCAATGATTTTAGGTATCACCCAACGACATACAGCCACAAGAACTATACAGAGGGCTCGAAAAATATTGTATATCAACAGTATTTCGTGAAACGTGGGTAAAACGCAGGTAAAACGTGGGTAAAACGTGGATAAAACATGGGTAAAACGCAGGTAAAACGTGGGTAAGACGTGGGTAAAACGTGGGTAAAACGTGGGTAAAACGTGGGTAAAACGTGAGTAAAACGTGCGTGAAACGTGCGTGACGTAAGCGTGACGTAAGCGTGACGTAGGCGTGACGTAGGTGTGTGACGCTTACTTCACGAAATGACTCACGAATGTACTTACTGTATCCCCTAATCCACCATCAGCAAATTGATTTTAGGTATCACCAAACGATATACAGATAAACGTGCGTAAAAAAGACGTGACGTAAGCGTGACGCATGCGCGACGTAGGTGTGACGCTTACTTCACGCAATGACTCACGACTGAACTTACTTCATCCCCTAATTCACCATCAGTAGCAGCGTTCAGCATCAGTCGTTAGGAACCGCCAACGAGGAGTAGCAGCCGTCAGCAGCAGGCATCAACAATCCTTTATGACTATAAACTCGGCTTCTCTGATGCTACAACACAGAATCATGAGCAGCAATGTATGAACTATGATTCCTCAGAGAAATCTGCAGGAAAAATAGTTAAATGTCCATCAATTGATGTTTCTCTTTCGACTGTGTACATTCAAACCTTGCTTCAAATTGCCTAACGACATACTCGTAACAAGATTTCGTGTCATAGATTTTTCATTCGTCAAAACTCAACGGAAAGTGGCAATGATTTTAGGTTTTAGTGCTCATCTAACGAGATATTCGTAACAAGATTTCGTGCCATAGAATTTTCATTCATCAAAAACCCAGCGAAAAACAGCATGGAATTTGAGGCTTCAACGCTCCAAATTTGTCCACTACAGCTGGTTCGCTATAGGGAAAAGACAGCGGGGCCCCGAATGGTACCAAACACAAATTATTTTCGATGAATTCCCCGCCTATGAAAAAATATACCTATGCTTCAGTGAAAATGTAACGAGCTTGCGGTCAACGATAAGATATCGCGTCCGAGGGCGCGTTTTGAAACATTCAACCACTCATTCTATTTTTTCTTTGATGATGTGATGGTGTACAAAAAAGCAGCCCTAAAAGATGCCCCTCAGTGTGTCAAGCAGAGCTGTTTGGCAGACTTCGCAACCCCAAGCATTTGGCCTTCCAGGTGAGTATAGCTTTTATTTTCTGCATTTCAGATCGGTACGTTGAAAGATATTACGATACACAGTAAAATATGCTGGCTCGTTTTATCTACGGGTTCGTATTTTTTTTGTATTGAAAGGTTTTCTGCCAAGTCCTCCCGCAAACTGTTAACTTCCCTCGTGAGTCGCGAAAGGCCTTCGGGCTATCGTATTCGAAAAATGGCAGTTTTGATAGTTAGGAATACTCCGATAATAATGAAGGCATGTTTATTGGAACAGTAAAAATAATAAACATTTTGATTTAGTGAAATACAATTTCAATTTGAGTTTTCCAAAACATTTCGAATAAATTTGGGGTAATGTTTTATAGGTTTCGATTTGATATCATGGCCTTTCGAAATGAAAATTATATTCGATATAGCGTGAAGAACAGACTAATGAAAATGATAGTGAAACAATTATTTCGAGTCAAGCAGCTATTCGAAGGATTTCTTAGAAGACGGAACATTTTCGCGCATCAATACACAGTCTTTCAAATGAATATAATGTCCAGTGAAGCATACAAGGTGAAACAAATAGTATTTTATTTTCGAAATACGTTTCAATATACAAAGTCAATCAACAAGAAATTGGAAATCAAACTTAATAGTCGATACAATGTGGAACAAAGCAAGGCAAGCACCTTTCAAAATATACAATGGATTTTCAGGGAAAACACGCATATATAGAAATAGTATTTTATGTCAGAGTATAAAGGGTCAGAACAAAAAAATCGGGTTCAAAAATTTCGTTTTTGTTTCTTTCAAAAATATACAGGGTTTTCATAGACGGTGGAACAAGTATTTTCGGGGCAAACAGCAATACCAAACATACGAGTCGAATCAAATAAGCATTTTATGCCAAAAATTAATATTACATTGCGATACAGGAGGTTGCACGGAAAACGTACAGGAGTACAATACTGGTTCTTTCAAAAATATACAGCAAAATGTTGATGACAAAAATGAATAAATTGTAAAAGAAAAAATTATTTCGAAATGAAATACAATGATGAACAAAAATTGAAAGGTTGATCATAGAAAATGATAGCGAAACAAACATTAAGGGGTTAATTCAATATAATTTTCAGACGGAAAACACAGAAGTCGGAATACTCTCATAATATACAGGCTACAAATAGCATTTTATGACAAAAAGTTGAAGTAACATTACAAAATTCTGAGCAGAAAAACATGCTCCAATGAAGCACGGCGTCGAGCAAAAGTTTCTCGACATTTCGGGAAAACTTTACAAATAGTATATTATGATACAAATTTTATAAGACGCCATTTTGTCGCACGCGTTGTTTGGAGTACGATGAGCGAAGCGAGGAGTGCTCCAAGTGAACAAGTGCGACAACGTGTCTTATAAAACGTGTGTCATATGCAATTTTTTCTATTTTGAATTGATTTGAAGAAAAATTTGATATCGATAAATAACAGAAACATCTTCGATTGGTAACAATGATGACATTGAAATAATTAAAATCTGACGCACAAGCGTAAAGCCCAGTTTACAGTTGAGCGATTTTGATTATTTCAATACCAGCGGTGAAAAGTTCAATGTTGTTATTGTTTTTATTGGTCAATTTAAATCAAATTACACTCTGAATTGAAATTCACCAATTGAAACATTGAGTTTTTCACTGCTAATATCACCAAATCAAAATCACTCAGAAGTAAACTGGACCTATAACACTTCTGACTTTCATTTGACAGTTCGATTGTACCAATCTCCGAATAATAAAAAATGCGTATCGAAATAGAGGCTATTTCGACACGCGTTTGCGTTGCACAATGACATCATTATACAACCAAAATAGAAAAAAATATATTATTACAAACAGCAATTGACATTTCGTGGGGTAGAGGGAAAGTGTTTGTTTGCCAATAATTTGAAATTATTGCCCAGCGTACGCCACGGAAAGGCCAAGCACATGTACGCCAGAAAGGAAATCAACAACTATTCAAATCAACACTATGACTTTAATGAGTTTTGGCATCTTTTTATGAAAACATAAACACTGACGGTTCATGTTAGAATGGCTCTTTTGCATAAGGTTTTGGCATGATAGTATAAGCACGGAATCAACATGGCTCTTTCTGCATTAGTTTGGCATCTTTTTTTTTTCAATGGCAGTATGGCTCTTTCTCATTAGATAATTATGAGTTTGATGAAATTAATCGTTGTTAATTATAGGGATAGGGTAAGGGGAGGGGGGTTGGCTCATAATAATAAGGGGTGATGTGTTTTGCTTTTTGAAAGTGGAAAGCTTCCAAAAGGCCTACCTTAACCACTATTCCAAAGATTTTAGTTGAATAACTCGTAAGAATAGACGACTGCTCTCATTAGGTTTTCGGATAATGCCTCTTTTTATAATATTGGGTCTTTTTCAAGTATTCAACCAATAACTTTATATTCTAGCCGTGAAAACGACTGATTTTGTGTGCTCATATTTTTGTTTTTTATAACCGTACGGGACAGAGGCTTTATCTGACTGAAATTGTCGTTTCAGACAAACAGGCTTGTACTTTTTCACGAGGTCGCTGGTAATGACCTCGCGCTCATTGGTGCGTCTAATCTGTCTAATCAAAATTTCGATAGGCGGCCCCGTGTTCAAAAGCATATCTTTAATGGACTTAAAATTAATAAACTGTGAGGCCGCATAGTTCAGTGATATACCTTTCACCTTACAAACAATTTTGAAATTTTGTTCTTTTGTTGACCAAACGCCACATTTTTTACAAATTTGTTGTTCGGTTTTGATGCAAACATCACAGCATTGGCGAAAAACACACAAATTGGGTTCATGAAGGAGCGAGCCATCAGCTTGTACGCTCTCCTGACGAGTCTCTCGGTCATAGAATATAAACAAGAGATTGTCCATTCGAGGTGCCTTTGTATCGGGTTGAACATAACAGAGGTGATCGTCCGGACAATATTTGTTGCAAATTTTGCAGAAGATCTCCCCACAGGTGTGAGAACGTTGGAACAATTTTGAAACATTCCTCACATCTTCTTATTTTTTCACAAATTTTATTTCAAATATGATTATCAAAACACACTTGACCATGGAAAGACCTTTTGCAAGAATCACAAGGGATTTTCACTTGATCATTAGGACAGGACGGTGAAGTCTGGCACGAAAAACAGGTTCCACCACAACGATGTTCTTCCTTTTGATTGAAGGGAACATGACATTCCTCACAGTAATAAACGCAACAGAAAGCAGCAGTAAGGGAAGTGATGACATTGAAATGACCCTCATTAAACAATAAGTTCAACGAGGGACCAACACCGTCACCTTTGAAAATAACATCACAGCCCTTGTTCCCATATTGATAGACTGTTATTTTATATGAAGAAAGATGTCGTTGAAATTGATGCAACTCAGGTATGCCACAACCAGCCGAAGGTACAGAAACCCCAGCTTCGGTCAGCAATTGCAGAGCCCTTTCGGTTTGTAATTTTCTGACGTTCTGCCGTAGTGGCATATTTGGGATCTTTATCAGCATATGCCCGAGCCACGACAAGTGCTCGAGGAAGGCAATCCCCGTCCTATTGCTGCATTCTTCATCGAAAGAATTGTTACAGCGCCCTCTGGGTCCACCTTTTCCGGCCGGCAATCTTACAGTTGTAACACCGAGGCATCGAAACTTCAGCAGCGTTTTTGAATGCAACCCACCCCGGACCCCTAGCGAAATCTTCGGAACAGAAGGTGAAGCCTACCTTATCGGTCGGCTCCAAGCCCTCTGTTCCCTTCAACACAATTTGCGTTATTGCGTCTCTTACCCAACCCACAAGTTCTTGAGCCTATGGTATGGGCTTGATGTTGAACTCCAAAGTACGAGCCTGTACGCCAAAAGGACGATTTCTCCTGACGACGTCTTTGACAATAAGAAACTTCTCCATTTCCACTCAAAATTCTCAAAAACGAAAAATTTTCAAAAACCAAAAAAAATTTCAAAATACGAACTGAGCACACACAACAGTAACCGTGTCTGAATGAGTAATGAACTGAACAGCTGAAAACACCTCTTTGAATAGGCAAGTGTAGGTGAGCGCAGATAGAGAGATAATGATTGAAGCAACAAGCCAGAGATTCTTGCATTAGTTAACCTTGAAACAGAGGAAGCTGATAACGTTCAGAATCGTTCTGATCAGTGATTGATGAAAGGCCCCATGGTGCGTGTAAAACTGTTCGTTTTTTTCATACACACACACACACACACACACACACACACACACACACACACACACACACACACACACACACACACACACACACACACACACACACACACACACACACACACACACACACACACACACACACACACACACACACACACACACACACACACACACACACACACACACACACACACACACACACACACACACACACACACACACACACACACACACACACACACACACACACACACACACACACACACACACACACACACACACACACACACACACACACACACACACACACACACACACACACACACACACACACACACACACACACACACACACACACACACACACACACACACACACACACACACACACACACACACACACACACACACACACACACACACACACACACACACACACACACACACACACACACACACACACACACACACACACACACACACACACACACACACACACACACACACACACACACACACACACACACACACACACACACACACACACACACACACACACACACACACACACACACACACACACACACACACACACACACACACACACACACACACACACACACACACACACACACACACACACACACACACACACACACACACACACACACACACACACACACACACACACACACACACACACACACACACACACACACACACACACACACACACACACACACACACACACACACACACACACACACACACACACACACACACACACACACACACACACACACACACACACACACACACACACACACACACACACACACACACACACACACACACACACACACACACACACACACACACACACACACACACACACACACACACACACACACACACACACACACACACACACACACACACACACACACACACACACACACACACACACACACACACACACACACACACACACACACACACACACACACACACACACACACACACACACACACACACACACACACACACACACACACACACACACACACACACACACACACACACACACACACACACACACACACACACACACACACACACACACACACACACACACACACACACACACACACACACACACACACACACACACACACACACACACACACACACACACACACACACACACACACACACACACACACACACACACACACACACACACACACACACACACACACACACACACACACACACACACACACACACACACACACACACACACACACACACACACACACACACACACACACACACACACACACACACACACACACACACACACACACACACACACACACACACACACACACACACACACACACACGATGTCAACATTGTTATCATTTCACCGTGCGCGCGTGGTTGTTATCATTGAGCTTTGTCACAGGAAAGGCTTTCGCGTTACAGGGTGTTGCATTTGAAATAAAAAGTAGCAGTAGTCAATACATGTTTATTTATGAATTGATACAACTTTTGATAACAGTGTCTTCAGCTGAGATAGTAGATCAGCGTTGGGACAGGGTACATCGGAAAAGTTCCAGCATCTAGATAAGAGTATCACCATTTTCATCGAATTCAATGTAGGAATCGCTGTTGTACAATAAATAAGACTGGCCACTGTTTGTTTGGAACACGGCATTTATTTGGGCTTGGGGAGGCAGAGAAAAATTGAATATGTGACTAATTTTCAAAATTGGGAATTTAGCTGCATAATATGTATTATCTATGATTGTAACTAGATCGCCTTTGGAATTTTGAAATGCGTGAGAAACTTGAGATGAAGAAGCTTTCAGCTCTGAGGGTAGGTTATCGCCGAGCAATATACCGGATGTTCAGGAATATGAATATCGTTATTTAGCTGTTCGCTGTTTGTTCCTTCGTGCTTTTGTCATCGTCATTCGGGTTGATTCGGTCCGGGGCGTAGTAGCTGTAGTTGTCGGCATCGTAGTTGACTTGGGAATTTTTGCAAATTTTTGTTCATCTCTATTTCCGTACAAATAATTTATTGCATTTTTGTCGTCGTCATCAAGCTCCGTACTGGACGATTTATGCCAGGAATACATAACGGCTGTATTAACGCCACTATGCCCGAGTCCTAGAGCATGTCCAAGTTCATGAACCAGGACCATCAAAAAACTAACTTGCCCCTCGGGCGGTGCCCCATCGCCAAAATACCATTTTTCATTCAAATCAAAGTGTATCTCAACACATTGCTTATCGTCGTCGGGAAAAAATGCGTGGGCTAATACCGAACCCTCTCCATCACAATCATGTGGACAAGGTGCTGTTCCTTGACAATTTGCTCGAAAATAGTGCCGGTTTTTACCAAATGTTATGGTGATGTCGGGTTTTTGTTTAGAAGGTATTTGTACTCGTTCAAACTTCAACTTCGATACCTTCTCCCACATGTCAAAGGCCTTCTTAGCTATATTCAGATGCACCTGTTCGGCTTGCGGAAAATACCAACGCAAATCTGTTTTATTCCATTTCGAGTGAATCATGAAAGTGTTATCTCCCTGCGAACACCTTAGGCTTTTCATCAAACTCACTGTTGTCTCGTCCAATTCACCGCTTACAGGAAGATTGTATCTCTCTTGAAATTGAATGAGAGCTGTTGACAGAACTGTATAGAATTGTTATCCACATAACCAAAACGATTCAAAAAGGTTGTCGCCATTTTAACAGTATCATTCTCTTCAGCAATAGTCAACGAGAAGATGATAGAGAGCAGTAACATAACGTGTATATGCTCGGACATCCTGATGAGTAATGCATACAAGAAGCAATGATTACCTCTCTTAAAGGACGAAATATTTTATCAAAACTCATGTTTTGATTAAATTTTACGTTTCTCTAGCCGATATCCTGCTGAAATGAAAAGTAACTGCTGCGTTATCATCTTTTGTGGTCTTACCTACCAGTTTCGCGGCTACCATGGGTGAATGCGAGTGCCTTTTCAAGATCAGTTTATTGAGTGAACATTTCGGATACCATGTGGTACTATAGAACAAATTAATAATAATGTGTCCTTGAGTTTCAGTATCAACAACTTTCGGTTGGGGTTATAAATTTTTTGTGTGTGAAGAAACCTTTGAACGTGTTTATTGGGAATATTGTTATACTCGGGGGTGTTTGGAATACAATATCGCTCCTTCCCCATCCACATGTGTTGATACTGTCCGTGAAGAATAAGGGTATGTTTTAGCCCAGCTTCCACGCCACCCATGAGGTGGGGCTATTCGGCGCGTTTTATTTTATAGTGGTTTCCCCAGTAGGCCTAATCCACTGTTTTTTACCTCTATCCTACCATTGAACTGAAAAGAAAATCAATAGAAATATTTATTTAATAACTCTTACCACACTTAATATGGTATAGCTATTGAAGAAAAATGTTGAAATTCAATCAAATTACCAATTTGTATACTTATGGATAGGGAGATTTGGTAACGGGCTCTCTGAAAAATAATTAATCTGAAAATTATTATACGAATCATCTGAGTCGACTTACAAAACCACTTGTCGCTCCCACCGGCCGGGCGACATCGAATGCTAGCCCCATTGGGGCTGAAGGTACCTCTTTTTCTGTTACTTCCACTTTTCTGTAAACACTAATTAAAAAAAATGGAAAAACAAAGTATCGCACTTTCCTAGGATTTCGGCGTAAAATTAGCGTCTTTGGGACGCTCTTCACCATTATCTTGGGCCATACGACCCACCTATGGCCCTCTGGGGCATCTCTGTAACTAACTCTGTTCCTATAAAACGAGTAATTATTAATTTTGAAAAATAACAATGATCAGTGCTACTCACATGATTGTAGTCGAATAATGTATTGTTGGAGATTTCTGCATGTTTTATATGTTATTTTTTGTGATAAAATAATGCTTTTTCAGATTGGTGGTTTTCCTCTCTACCAATTCAACAACAACTCTTGCGGTTTCGAACAATATTGCAGTTTCCCATTCGTTGTGGTCGAACTTTCCCCGATAACGACTATTTTTCTGTAGCATACAAACATTTCACGGAAATCTTAAGATTGGCAATATAACGTGACCGGAAGAAGACCAATGTGACATCGATACATTCTATTTAAAGGTATGTAGGGGTTCAATTGATGTTTTATAATTACTTTTTACCCAATATTTCACCCTCAGCATAGAAGGGTAGTGAAGGCAATACACCCCTGAATTGATAAATATTATATATAATGTATATTACCTTTATTTTTAATGATATTGATTATTTTTTATACATATCTCATCATTTATAAATTTCAACGGATAGGTATCATATATAAAAAGTTTTGTCATGGTACGTGATTGGTACTTTACGTCAACTATCAAGCAAAGAGTTACCATCCCCCTCGAAAGCAACAGAAATTTTGGAGTTTCGGCGTCTTTGAATTCTTCGTAAGACCTTCCTTGTTTGTTCCGCATAATACTCACCGTGATTGGCTTTTATGTGTGGTCCTCTTGGTTGGGCTGTATACAAGAAGGTTCGGCGTCTTTAGTTTCTTCGTAAGACCTTCCTTGTTTGTTCCGCATAATATTCACCGTGATTGGCTTTTATGTGTGGTCCTCTTGGTTGGGCTGTATACAAGAAGGTTCGGCGTCTTTAGTTTCTTCGTAAGACCTTCCTTGTTTGTTCCGCATAATACTCACCGTGATTGGCTTTTATGTGTGGTCCTCTTGGTTGGGCTGTATACAAGAAGGTTCGGCGTCTTTAGTTTCTTCGTAAGACCTTCCTTGTTCGTTCCGCATAATACTCACCGTGATTGGCTTTTATGTGTGGTCCTCTTGGTTGGGCTGTATACAAGAAGGTTCGGCGTCTTTAGTTTCTTCGTAAGACCTTCCTTGTTTGTTCCGCATAATACTCACCGTGATTGGCTTTTATGTGTGGTCCTCTTGGTTGGGCTGTATACAAGAAGGTTCGGCGTCTTTAGTTTCTTTGTAAGACCTTCCTTGTTTGTTCCGCATAATACTCACCGTGATTGGCTTTTATGTGTGGTCCTCTTGGTTGGGCTGTATACAAGAAGGTTCGGCGTCTTTAGTTTATTCGTAAGACCTTCCTTGTTTGTTCCGCATAATACTCACCGTGATTGGCTTTTATGTGTGGTCTTCTTGGTTGGGCTGTATACAAGAAGGTTCGGCGTCTTTAGTTTCTTCGTAAGACCTTCCTTGTTTGTTCCGCATAATATTCACCGTGATTGGCTTTTATGTGTGGTCCTCTTGGTTGGGCTGTATACAAGAAGGTTCGGCGTCTTTAGTTTCTTCGTAAGACCTTCCTTGTTTGTTCCGCATAATATTCACCGTGATTGGCTTTTATGTGTGGTCCTCTTGGTTGGGCTGTATACAAGAAGGTTCGGCGTCTTTAGTTTCTTCGTAAGACCTTCCTTGTTTGTTCCGCATAATATTCACCGTGATTGGCTTTTATGTGTGGTCCTCTTGGTTGGGCTGTATACAAGAAGGTTCGGCGTCTTTAGTTTCTTCGTAAGACCTTCCTTGTTTGTTCCGCATAATACTCACCGTGATTGGCTTTTATGTGTGGTCCTCTTGGTTGGGCTGTATACAAGAAGGTTCGACGTCCTTGGTTTTTTCGTAAGACCTTCCTTGCTGATGCTCTATAGTTTTGAGCGTAAATGATTTGCCGCAACCTACCCCTGTTTGGATGCAGACGATCTATTGGTAGACGGTGTACAGCTCATTCCCCAAATTGTTGGGGTGAGGTGTTTTTCCTCCTCAGGTATCTTGATGATATTTTTGCTAGTTCTCATACAATTCTCAGTATTATCTTTGGAATAAAAAAAGTGGATGCGGTTGTTTAATTGAACAGAAAGTTTGAGGGGTAGAATAGTGACACCAAGGTAAGGTTTCATCAGTTCGTGGGATGATATATCTTTTGTCATCATAAGGACTTATTATTATTCTCATACTTCATCATTGTTAACTTGAGGAATTCCATATGGATTATCTTCAGGATAGTCGGAAGTCGGGAGATAACCCTGTTTTCTCCACACTCAATTTTCTCGTTGTCGCAGTAGTTTTGACAGTTTTACGCTTCTTTACGGCGTCTGCTTCTTGTTTTTCAATAAGACCATACGAAAAGTATTTTTGTCAGCCTCTTTATTTAGTCAGGGTGAAGAACAGTCTTCGATATTTGAACAAGATTAACACCCATCTATCCTATTTCTTATAGCAATATTCATTTTTCAAAAGATCATACAAAATGAAAAAACTCACTTTTAATCTCCAATTACTCGGATCTTAAACTAGGTGCTAACGCCTGTTTCAGTGTCCGATAGTGCACGACATATTTCTTCTTCGGATGAAAGGTGGCCATCAGCTTGGTGTTTCCCCAGCTTTTGGCAAATCTCCAGTCTTAGGAATGAAGGATTATATTTCTCTTTGTTATAAAGCGCATAGTCATTGAATTTTGACTTCTTCAGTGTCAATTTGGCATAGTGATGCATTTTATTAGACCAATAACCTTGATATTGTTACATATGGGGTTCCTCAGAAGGTAGCTATACTGGGGTTTTGAGGGAAAAAAACCAGAATGCTTTACATGCTTATATTGAGCTGTTACAAGGATGGTAGGTTGCCAACAACTGCCTAGTATTTTACAATACATAAAAAATGTAGAGTACATAGTCCCCTCCGCTCTTCGTACGCCGCGCTATTCTGATGACTCAGGATAGTGAATCGCCGACTGGAGTCTCGAAGCACCAATTATTCGTGACAATATTTTTAAATAAACTACGCAACACTAATTACGTCGCACCCCAAAATGATGCCCCTGTTTGAATTGGAATAACTTATTTCTGCTTTGTTCAATTTGAATTCTGTTTAAACTGTTCGCTAGCTCAGTCCTTCAGCTATAATCTCGTACTTCCTAGATATATGAGGTTCTTTTCATAAAATCGCCACAGGATGTTACTTGAAACTGTGCAAAATCTCGGAATTTTCAAAAGGATCCCAAATGAAGAAAAACATTGTTTTTTCAATTTTTACAGCGGAGGCATGCAGATGATCTCAATGACTCCAGACATTTTCAAAATGGTCCTTTTATCTCTTTTATTTACAGAGTGATCTCAAAAAATCGATTTTTTGGTTTTCCAGTCATAACTTTTTTCTACGTCAACCGATTTTCAAAATCTTTGGCTCATTTTGAAGCTAAAACCTCAGATGAAGAGATATAAAGATCAGAATTGACTCAAAATGAACATTCAAGACTGATGGTCTCCTCAAAGATGACCCAAATCTAAAACACCCTCTAAATCCCAGCAGGGATGAGAATTAAACGAAAATCAACTTGTTTTCGGAAGGATCATTCATTCTGGATACGTTCAGATCCTTTCAGTTTTCAGTAGTCGAAAATTATGCATAAGTAAACCAAATTGAAACGATATGTTTCCGAAAAAAAATCAGACCATTGTTCGCCTGAAATGCATAGCCCGTAACCAACGTAACGAAAATCACAATAAGTGATTAGTGATCAGCTGAGGCTCATTCCACAATAGCGGTTTTTCTTTCAATCGTGTAGCATTGATTGTGTAAGTAAGCAAGAGCAAGAAAACAAGTTTCATTGAATTTTTAATAATCAATAAGAAGAAGAAATGGTAACTTGGATAACAGTACATGAAAAAAAATTAGTATTTAGTGGGTTCTCCCCTCTTGGCAACCACTTCTTCGACCCTATTCGGCATACTGGTTATCAGACCTCCGATAAATTCCTGGGGAATAGCCGCCCATTCTTGCTGTACCGCAGTCACCAAGTCATCCAAATTCTCCATTCGGCCTTCTCTTTCTTTCAATTTTAATTTTATACAACTCCAGACATGCTCTATCGGATTCATATCCGGAGACAAAGGTGGCCAGTCCATTCTCTCTATACCGTGATCCCTCAAAAATTCGTTGACAGTGCGAGCCCTATGCGGTCTCGCATTGTCATCAACGAGAATAAAGTTTTCGCCTATATTTGCGGCGGAAGGGACCACGATATCCCTCAAACACATATCTTTATACCTCTCACCATTCATACTCTCTCCTCTCAAAATCACTAATTCACTCCTCCAATTATTCGATATTCCACCCCACACAGTCACGCCTCCACCACCAAAAGCCACCCTTGCCTCCATATTCTCTTCCAGGAACCTTTCATTCCTTCCTCTCCATACTAACATGCGCCCATCCTTTCGAAACAAGTTGAACCTACTCTCATCCGTAAACACACTCTGCTATGCCCCAGTTTCGATGTACTTGTCCCCACAATCGCCTTGCTGCTCGATGTACAGGTTTCAGTAAGGGGCAGGCTGCTCGTCTTCTTGCATGCAAGCCAATATCATGGATCCGGCGTCGGATTGTTTGACTAGAAACCTGTACACCGGTTGCATCGATTAATTCTCGACGAATTTTGGGGGCGGTTGAAGTCCGGGTCCTCCGTACCGATCTTCCGATGAGGCGGTCTTGAGCAGGAGTTGTTCTTCTTGTTGTGCCCCTTCTTGGCCCCCTCGGTCGGTATTGAATATCCCCAGCGTTAGCTCGGTAGTGGGCCCTTTGGACAGATCTCACTGTTGTTCCCAGCAGATTGGCAATCTGGAGGTTGGATAATCCTCGTTATGCCATTTGATGAATCAGTTCCAGCTGGTCGGGCTTTAGATGCGGCATTGAAACGAGTGTTTTATTCTTACCAGAATCAAAATTGACGTCTAATTAACCTGACTTGTCAGTCACTTATTGTGATTTTCGTTACGTTGGTTACGGGCCATGCATTTCAGGCGAACAATGGTCTGATTTTTTTTCGGAAACATGTCGTTCCAATTGGGTTAACTCATGCATAATTTTCGACTACTGAAAACTGAAAGGATCTGAACGTATCCAGAATGAATGATCCTTCCGAAAACAAGTTGATTTTCGTTTAATTCTCATCCCTGCTGGGATTTAGAGGGTGTTTTAGATTTGGGTCATCTTTGAGGAGACCCTCAGTCTTGAATGTTCATTTTGAGTCAATTCTGATCTTTATATCCCTTCATCTGAGGTTTTAGCTTCAAAATGAGCCAGAGATTTTGAAAATCGGTTGACGTGGAAAAAAGTTATGACTGGAAAACCAAAAAATCGATTTTTTGAGATCACTCTGTAAATAAAAGAGATAAAAGGACCATTTTGAAAATGTCTGAAGTCATTGAGATCATCTTCATGCCTCCGCTGTTAAAATTGAAAAAACAATGTTTTTCTTCATTTGGGATCCTTTTGAAAATTCCGAGATTTTGCACAGTTTCAAGTAACATCCTGTGGCGATTTTATGAAAAGAACCTCATATATCTAGGAAGTACGAGATTATAGCTGAAGGACTGAGCTAGCGAACAGTTTAAACAGAATTCAAATTGAACAAAGCAGAAAAAAGTTATTCCAATTCAAACAGGGGCATCATTTTGGGGTGCGACGTAATTAGTGTTGCGTAGTTTATAAGATTTTCTTGATTCCTATGAATTTTGCTCAACCATTTTTCAACTCCCCCAGATATGTATACTCTTTTTTTTGAAATGTTTTGTAATATATCACTTGACACTTTTCTTTTTATCCACTCAATTTTCTCGTTGTCGCAGTAGTTTTTACAGTTTTACACTTCAGTCTATCCCCAATTATTAACGCCTGTTTCAAACGGTTACTTTGAAAATTTCATAAATGTTTTCGGGTAACTTCTCCTCGTCGAAGCATCAAATTATATCTTGCTGACTTTCGATGGTCGGATTGGATTCAAGATAATTCATCAATTTTGATGCAGAATAAGGCAAAGATATGTACTTAACCTTACACACAGCCTTATGTTCTTGATCTTTGGTACCAAAAAGTTTGAATGAATAGCAATTTTCGTAGGGAAAATGCGGTGTCTCTTATTTAACCGAGATTGGAACATTGGAGGTTCCAGTGGAGGATGATGAGAGATAAATCCAAGATGGGGGTTTTAATTTCTGTGGGGATTTTTCACTTGAGCTATTTGAAAATATAATTTTTGTATACATATACTGAGCCCTAGTGTCTCAATTTGAAAATCATAAATATTTTGTATTATACACTCTGTTGATGTGATTATCTACTCTGTAGTAGTATACTTCAGTGGCAATACAACTCTTGAGCATCTCACAGCTCTGAACAGAAGCTGGAATCAATGCTCCTTCAATGGCTTCAAAGATTGGGAACTTATCGTCCTTTATAATAATATCCTCAATTCGATGCGGGTGGAAACTTTCTCTGAAGATTCAGGGTATCTTCTCCTCGTCAAATCATTATATTCTATCCTGCTGACTATCGATAGGAGGGCGTGTTTAAAAGTATGTTTTTTGAGGATTTCTTGTGGTAACCTGATGAAAGATGAGTCATTTTCGTAGGGGAATGAGGATCCTCTTATTCAACCGAGATTGGACCATTGGGGGTTCCAGTGGAGGATGCCTAAAATCGATTTGCTGATGGTGGATTAGGGGATACAGTAAGTACATTCGTGAGTCATTTCGTGAAGTAAGCGTCACACAACTACGTCACGCCTACGTCACGCTTACGTCACGCACGTTTTACGCACGTTTTACGCACGTTTTACGCACGTTTCACGAACGTTTTACTCACGTTTTACCCACGTTATACCCACGTTTTAACCACGTTTTACCCACGTTTTACCCACGTTTTACCCACGTTTTACCTGCGTTTTACCTGCGTTTTACCCATGTTTTATCCACATTTTACCCACGTTTTACCTGCGTTTTACCCACGTTTCACGAAATAATGTTGAGTATAGTTCTTGTGGCTATATGTCGTTAGGTGATACCTAAAATCAATGCCACTTTTCGTTGAGTTTTGATGAATGAAATCCTAATACGAGTTAGGTAAGCACTGAAACCGCAAATTCACTGATGCGCTAAGGCGCTGTGTGTGAAGTGAGAGCCACGTTTACGTATTGTCTTTTGATGGTGGTTCGGAACAATGCATGTGTGACAATGCATGTGTGACAATGCATACATTTTCGATCACTCTGTATAGTTCTATCGTTGCAGCTGATATCAGTATGGTCACCAATGTTTCCTGTACTAATTATCACGGTTTGATAACTTCAATTTGCGCCTTTCGTTGGTACGTGAATCGAGAGTTGTGACCTTGCAAGCCTACATCCTGTGCAGTATAATAATCACTTTGCGAATAAACTACGATATTTTTAAACGTACTATTAGGGTCTTGCATAGGAAAGCGAGCTGCTCGACGACGACCGCAGATATCAGGAGCCGTTTTTCAAACAGTTTTCATTTACGAACAGTCCAGTAGGTATTTGATATAGCCGGATTATGTCTTGTGGTCTCAGCAGTGTAGAGTCTGCTCGTGATATTATGGCAACGGACACATAGTTATTTGAATTTCCCGCCAGACACCTAGTTCCCCGCGTGGTTTGGCAGGTGGAGTGGGGATGGTTCATACCGTTACACGGTCTGAGGAGTGGGTATGGTCCATACCTACGCTCGGTCTGAAGAGTGGGGATGGTCCATACAGACGCACTTGAAATGGAAAAGTGGAGGGGATGGTATGGTCCATACCGACCCACGGTCTGAGGAGTGGGGATGGTCCATACCGACCCACTTGAAATGGAAAAGTGGAGTGGTGGGGGTATTCAAACCTGACGCACCCCCTACTAACCAACATCTTATGCTGCAATCCGAACCACTTCTAGACGAGTTCTGGTTTCCAATAGGAATAATAGGATTTTAAAGAGGGTAATTATTCTTTGAGTATCAATTCGATATATTTCTTGATGATTTTTTTGTACCTATATCGCTATCTTGATGAAGTTGGCAAACTTTTCAGTGTAGAGAAAAATGATACCACCATCTTATTTTGACAATGTTTCACTGTTCAGTTCGAACGTTCTCAAAAGGTCCAGACAAGTTCCTGGTTATTCGGACGCAAAATGGATAAATTACAATAGACGTCCACTACCATCTGGGACACCCATAACACGTGCCCATAATATGTACTATTTCATTTCATCAGCTACATTCGAACAAATTCAGCTCCCCATGCAATCCCAAAGGAAAAAAAATAATAAATAATTGGAATGAAATGAGGTTATATATGTTTTGATGATATCTGATAGGAGGGATATGTCTTTGACAACTACAAATCTAGCCACATACAATCGAAACTGTTTTGATTTTCTTTGCAATTATGTCAACACATTGATCTTCAAAGATGTTTATAATAGGCTATTAGTGATGTGATCTAGAATTGTATTTCATTTCAGAATACGAGAAATAATGTTTCAATGTGCTGTACTCGTATCGTACCTTTTACATAATATTTATATATCTGCAAAATGCTCATGTATACATATTTTTGATTCAACAAATTGAGTATCAATAGCAGTTCCTACTGGTGTCTGTTATGTAACTCTTCATGTATCATTCGAGGCATAGTTGTTCCTCCAATATATGTTTCAGACAGATTTGTGTTTAACTAACAAAAATTAACCAATAATTACCTGATGATTAACTAATAATTAACTTATAATTAACAAATAGATAACCAACAATTAACCAATAATTGAAAGAAAATTGAACAATAATTAACCAATAATCAACCAACAATTAACCAATAATTGAACGATAATTGAACAATAATCAACCAATAATTATCGAATAGTTATTATTCAATGATCAGCCAATAATTATTCGACAATTAACCAATAATCTTTGACAGAGCACTGCGCATGCTGCCGCTGCACGAGCAACTGCTGCAGGAACACCTGGGGGGAAGTCTGGACTTGCGTGACGTCACAACGTCGGTGAATCTGGTCCTCCTCAACTCACACCCAAGCGTAACGGAGCCTGTGCCTCTGGCCCCGAACATGATTGAGGTTGGAGGGGTCCACATTGGCCCCCTGGGGGACTTGCCTCAAGACTTGGAGGAGTTCCTGGATAGCTCAGAGCACGGCGTCGTAGTGGTTTCCGTCGACTCGCATTTGGAGAGGGAAGAAGTAGAATCGTTGGTTGGGGCTCTTGGTCGAATGGAGCTGGATGTTGTTTGGGTGTCAGATGTGGAGTTGGCGGGATTGCCGGACAACGTGAGAGTTGTGAGATGGGTGCCCCAAGCTGAGTTGCTTGGTGAGTTGCCGGTACAATTATTGATTGTCACACATATTTTCGATGTTTGATGGGTTTCCTTCGAAAACCCATGTCGTCAATTGACCCTTCCCAGAATATCATGGCAGATTTTGACATTTGACATATTTAGGGAAAACTTTGACACTTGACAGTTGACAAAATAAGTGTTTCATGTCAAAATTGAATTGAAATGTGAACAAATCCAAATTCCAGAATAATATCCTTTTTCTTTGTGACTTTTAATTCTGAGAAATATCTATATCGATATTCTGGAATTTGGATTGATTTCCATTTCAGTTAAATTTTGCCATGAAACACTTATTTTGTCAAGTGTCAAGTTTTTCCTCAGATTTAGGGGAAAATCTAGGGAAAAATTTGACACTCGACAGAATTAAAAACTATTTTGTTTTAAAAAACCTTTGGAGTATACTTACAGTGGACCAAATCGAGTCATAAATAGAACTATGAAGTATTTTACATTGTTAGTAAATGAAGAAAAGAAAAATATTTCTATCGACATTTGTGGGTACATACATTTGGCACCCTTTAATGATTGTCAATAATTTCTTGCTCTCTCTGCTACCACCGAAATCTTTTTGTTTCTTGGTTGTCGATTTTCAATTCGAAAATTAAGAACGTGTTAACTTTATGAAACGAATGGTGACCCTCTATATATGAAAGGGTTATCTTGAAGCGTGTTCTAAGTGCGAATTCAACCATGCTGTACAAGCATTGAAATTTTGGAATTATTGTTTTCCACAAAAAGCCATAAATTGGACATAAAATTTGAAAGAAAAAATAGTCTAATCAATTAAAAATATCAAATATATAGATATCATTCAATGTTCTGCGTGGTATTTGCCAGGAAAGTAGTTGTTTTCTGCTCGTTTTATCAGACATTCAAATTCAAAGTATGTCGGATATTTTTAATTGGATAGACTATCGATCTTGACACGAATTTCGTCAACTTCCAGCTCATCCCAAAATCAAGGCGTTCGTAACTCACGGTGGACTCTTCAGTATGATTGAGGCTGTTTATTTCGGGGTACCGTTTGTTGGTATCCCGGTGTATGGAGATCAAAAATCGAATGTTGCAAGGGCCGTCCACAATGGTTATGCTGTGTCTGTACCATTCAACGAAATGTCCGAGGAAAATGTCGTCGCAGCTATTCAGGAAGTTTTACATTCGAAGTAAGTCATCAAGGTGCTCTGAGCCAAGGATGGTAAACTAGAGAATGATGGTTCATTGCCATAAGACGCAATGTTGGCACATTGAACGACGCGAGGCGAGCGTTCGTGACGTCACTGCCGGACCTCAAGCTTTGTTTACGTTTATTTTTCGATATTCATACTGTGGATTATTGTGGCTGTACAAATTGTTTTTTTGAAGAGAGTTCTTCAATAATTGTAGGTATAATCAAATCACTCAGTAAGAAGATTTAGTGGTGTGGATAAATATTAATAAATTATTACATCACCTCCATTGAAAAGTGTGTAGTGTTTATGAAATCTTTTCAATTTCATATACCATCTGATAACCAGTATGCCAGGTAGCAGATTTGCTATTTTTGGACAAAAGAGGATTCCAGTATTATTTACCACACATTTCCAAAAGGCACTGATTTTGTTTGGGATACTTTTTTGAAAAGGTGGATGAGTTGTGAACATGCAGATATGTTGTGAATCCTGATACAAGTCATACATCAGAGCTGTGATTTGTCCAACCAAATTTAAGAAAGAGATTTACAAAATGGGTAGATGAAAATGTATTATGAAAAAGAAGTACCTATATTCTCATTATTTTATGATGTTTCATCAGATTCAGGAATTTTGTATACTTCGAGCTATAAATAAAAGAAACAACCTGGATTGCATCTATAGTAGAGTCCAATGTATAAATGAAGAAAATAGTCAGCTAATGAGTAAATCGAAATTGATGTCAATATATTTATAGACCTATTATGTATAATGTAGGTACCTATAAATTAAATTAAAGAATGTATTTTATTTTCACCATTCACTGATAATTGTTAAACTTGAAAAAATAGGTAGGTATATCAATTTCAATTCAAAATATATGAACTTTCAATAACCTGTGCATTGAATAATATATATGCACACATACATTACATGCATCATTCATCAGTACCTATGAATTCTTCATTGAAATTTCCCTATTTTTAATATGAAATTGTTTTCAAGGTATTAGGTACTTACTCATTTATGGAATAGGTATATTTCCTGTTTGGTAAACGTTAAATTATCTCATGTATTATTTTCTGGGTGGACATTCAGGAATTTTTGTGAATCAAGGAGTTTTTGTTCACAAAAATTACTAATATTTGAAGCCATATGATACCAATAACGACCAATAATCAATATGTATCGATTATAAAAAGGTACATCACAGTAAAATTACTTAATGCTCATTTAGTGATTTTTAAAGCATGGATACTTCTATGTCATCGCGCGCCTTCGGAAGCAAACGCGTTTTGGCCGAAAAAATCGCTTGAATGAACCATCCTTCTCTAGTTTACCATCATTGCTTTGAGCATTGGTTACACTTTGGTGTAACTCGAACACGTTTTTTGAATTTTTTTTTGATCAATTTATAGAATCACAAATTATTGAGAACGCCAAAGGAATCTACCAAATTCAAACGATCAGAAGACTAGAGAAATCATGTGATGTCAGTGCGCGAGCGATGTTGATTGGTTGTACATACAGGGTGTCCTCTTATATTTTGATCCTTACCTACAGCTTTAACTATATGTCGTGGAAACAAAACATTGAATATAAAAATTGTAGGTTTTCATCAGTACTATCTTTTGGCACTTACAAATCAAACAAATTCGAATCGCTGAAAATACAAGATGTTATTTTTTCTTCTATTTCCGCATGAATATAGTTTACTAATGTTCCCTCGAGCCGTTTTTCACTTCAATATTAAATAAATATTAGCAATATTTAGGTTAACAGAATATCGCTTTTTTAATCTGATGTATATCGTAATATCTTCTTCTGATTTCGAGTATCAGAAGTTCAATTGTTCGTTTTATTGTCTGGCTCCCATGGCATTCTATTGTATTAGAGGAAATCTATTTTTTATTGTTGATTTGCATTCAATATTGAAATCGAAATAAGTGGAAAACGGCTTCAGGATACATTAGGTGATTAATTTCACGAAAAAAGTTATTATTCATAAAAAGTTTTGCATAGTCTCATCCCAAGATGCAATTATCAGGTATCAAATTCTATCAATCTTATACGAGAAATGTAATATTTCACACTATCAAAATTGTTTATCGAAAGTCGTTAGGAATAAAGTCTTGTATTTCACATTCCTAATATAATTGAAAACAAGATAAATAAAAATGCACGTAACCTCAAAGTATCAGCTTCTTAGTTTTGGATATTTTGGCTTATGTTAATGGCTAATGCCATTTTCTTTTTCATTCTATAAAGATGTATGAATATAATTCATAAAATTAAAAATATAAAAGAAGATTTGTATAGATTAAGGGTTGGTTCAGGTGAACAGTAGTATACAGGGTGAGTCAAGCTGAACGCATCGGACTTATATGGCCGTATGGATACTTTTCTGATAAATCTTCTTAGCCAGACATATATACTTCAATTTGGATTACATTTATAAAATAGTTATACAGGGTGTCCCATTGGGAAACCGAAATACTTCAACAGTGGACAGAGGTCACCGAGGCGATTCCGAATATACCATATTTGTTGGGTCTTACGAGTTTCATAATCGAGATATAGAGTGTTTTATCAATATCGCTCATTTCTTTGTGGGGTCATAACTAACGAACTACTTGGTATATTTTTTTGATATTTAGTACATACGTTCTCCTACTTCTACCCAAGCGACTTGCCTATCAGTGATATGGAAAATCCAGGTCCGTAATAACAAAAATTCAACATTATTTGGGGTCCCTCAAAAAACACCCTGTGATTTTGAATTTACAAAATCCGCTTACATATTTGAAAAGGGCACAAAAAACTGAATCGAACTGTGTACTTTTCATTTTCCCGCAGATCGTTTAACAACTTGATTTCTGAATTTGAATTCGAAGTTTTATGCAATTGGATAGTGGAAATTGGAATATTTAGAATTTTCCCAATCAAGCTATACAGGTTTCACATTGTTCTTCATCATCCTATTTAACATTCATTATTTATACATTCCTGAACCTGAAAAATACGCCAGTGTTTTTTCACTGGACCGTTCTTTCACTTATTTTAAATAATTCCAAACGATCACTTATTCCAATATCATCTATTATTGCGTGACTGATATTATGATATTATAACATAAGTTGACTTGAAAATATCAATCGATATAACATTTTCCCAAATAAACAAAAAATTAACCAACTCAACTCAGAACATAAAGATTATCACAATTGCTCGAAGTGGCCTCCATTTTGATCGATACATTTTCTTGCTCTTTTCAAAATATTTTTAACCGATTTACGAATCACACCCTGATTGTTTTTCATTCCTCTGCATGCTTCTTCGATTCTCTGAAGTAGCTCCTCCCTGGTATGAATTTCGGTAGAATACACTTTCGATTTGTGATAACCCCAAAGGTGATAGTCTACAGGATTCAAATCTGGTGATCTTGAGGGCCAGTTATTCGGCTCGCCACGTCCAATCCATGTATTGGGAAAATTCTCATTCAAAAAGTGTCTGACAATAAGCCTATTATGCGGCGGAGCACCGTCGTGCTGAAAGTACATTCCTGCAACATCGATATCCTCGTCATCCAGTAAAACTGGCAAAATATTTTCCAAAAAGTCCAAGTATACTTCTCCAGTAAGGCGTGAAGGTAAAATGTAAGGCCCAATTAATTATTCATCAAACATTCCGCACCAGACATTGACTGAAAACTTGTGCTGTGAATGAGACTGTCTCAAAGCGAACGGATTTTCTTCTGCCCAGATATGACTATTCCTCAAATTGTAAATACCGTCACGTGTGAATTGAGCTTCATCCGTAAAAAGTCATCTGTTCAATATTCTTTCATTCTGTAGTATCCATCTACTGAAAACGATTCTAGGAATGTTATCCCCAATCTCCAACCTCTGTACTTCTTGTATGTGGAATGGATATAGTTTTTTTTTTCAACCTCCGCCAAACAGTGTTTTTCGGTATATTCAGGGCATTACTAATCCTTCTAGTGCTAATTTCTGGTTTGTTATTAATCATATTCAAAATATTGTGTTCCATTCCTATATGTATCCTTTCATGGTGTTCGTTCAACTTCACTGTTGGAAATCTTCCGTGCATTCGCATGTAATTGAAAACTTGTTCAAATGTTTTGTTATTGGGTAATCGTCGACCAGGATACCGCCTATTATACTCTCTTCTCGCAGCCATTCCATTTCCATCACAAAAACCATAAATATACGTCATATCAGCATATTCTTCATCAGAAAATTGACGAGGCATTCTTTGAAAATGTTGAACAAATTAAATCACTGAATGATAAAGAGAAAGAGTAATAATCCAAAATGATGTTGAATGTTTGACATAAACATATCATGTCAGTATCAGAGCTACCTAGATTCAAGGGAATAGTGAATGGAAATGAATAGTACCACAAAGACACTTTTAATGTTTATCCATAGTTTGCATAAAATGCCAATTAAGAAAAATACCATTCTCCTGTTGCCAATTTCAGATATAATTTCTCGTAATATTTCGCTGAACAATCCCCGGAAATTGAAGTTATATGCCACAGTAAACAGTTTGATTCAGCTATTCGAGCTCTTTTCAAATATGTTAAAATAAGTAAAAGAACGGTCCAGCGTATTTTTCAGGTTCAGGAATGTATAAATAATGAATGTTCAATAGGATGATGAAGAACAATGCGAAACCTGTATAGCTTGATTGGGAAAATTCTAAATATTCCAATTTCCACTATCCAATTGCATAAAACTTCGAATTCAAATTAAGAAATTAAGTTGTTAAACGATTTGCGGGAAAATGAAAAGTACACAGTTCGATTCAGTTTTTTGTGCCCTTTTCAAATATGTAAGCGGATTTTGTAAATTCAAAATCACAGGGTGTTTTTTGAGGGACCCCAAATAATGTTGAATTTTTGTTATTACGGACCTGGATTTTCCATATTACTGATAGGCAAGTCGCTTGGGTAGAAGTAGGAGAACGTATGTACTAAATATCAAAAAAATATACCAAGTAGTTCGTTAGTTATGACCCCACAAAGAAATGAGCAATATTGATAAAACACTCTATATCTCGATTATGAAACTCGTAAGACCCAACAAATATGGTATATTCGGAATCGCCTCGGTGACCTCTGTCCACTGTTGAAGTATTTCCGTTTCCCAATGGGACACCCTGTATATAATTAAATATTTTTTATTATGGAACACCCTATCTTTTATAGCATTTTAAGATTCTCCCTAGGAAGCAAATTTCTTCGATCTATTATCACACTTTTGATCTAACTGCAACGATTAAAAAGATATTAGGGTGTGAAAAATCGAAATTTTCCAACTTTATAAGATTTTTTTGGGTTGAAACTATTCATTATTTGGTCTATTTTCGTTAAATGTGAATATCTTAGTTGTATGTAAATTTACGTCGAGAAAATTTAAAAAGGAAGGTGCAATTTCGAGTTATTGCCTAAGGTTGTAGTTTTTCAAATGGGGATCATAGTTGTTTATGGCTTGGTTGAGATAGATTTTTTTCCTTTCTAACTATATATCAAATGTCGAGTCGCTTTTGATGTTTTGAATTTTTCGCAGCTGCTATAAAATTTGTGTTCACTGCGTAGTAGGTTTCTAAGATGTCTGATTGTTTTTTTTTTACCATTAATTGAACAGCCATGTCTAATGATAAGGTTTTCGAAATATGATATATAAACAACGACTACCGAATTGAACCAAGAAGAAGCCATTAACAAATTCGGAGTGACTGAACCAAATTAAAAATGCGACAAGATTCTCGGGGTTCTAGCCGTAAGAAATAATGAGAAATTCAAGAACAGTTTTTATTCGTTGTTGGTGAGATGCGAGCAGAAATCAACAATGATATGGTAGCAAACTAAAAAGTGTATAAAAATGTATCACCCTGTATATCGACATATCTGAAACCTCGTTTAAAACGAACATAACATTCGAATTTGATAATTGCCTGAAAAGTGACCTAACACCAATTCGTACCTATGTAAACAAACTTCAACGCCGGTAAATTTGTTAAATCTCTCAAATTATTTCGTCACAATTATATCAGACAGCCAAATCCTTTCTAAAATACTCCTGCTGAGCTTCAGTCAAAAAACCTTATCGCGAATACAAGAAACACGACAAATAGAACCAAAGAGCTCTCGTAAATATCAGAATCATATACGGGGTGGCTCTTGATGATCCCACTTACCATAATATCAACTAAACATATGCAACCATCTACACATCAGGCTCCGAAGGACCTAACTGATAAACGGCATAACTGTATCAATATACACCATGAGAGATACGAAAATGGTTAAATTAGAGAAAAGTTGCGCATTTCCAAGCCTAAAAATATGCCGTTTAGAAAGTTGCAAAATTCCGAGTAGTTCCGGAGATATGCCTAAAAAACAGAAATTTGCCGATTTTGCTTTCATTTTTTTCTGACGTTATTCAAAGAGATATAGGAAAACAAATGACACTTTCTCATCGCCACTTTTCCAGTTCTACAAAACAGTGTTGAGAGATTTTCCATACGACGTTTCCTTTCGGAAAAACCATAATCCGAGATCCCCATGAAAGACATCCTTATCGTGGACACAGTGTATAAGGCGCAAAATTTATACTCTTGACCAACTATTACGACAATGACGGTTTCAGCACAACGTTGTTTTGAGTCATTTCCGATATGGGGATAAAACTTTTATTTTTCCCCAAATGACATTAGAATAAGTGGCTCTTTGATGACTCTTAAAAGGCTGTTAAGATGTAGTTTTATTGCCTAGTCAAAAAAATCGTTTCTACGCAACGTTTCAGATTGATGTTGACAATGATGACATTACGTTTACGCAAAATGATAAAATGAAAGTATGAAATTTAAACAAACATTGGGTAAAATTGTGTGTTACACAAGGCAAAGAATAGATTTAATTCCTTGACTGTTTCTTGGCTATGAAACACCAGCCACGGCATCAAATCTTGTCTTGAAACCATTTTTTCACTAGTGTTTCATTTTGTGTTCATCTTATATCATTTTAATTTCAATATTACCAGTTTGATTTGAATCACAGCACTGGCACGAAAACTATAAATATGATGTCATTGAAAAAGGAAAATAACTTTTATTAATGCACTCAGAATCCAATATGGTGTCCATGAGAAAATATAACGGTATACTTATAGGTCTTTACGTCTTTGTCTTGGAAGCGATATCCTTGTTTTATTTCTCATTGTGAATACTGTGAAAAAGTGCTCATAGACTGTTCAAACCAAAACACTGATGTTCTTGAATAACCGAGTTACGTGGGTTAGTTAAAAACGCACAATTTAGATTTTTCTGATTTTGTAGCTGTTCTGCTTTATTCGGATAACAAAAAGAAAATAAATGTACGACTTCAGCAGTTCGACCATCACATCTGGCGGTGATAACATAAAATTATCAGGCCCAATATAATAAGTGGTATGATTAATACCGATAATGATTTGCTGAAAATATGTATTTTCTTGCATTGGGATTGCCAATGAATTGATATTCCAAAAAATTATAGGTTATTTCATACCACGAATTATATTTAGAACGATAATATATCAATTTGAAAAACACCAAACTTTGACGATTATAATAATTTAAATCATTAATTTCACATTTAGGAAAACAAAAACTGAGCAGGTTTATCCTCGTGAAAATACAGCGACAAACTATATTTTCCCACTGTAATTCCGATTATATTGGCTGAATTTCAAATTTTGAAATCCACTGATTGGTTGTTAAGATATCCAACTATATGTTCACATACCTATACTAGCTATGGAAAAGTTATATTTTGTTTGAAACACACAAGGTTTAATGTCATAAAATAACATTCTAATTCGTGATGAATACTTGATGAAGAAAATAATCGTCAATAGGGGTCATTAATGATCAATTGAACAAAATCTCAATAATACGAGTTCGACATGGAAGGTTAATTTTCTGCAACAGGGTTGACATTCCGGTATCATACTCTGATACAGTAAAATGACCCTTTCAGTGTCTAGTAGCTAAAGTTTATTCTTAATTCCTAGGGTTCAAAATTGAGGTAACTGGTGTAGCATTGTAATATCATTGGGATTATTATTTTAGAGAGAACAAGCTCATTAGGAATGAACAAAATTTGTTTCGTTGATGATTTGAAACTTTATAATTAATTGTTTTTCAGGTATTCTATGAAAGTTGCTCAGAGATCGGAAGCTCTAAAAGACCGATTGGTTGATCCCCTCGATTCTGCTGTATACTGGATCGAATTTGTGCTCAAACAAAATGGGGCTGAATATTTTCAATCTCCAGGCGTGAAACTACCAAGCTACAAGAAACATCTGATTGATATTATAATATTGTTAGTTATTATCGATGTAGTGTTGTTTTTGGTATTTTATTATATCATCAAACATATTATACATCTCTTACATGAAAAAATGAAAGAACGGAGCAGTGAAACATATACAAAACTGTAGAAATACAAAATGCATTTCGATTTCCTCCACAATGTGAATTGATTACCTACATAGATGATTTTTTGCAGGTATAAATTTTAAATATCTGAATTTTTGGTGTAGCAATACTGTTGATTATCATTCTTGTATTTCTTGTTCTGAATAAAAACACTTCATAACGTTTTTTTATCAGAATTTCAAAATGACACTCGACATGATTTGAAAGTGATACTTTCAGGCGGTAGTTTCTGACCTATGAAAAAAATATCAAATTCTCCGGTTTCATACACAATCTTGCAACCCTTGCAAAGTCGATATGGCTTCAAGCAATCGCAACTTGTTACCTACCTATATAGGTCTAAAAATTGTGTAACCCATCATATTTACTAAGAATATGACACCTCCGAATAACTTATATTATTTTTTCTCAAATTGTCTGCATGAGGGTATAAACAAATGATGTTTATGCTGAATGTTTTTTTATGTGAAGATATCATTTATTTTGTCATTCAACTGACATTCTAAAAATTCTAGTTTGCTATCAAATATTTGTTTTATTTTCTTGTTAATTTCACCAGCAAAAGTAGGAAATCAGGGGTGTAGTCTGCAAAATTGTAAATGAATCTTCGTTTCTCGATAATAAATGCGTTATTAGATATTTTCATTTATTTTAATGCGTCTAGTCTTCTACTGACAGCATACAAATCTTGAGTTAAGAAATAGAGAATATTATTAAAAAAGTCATTGCAAAATTCACGAATAATACATTTGAAAAAGCCTATGCTGCTCAGATTTTTTTGACCATCAAATGAAATACAGTATTTTCCATAATAATCGAAACTGACGAATATTTCAGTAAAGTCTTGACAAAAAGTTATAGTATAGTATAGTAGTGTCGGATCTAAAAATAATATTTACAACGTTACAACTCTTTTTGGCCCTCATCTATAGTTTTTTAAACATAATGATAAATATTACTATGACCCTATGATATCAAATTTAAACTATTTTTATTGCTGAAAATATGTCAAATGAATGATTCGTCGAAAAATATCATAAATTTCTTCAGCAAGTCTTATCTAAAAATGCCATGTACAACGTTGTCAAATTAACATTTTGTTTTCACTAAATAGTATTTATTTGAACTGCCGTTTTATTTTTTGCGCACTACATTTGATGCCATGAATCAAATTTTAGTTCTGAATATTCGTACACTACTCTCTTAACCGATATAAACAAAACTCTGCCAACATTTTGCTAGAATCAGAAGTAAAAATGCAGTTAAAATAAAAACTATTAAGTGGAAAAAACATGTTAATTTGGCAACGTTGTGAATAGCATTTTTAAATCAGTTTCGCTGAAAAAATTCAATAAATCAATATTCATTGTCTTATCGACACGGTTTCTCGAAATATTGAAATTTTGCGATATTTTTAATGAAATGTTGAGTTGCCGTATTTAAAAATTATATATATAGATGACAAATCGAATACGCTGGAAATAAACTTAGCATTAGGTACATTTAAAAAGCTATAGTTGAGGCAAAAGAAAAGGCTTTGAAAAAAATGAATTACCGGCTCTACTATTGCAAAACTCGCAACGTTTCAAATATTATTTTCAGATCCGGCACTACTGATACCCCAGTATAGCAAATTTCATAATTTTACACCGCGAAAAGACAGGTAATATTTTCAATGAATTAGATGTAAAGAGCATGGATACAGAATATAATTGCGAACATCATTCAGGTGAAATAAAATACATATTAATGCATACCATATAAATTATTACATCTCCGTTTCCGAATGATATTTTAATGAGAATATGGATAAACCTGATAAGCCTCTAAATTTTCCCAATATCTTCTCGTGAGCTGGATAATTTTAAAACTGAGTCAGAATAGGACAAAGCTAGGAAATAAAGGCTATTAAAATGTTATTAGTTAATATTCAAATCCGATAATCCTAAGAAGGGTAGGTTGATTACCGATGAAACTTATACCTGGGGGGGGGCATATAAAAGACTTTGAGAATGTGCTTTTCACAGAGTTTTTCGAGCCTCAGACGAGTTTAGACGTCTTGCTATCTCATCATATTCTAGAGTGATCTTCGACGAAGAATCAGTGATAGTTACCAACTGAAACGGATACAAAGTGTTTGTGCTTCGTGTGAAAAAAGTGAGAACAAGAGTGCAGTGTTTCAGCAGTGTACGATTTTCCCGTGAAAAGCCAGCGCAGTGTATACGTCATCCAAATCAAGGTAAGAGATCTTGTGTTTATTTAGTAATCTTGTATTTTTTAAGTATTTCGAGAGTACCAACAAAAAAGGAAAGTTTCGGTAAAAAATGGCATCAATTCACATTTCTGAGTTTGATTCTGAGAGTAACATCCACGACTCTCTTGACGAGTACCTTCTCAGCCATGAAGAGCTGAGGAAGAGGGGTTACCCCATGGAATCCGAGGAGAATACAATTACGATAATACACAATACAACCGCCTTTCAGCCACGTGATTTTGTGCCACAGATAGATGGCGAAAGATTAGCCGAAATGGCGTCTAACGGGGACCGATCAGTAAAGCGATGCCAGCGATGTAATCGGTTTTTCCAGACCACCCCCAGTGGATATTTAAGAAAGGAAACTTGTCTCCACCATTGGGGCCGTCTGGAGTTTTCCACGGAGGAAGGATGCAAGATATACAGTTGCTGTCGTCGTTGGCCAGGGACTCTTGGATGCACGGAAGGACCAGTCCACATTTGGAGTGGGCTGGTAGATGGTATGAACATAATGGACGCAGAAGAATTTGTTTCAACCACGAACACATATTTGCCTGAATGCAACAAAGTGTTCGCTATTGACTGCGAAATGGGGTTCACTGTCAAAGGATCCCAAGTCTTGAAGGTAACACTAATTGACGCAGATAGGTCAATTATTGTGTATGACACCCTCGTAAAATCAGAGTTGGAAATTGTGGACTTCAACACGAAGTTTTCGGGGATTACGGCCAAGGACATCGAGGAGGGAGCCACAAAGTCTCTGAGGGAGGTCCAGCAAGATCTGTTGACGGGCTTCATTGATGAAGATACAATCTTGTTAGGACACGGACTTGAGAACGATCTGAGGGCTCTCAAAATTGTGCATCAGAGAGTTGTAGATACTTCCTACACTTTTCCCCATAAGAGAGGATTCCCATTTCGCCTTTCGTTGAAATTTCTGACATCAAAGTTTTTAGGGCGTCAAATTCAATGTGGCCCTAATGGCCATGATAGTGCCGAAGATGCACGGGCATGCATAGATTTGATGGTATGGAGAATTACGAAAGATAATTCCGGATTTCTTTGTCCGTTGCATGGGCATGTTCATAATTCTAGGAGTCGTAATGGGTTTTTGCAGTGTGCAGTTTGCACAAATCCCGTCTGAGTTGATCTACACTTTTTCAAGATTATGCTGCTCAACTCACAAGTTCCTACTGCATGAAAGAAAAACCCATAATGTTCGTGGAGGAACGTCGTGTAAGCCAGATGAAGGATATTGGGAGTAGTGTACAGTTATTTTATTTAAAGTTTGCAGGTTGTAACAGGAGAAACCTATCAGAAATGAGTAAGTAATTTGATAATTATTTTCATCCGATAATGTAGCCTATTTTTGTGGTGGTACTGTCAGTTTCAGTTAGTGCAACTGATTCAGTGGTTGTAGGCCTACTGGGGAGTTTCCACTTGAAAAAAAAACAACGCGCCATGAGCTCTACCTCTCGGGTGGTGTGGAAATGAGCTCTCTTCTATCGTTTGATCTACGAGGGTTCGCAAAAAATCATCGAACATGTCAATATTACTTTATATTATAATGTTATACATATGGTTGTCCAGACACGAATTTGATTAGGGATTATCATAACGAATCTAATGGTTGGTACCAATAGTTTAATTGAGTTATTTCGAACGAGATATCGTGAATGAAAAAATTGTGTGGAAATGTCCTCCATTGGTGAAGATATTATCATAGTAAAGTAATTAATATCTTTAATATAAATTTATTTCATAGTCAAAACATCTATTTGGTGAATATCAAAAGAACCGAATATAAAGTTTTCATAATAAGTATAATCTGTCGAAGTTTTGATGAGGTTATGAAGAAATGCCCAAAGTCATTATAAAATCTTAATTTTCGCTTCACATAACCTATAAGAACTATTGGATGTTTGCTAATAACCCCTTACTGATTTCCTGATAATACTTGATATAATAATAAAAGTGCCTAACCCTGTATATTTTGGAGTATATACATGTATGGAATGTGCTTTGAAAGAATGAGATCCGACGTATTCGAGAATTTTTGACGTACCCTCGTAGTTAGTTTGAAATTTTTTCAGATCCACGTTTAATTTAGAAGTAGATGAGGCTTCGTTCATGAGATAGTTCAGTTTTGAAAATATTTTTTTGACATAAAATTCTCGGGATATCAAAGCATTTTTCAACAAATTTGGTACAAATAAAAATGAAATATGTACTCGTTCAAGGTACTTGACGTGAGTAACTTCTATCTAAATTGTTCAGTGGTGAAGATACGCAGGAGTTTTTTGACCTAACATTCTACGCCACCAAATTTTTTTTGGGTTGATTTATTTGAAATCCTTTTCGATAAGAAGAAATAATCACTCGTCAAAATTATGATTTGGGGCTTTGTCAAACAAAGTGTCTCTTTTGATATCTATTACACAATGTACTATTTTGTAAAACTGCTAATATTCTTATTAAGTAGCTGTAGGTACCTCATTTGATCAAGTTTCGCTTAGAATCAGTGAGCATTATACTTTCTTTTTCGCTCTTGTGTCAAAACAATAATCAATCTAATAACTTCTGTTCTTTAATCTAAGTATTGCTTCACCTTGAAAATATATTTTCCTAAAGTATGAAATTTCATTTTCAATTTTTGGGCCATATTTTTATAACCTTTTTTGGATAATAGTTGAAAATGTCAAATAACTACACTTGAGTGTTTCCTGGCGATACCATCTCCAATTATCACAATGTATGAATTCTATATGTATTCATTATTCGCCAACTCATTCATAAAATTATCAGTTACAGCCGTATCAACATCTATCATATATTCCTGAAAGTAACGGAGGTTTTTTCCGGCCAATGTTTTTATACACAGCTGGTACCTACTTTTTCTGTGGTCGAGCTAATCCGCAGAAATAATTACTGTGAAGAACGATTCTTGTTTAAACCATCTCGTTTGTTGAGATAATGAGTTTTGTGATTTTAGAACGAGGAATACATCTCGTAGTTGCATATGGTGAGTTTTTTTTAAGGATGTTGATAATTCACTGTCTCTAGATCTTCAAAAAAATTGTAGAAGTTTTGAGGGTTCCTTTTTTCGAATGAGAGATTTTCGAGAAACCAAAATTTGTGACCATAAATATCATTCCCAGAATTGCATCGTTTTATGGACATTTTTTGAAAGTCTACTTTTTTGGAGCTCAGCTGAGGTACCTACAAGAGCAGCAATTTTTTCGCCTCTGATTCAAAAGGAGATAATGTATGGGTAGGTAAATAATTAGTTGACTTCTGTTAGAAAATTGCTGACAATTTTCCATGGTGGATGAAAGGAAATTTGGAACCTGAATAATAATAAATTGAAAATTAAAAGAAGTTTCGAGCCGTCATCAAGTTCTCACCTGGTTATTAGCTGCAAACTCAGGAAAAAAATTAATGTATAAGAAATTATTGCTATATCAATTGTAATTTTCAGTATTTGAAGAATTGAAATCAACCATATATAAGTGTTTTATAATGTACATTACGGCATCATGTTCTTTTTCCCTCAACTTTTTTGTTTATTATTTTTTCGGCAGTTTTATCGGAAAATATACACATTTACTCTTGTTTATTTCCGATATTATTCACAGTTTTCGTGAAAAATCGATTTTCAATTTATGCTGCGTATACTCCTATAATTAATTATGACACATTCAATTCATGTTTTTTCATTGCCATGAAAATCACTTCGAAAATTTATAGAAACTAATTGATATTTGTTTAATTCTTGTTTTATTATCAACTTTGTATAATCAGTAAAAACTATTTTTCCCAAGGTTTTTGTTATTTTTTCTAAAAATTCTGGTTTGCTGGAAAATACTATCTCTTTCAACATCTACCTCCGATGTTTCGATTTGATATTCAGGGATGCAATGAAAAAAACATAAATTGAACGTGTCATTAATGATTAGGAGTTGAGCAGCATAATTTTGAAATTGATTTATTTCGAAAACAGTGAATACTATCGAAACTGAACAAATGTACCATTTTTATGTAAAATAGCTTCAAATTTTATATTATCTGGTGAAACTGCCGAAAAATGCATAAACAAAAAAGTTGGATGAAAAAGTACTCCTAGCACCTACTGTTTTCCACGCCCGTGAACAAAATTTCTGAATATCCTCAAAATTTCCGAATTGGGCATAAAAAGTTAGGTTTATTGACAAAATTTGGTTATTTTATCTGAGATATTTCATCTCGGGCTCACTTTCAAATGGCTATAACTTTTTCGGGGGGCATTTCTGGTCCAATGTTTATGTTACCTTCATTTACTAATTTGCAGCTGAAATCTCTATGTAATTTCGGGACACCCTGTATATGTAAACATAGAAACAGTGGAAGATCTGAATAAAAGTCATGGACACCAAAAATATTCTTCTATATGAAACACCCTATGTTTTGCTTCTTTTAGATGAAGTATATTTTTCTGATTTCAAATATACAGGGCTATTCAAATTCGAGTCTATGCATGGTGATTTCGATAACGGTAAGAGATAGAGGGTTGGTTGAATGGGGGCAAAGTAGCGTATTTCAGAGGTTGATTATATGGATGAAAAAAATCTGACCTAGCTTCTTCAGTTCTGGAGTTATACAGGAAGAATCGAAAATTTCGAAATTCTTTTTTTGCCTATATCTTTTTATTTTACGAAGATTTTTTCAAAATTTGGCCACTTTGCCATATAAACTTTTTGTAGCCTTTCCAAATATCTGAATAAAAGTTATATACAGGGTATCGTATAAATTGGACCACCCTCAACTTTTAATTTTCAAATACGGACCTGTATTTTTTATTGCATTTTTTGAATGCCAAGGGTCATGTTTCATGTTGACGTAGTATTTTCATCTGAATTATAGAGTGTTTTGGAAATATTTAACTATTACCAGCAAAATTTCAATTTTTTTAAAATTTTTCTCCTGTATAACTCCAGAACTGAAGTAGCTAGGTCAGATTTTTTTCATCCATATAATTAACCTCTGAAATACGCTACTTCTCTTACCGTTATCGAATTTCCCATGCATAGATTCGAATTTGAATAGCCCTTAATATACAACTCTAATGGATTTCGAGATATCTGACGCTGAAATTCAGATTCCATCCTGATTCTTCCTCGGTTTTGGAATAATAAAAATATATTTGTTGCCGAAATATTTTAATATTGTGCTTCTGCATGGTTTTCCATATTTCTTCTTCAGAAAAACCCAGGTCTATTGAGGAACGCGCTAGAATTCGTTTTATGTTTCTCGAAATAAAACAAGTTTGTCATCGTCATTTTGAATCGTTTTTCGTTTGAGAAAATGTTTCTCATTCAATAATGTATTGATATTTTGATGAAATTTACTGATATTATATCATATCCTTTCCTGTCACTGAAACCCATTATGACAAAGAACCACACGAATTATTTCAACTATATTGTAAGATCTATTTTTTTATTTTATTTATTAGCCCAAGTTATGTGTAAGTCAAATATAAGGTTATAATAATAATAATACATTTATTGTTCATCATGTTATTTGAATGAACAGTGTAGGTACAGGTACTTTGCGACAAACAATTGGCATAAAAGGTTCAGAATGTGGAACGCATCCACTTCTGTTCTTCCACCAATGCCATTCAGATGAAAGAGAATAATAAATCAGTTTGCAAGTATATCATTGGAAGATAAAGAAGGGGGAGAGAAAGAGGGAAAGAAATGAGGAGGAAAGAGGAAGAAGAGTAATGAAAATAACATTATAAGAATAGCTTCATAGGAATAACTTTCGGCTATTGAGTATCCATAAGAACACTTTTGTATTTGATTTTGAATGAGGTTTGTGATCTATTGAGGAGAGATGAGTCTATGTTGTACAGATTGTTAATACACGATGCAATATTATAGGAGAAAGACCGTTTGAAAATTGTTTTGGAATGACTAGGAATAGTTAAAATGGTTCGACGCCTAATATTGAGGTTATGCACATCCGTGCGGAATGATATTTTTTCGATTAAATAGGGCGGAGTTTTGGTAAGAATCAATTTGTGATAAAAACAACCCATGTGATGAAGCCTTCTGTTTTTCATATTGAGCCAATTCAACTTCTTCAATTTGTGAGATACTCTCTCTCGTTTTTTTATACCATAAATAAGCCGAATACAACAGTTGTGGACTTTTTGAACTCGACGTATGTCAGTATTATCCAGACAGGGTCCATATACAATGTCACAGTGGTTGAACTGCGACAGTACTAATGTATCACATAACATCTTTTTAGTATCTATTGAGAGGAAATGTCTCTGTGGATATAATAGTTTTAGGGCTGCGTAAGAATTTCTCAGTTTCAAATTGATATGATCCTTGAAGCGCAGTTTTGAGTCAACCATTAGACCAAGATTCTTACAAGCTGATTTGAAGGGTATTGTTGTACCATCAATTTCAAGTGTCATGTTATTTCTTAAGTTATCTTGATAGTTATCATTGCAAAAATCATGGCTGAGAATTTATTGGGATTGATTTTCAATAAATGCTGTGAGGAGATTCGGAAAATTGCATCTAGATCTGTATTTATTGCATATAGTGCTTCATCCATCTTATATGGTTCAAAGGAGTAGTACAGCTGAATATCGTCAGCATAGAAGTGATAATTACAGTGTTTTATAGAGTCAATGAAATTGGCAGTATAGCATGTAAAAAGAAGTGGCCCTAATATGCTTCCTTGAGGGACTCCTGACTTTACTACAAGTGGAGTCGATGTATTATTATCAAGTTCGACTGTTTGAGTCCTTTCATCAAGATAAGATGATAGCAATGCACATGCATCTTTACTGAACCCAAAGAAGTTAAGTTTAGCTAATAAAATCTTATGATTAATCATATCAAATGCTTTCGAATAATCTAGACAAACCAGAACTGAAACTTCACCCTTGTCAGTTGCTTTAATAACATCATCAATAACATTTGCCAAAGCCGTAGCACAGCTGAAACCACTTCTGAAACCTGATTGCTTAGATGATGGCAAGAGTATTTTTTCAAAAATGTTTGATATAGTTGGTAGAATACTAATGGAGCGTAGATCATCATATCTAGTTGGGTGTGCTACTTTCGGGATCGGAACTACTTTAGCATTCTTCCAGGTTGAGGGGAAATATTTTTGTCGAATGCATTCATTGATAATATTAGTTATAAAAGTTATGATAAATGGACAACATAACTGCAAGATTACAATATTGACTTCATCACTCCCAGTTGCCTTCGACTTTATTGAAAGGATTATTTCTGAGATGTTTCTTTCTTCAACTTCATGAAAATTGGAGTTGGGGCCCATTTTCTTATGATTTTTATAATAAAGTATCATTTCCTCATCAACTTCAGCATCACTATTGGATGTATTAATGAAGAAGACATTCATATTGTTAGCATTTCGCAACTCACAAGGTATTTCAGATTTTTTTTTCTTGAAAATATTAAGTTTTTTGAGTTCCAACCACTTTTCTTTGATGCTACAGTTCTGGAGTTTAGTATTCAAGTATGCTTTTTTTTCGGCTCTTATAGCTGAGTTTGTAGTATTTCTAAATTTTTTGTAGTATTCCCAGTGATGGGATAAGCGCGAATTTTTGAACCTATCAATAATACATAAAAAAATTAAAACATACAAAATGGATGAATGGTCAAACGAATACAATACCTATTTGTAAATGTACAACATACATAATATATAACGAATAAACGAACAAAATAAATTGAAAACATTTACATTTGTATATACAGTTAAAATATTTGATAATAAAAGGTACTGTAGGAACAAGAATGTATATGAGTCAAAAGAACTTTCACGGTGGTATCTCGTCAAAAGAGAAGCCAAGAAATTCTTCATTTTTTGAGTGGTGCATTTCTTAGTGTAGCTGGCAGCTCATTGAAAAGCTTGAGACAAGTATAGTAATTGGCTGTTTTTTCAGACGGTGATTTGAGATGCATCAAAATTTTTTATTCCTAGTGTTATAAGAATGATAGTTTGAATTTGAACATATAGAATTCTCATTTTTATTAACAAATATAACACATTGTAGATGTATACAGAAGGTAGAGTCAAAATATTCAGAGTAATGATTTGCAGTGATCCCGAAGACTATAGCGTGACTTATTATTCTCACAACTTTTTTTTTAAGTTTGAAATATCTTTTACCTCCAGTGGAAATTCCCCAGAAAAAAAGTCCATAAGAGATAATGCATGGACTAAAAGTTACTATAGTAATATGTTAAAGCAGTATCCTGAGTGGTGTATTCCATTAGTTTTTCAATTTGATCCATCACTTTATTAAATTTTTTTGGTATAAAATTAGTGTGGTCCTTTCAAGTCAATGTGGATGCCTAACAGCTTGCTACTATTTGATAGTTCATGGTTTAGAAGGAAAAATTCATTTATTTTATCTGTATTTAGCTTCAATTCCTTTGCTGAAAACCAGTTCGAAGCCGTTGCTACAATTTCCATATTTTCATTTCAGAAATCATGATTCTGAAGATATACAATTTCTAGTTTTCATTTTCCTTATTCTCAGTTGGTGTTTCTATGGATTCAGAACACATTAGTACTACGATAACGAATGGAAGTCCAAAACTTCACGATTAAATACGAATATTTCATGTCAATCACCCAAACTAATATCACATTTGTAGCCATTTCTTCTTATTTTTTCACTAGAATTCAACTAGAGGGCATGAAATAATGCTTCTTATATGGTTGCGAGCTTCAACTCTTAGTGACGCCCTGAGAAGGCTACAACCAACACTGCGATTTGATTTTTTCTGTAGGAAGTTGAGGGTTTCGTCTTTGGTGAGTACCTACTATTTCGAGATATCATTTACCAAATATACTTGGTGTTTTTCAAGAGTGGTTCACTCCTTAAAAACTATTTCGTTTCTATGGAAAAACAAGTGATAGAAAGTAGAGAGTAGGTACCTACAAGGTGTCCCATTTTTTATATGCTGACGGGATATATTGCTTATTTCTGAATATAATAGCCCGCTTCGTTTATGAGATAAGAATCCAGTGGCGTAGTTAATATTTTAAATGAGCTATCATTATTCAGATATAACCCAAATTGAAGTTTTTTTCAATGGAACACACTGTATTTTTTTTAATATTTGAAACATAAATGCTTTGCGCTTTTCAAGAATACATAATACTTACATGATATTTAGTGAGAGTGGTTCAGATAAAACTATTTCGTTTCTATAGAAAAACAAGTGATAGAAAGTAGTGAGTCAGTTTCTATAGCTAGTCAAGCAAATATTACTTTTGAAATACATTTTTTGACACAATAATCAAATAGGTACCAACGAGGGTATACCAATTAAAAGGTCCGGTGAAATACACGCAAAGAAAAAAACTGTAGAAATTACCAGAATCGAAGTGATTTTCATTGGTTTATATACAGTTGATGTATGGACAGAAATTCTTTCCAGTGAACACTATAGAGTCCAAGTAAATTGAGTCTACGTACTGATCACATAATTTAATAGTAAACTTCATTAGGAACGCGGTTACTTAGTAACCATTCGTACATCATTGGTGTGTACATTGAGGAATAGTAAATTAGACAATACTGGAAGATTACTGCTTGCTTGTATCAAATACTGTATTTAACCGATGAGTACTAGTAGTTTTTGTTTTTTATTCAGCGGAATGAACTTTATATAATAGATTGAAATGTACTACATCACAAAAAATGTCAATTTGAATCCACAACTTTATTACCGATAGTGGTTATAGAACAAGAAGCAAACATTCTTCTTGAGCTTCTAATTTCAAAGGCCTCCATGATGAGTTTTTGAATATTTCTCAATGAAAAATATAGTGGTAACAGCCTTAGCGCCGCTTTACTGTTATCCAATTGATCCGGAGTAGATTTTTGCATGGAAAAGTTTTGATGTCTTTATTGGTACTATTCTTCGAAATCGTACTGAATCTGGAATAAACAATAATTATTCAGTTCGTATTTATATAGAATGGAAAAGTCGTTTTACTTACCAAAGTGTATCCCAGGTTATGTTTTTAAGCAGCAAATGTTTTCAGTATCCCATCGATACTTTCAACTTTTGTAAACATAACCCTTGCTTGAAATGTATAATAGGTATTCCATTTTTGTGTCACCATTATCTATGGATCCAGATAATGGATGTGTATACAATAATTGTAAACAGTCGATATAGTTATTCAGTTTCATTTGGATTAGTTCACTTCATCATTTTCTGAGATTAATTTTACTAATGTGATAGAAAATATTTCTGAATGTATTGCAAGAACTGTTGACAGTGATTTTCAATATTTTCTCGAACAGATTATACCAGAGTTTTCAAGTTAAAATCATAATAAGGAATAGTACATACATCACCTGCGATTTCTTGTTAGTAAATTATTGAAGATTACTTCGAGGTATAGTACTAGGTATATACTTTGAATGAAATGTCATTTTCAGACTGGTATACATTCCTAATGGTATATTGAGGGAAACTTTTTTCGCAGAGTTGGGATGAATAGGATTGCTCTTAAAAAAAAAAAAAAAAATTGTTTAATGTCTAAACAGGAGTAAATCCCAATGACAAGACATACATTCATATACATAGGCAAAAAGTTTTAAATACACACATATGCACACATACCTGCATATACATACAGACATATATACACATATGGTATGTATATGTATACCAAAATTGACTTTAATTGTCAGGAAACACCTGAACATGGAGAAAAGTGGAAAAACATAATTTTTTGTAGTAGGGTACATATATTGGGCTCAGATATTTTGGTTATTATGTAAAAGTATTTTAATGTTGTTCTTTACTTGACCAATTGTTTGATAATATATGTCGAGATCTGTACAGAATTGATTGAATAATTTGCTCATTGCTACGATTGGAGATTTGAGAAGTATGTTAGTTCTAGGATTGGGTAAGTAGAAAGTTAGTTCATTTCTAGAGTGTAGTCTCGGCACATGAAAATTAAAATAGGAGAGTAATTCAGGACAGTCTACTAGATTGTTTACTAATTTGAAAATAAAGATTATTGAATAGTAGGTTCTTCGGTTTTGAAGGGATAGTAGTTTGAATTTATTTAGTAATATTCTGTTGTCGATACCTTGTTCTGGGTAGACCCCATCTAATTTATATGTGATGTATTTCATGAAGCCTCTTTGGATAGATTCTATTTTGTTTGTGTGAATATTGTAAAAAGGCGACCATATTAGTGAACCATACTCCAGCCGAGATCTCACGTAGGCATTAAACAGTGTTATAAAGCTGTCCTGGTTACGAAAGTTCTTACAATTCCGATATATGAGACCAAGCATCCGTTTGGCTGCACATGTCATTGAACTATATTGGATAGAGAAGCTCAATTTTGAGTCGAAGATGATACCAAGATCCTTTGTTTGATTGCTTTTCTGAAGGGGAGTGTTATTTATATGGTAGTCATATTGTGTAACATTATTTTTGAGGGTATATTGGGAGTATTTACATTTATTAATGTTGAGAGGGAGATTATTTTCGACGCACCAAACATGTAAGAATTCAAGATCTCTTTGTAGAATGAAGCAGTCCTTTTCAGATACAATGGGTCGAAATATTTTCAAGTCATCTGCAAAAAGTAAGAAGTGACTTGATATATTAGTTCCTAAATCATTAATGAAAAGTGAGAATAAGAGAGGTGCAAGGTTACTTCCTTGAGGGGCACCGCTGTTTGCAACAAATTGGGAGGATTTGTGGCCTCTATAATCCACGAACAGGATACGATTAGTTAGGTAAGAGCGAAATAGGTTTAAGAGTTGGGTGTCAAAACCATAGGAATGTAGTTTATTGATGAGAATATTATGATCCAACTTGTCGAATGCTTTCGAGAAATCCGTGTATACTGTATCTACTTGGAGGTTTTGATTAAATGCATTACTGACTGTTTGTGTGAAGCACATTAAGTTTGTAATTGTAGATCTTTTACTGAAGAATCCGTGTTGATTGTTGGAGATCAAGTTTTTAACTTCAGGAAAGATCCTGTTGTACAAGCACATCTCGAATGCCTTAGCAAAGTTGGACAACAGGGTTATAGGTCGGTAGTTTTGAATATTGTTTATAGCACCAGTTTTGAAAATGGGGCAAATTTTTGAAACTTTCCATTTGTTGGGAAAGCACCCTGTACTCAGTGCTAAATTGAAAATTACCTGTAATGGTGCAGTTAGAATGTGAGCACAGTCTTTAACGTAGAAGCTAGGTATGCCATCGTCCCCGCTGGTACTTTTGGATTTTAATTTTTTAAGAGAATTGCAAACTTCGATATCTGAAAAACGCCTGATAGAGATGATGGGATTGTTTGACGCAACATTAGTGAGTTCGTATGATTGTTGTGGTGGAGAGTATGCACTTTCAAAGAATCGTGCATATGCATTTACAATTTCTGAGGGATTGCTGTATTCTACATCGTCCAAGAAAAGTATACTAGGTATTCTTGATGTACCTTTTTTGTTTTGAATGTAGGCCCAAAAGTTGGCTGGATCTTCTTTTATTGCCCTTTCAGATTTACTTTCGTATTCCCTATATGCTATATTAATTTTGGTTTTAATGGAGCGACGAAGGACTCGGCTCTTAACGAAGTATCAGGAGATTTTCACTAGCCGGGACTGTGATTCATCAGAAGGATATTTCTTAGCGTGTATGGTTGACGGACATGCATTGGGACATGCACAGCTGCGAGTGGGGATCTCAAGATCTCTACTCGGTTGACTACCCTGCACTGATGAGGGCCAATAAGCCCGAAACCGGTCTGTAGGTTGTTAGGCGTGCCTGTCTCGATGTGAATTTGTTACGTCTTAGGAAGAAAGAAACATTTGCGATCTGCATTCACAGTGTGAATTTGTTGCATGGACTACGAGCAGATATAATTCAATGTTATGCATGGTATTTTCCAGAAAAGTAGTTATTTTCTGCTCGTGGTCTACCAAATATTCATTGAAACTGTGTCTGATATTTCTAATTGGATAGGACTATTTTTCTTTCAATTTCTCGACCAATTCAGGTCATTTTCATTTATGATCAAATACCACTCTCATTCATATGTACAGGGATTAACTGAACGTATTCAGTTAATTTGAATGATTTGTTTCTAGAGATACGGGGTGTTGAAGTTTTTCTTGAAAACTGACGATTTATTAATTATTCCTCTAAAATCGATCGCGATATGCAAATGGAATTTGCTGGGTTTCAAGAGGTAGATATTGCATGCGCTTTCTTTGACATGCGATTAAGAATTCTATGTTTATCATATATAAAATGGTTCCATATGATGTTTGTGCTGGATGGTTTTCATCAGAAAAAATAGAATCTGTCATTTACAGAAATTCGGAACGAATTATGATTGAAATCTGTTGGCGAGAGCTTCTTCGTAGTGTTAGAGGATACACAATAAAGTAATATAAATATATTACTAACGGAAATGATAGAAGTCTTCATATCGCCTATACATACACTTCTTTCTATCCTACACTCCTCTTCCTATAACATTCTTATTATCGGAATGGTCATGAAATATACAAACAGACACCATGTCCTCTAGAGTATCTACAAAAATTCTTAGAACTAGTTATAAAATATGCATAAGTAGGTACATGATACAATATAAGTTGATTTGTAAAAATCCTGATATGAAAGTGACAATCTAACTTTTACAATAATATTTTCGAACCAGCAATTGAAATAAGAAAAAAATGAATGGTTTATCTATTTATTCATTTGTTACGAGTATACTCAACAAATAAGTAGGTACTCGTTACTTGAAGTGCATACATTTTTGTTAAAATTGTCCATTGGCGTAGATGCAGGATAATTGTAATTTTAAGTTTTGCTATTTAAATAATCGCCACAAAGTAGGCTATAGCCTGGTTTTGAGATAATATGATAATATTTGTTGAGTTGTTTGATATTAGAACTTCATTATTATTTATTTATAGCGTATTATTTTTGTGGTGAAGTCCTGTTTTTAGTTTGAATTATCCAATTTTCGCCCCCGCCTTTTTTGAATTCAACAGGAAATTCCAAAAATATCCAGTGTAGCTGAAATAGGGCGGAAAAATTGAAACAACTCTACTGGAACTACACCACTGGACAGTTTCGACAAAAGTTATTTGCGTCAAGTCACATATATTTTATAAGTACTTCCATTAAATTATGTCACAATCGACTAAATATGTTGGGAGTTATAGCAAAAAAAGAATTCTGAAACTGAACTTTGAAGGCATCATTTTCATTAGAAAGTGTTTCGAAAAAAAGTTGTAATATCAGCTTGTCGACTTATTTTTCGATGGACCATTGAATGGTGGATTATTGCTACTATAACCTGGAGCACTCATATTTATTTTGATCGGAATATAATCATAATATGTCGAATCATCCGATTGAAATAGAGGGCCTTTAAAATTTTCGTGTTGTTGTTTTATGAGGGTTTCACATTTTGGGTATGATGATGATGACAGAGGGTCCTCCAAAGTGAAAAATTATGTTCCTACAATTTCCCTCCACACCCCACTAGGTACAGTCCATTAGCAAACCCGCCAAATTCAAAATTTTTATCAGAACTATGAAAATGTTAAGTGATGAATTAATTGAATATTTATGTAGCAAGGTTATATTCTGTTTCTTCCGAGGTTTCTTCTGATAAATGGTATTGAGCATTATCCATGAAAATAAAAAAAACAGTTGAATTCATGAATGTTGGTATTTCATTTCTATGGATAAAAGCGTGAACTGTTGCAAGAATAGCTTGTTACTCAGCTTCATCCAATGCTTGCAGAAGTATCCCTTTGGATTCGCTTCTTCCTTGGGATGCAACAGTGCCTTCAGCCTGCATCTCAGCGATAACTTTCCACATGATTGATTCCGAAAAACTACCTCAGCTGCTGCAAACTCAACACTGACTTTTCCTGTTCTATATGTCTTAGAAACACACTTCGTACATGTTTACCATGATGACTCTTTCAGGCGCTGGCACTATGTGCACTCATGCAGATTGCATCAGGACCTGGTTCTGGGTTCTTTGCCATAATTATTCAAATTTCGATGTATCCAGAAGTTAAATAATGGTGAACTATAATTGTTGATCAAAGGTTATTACCATAATTTTTCGAAATAGTCATAATAGCTTTGGTGGCTGGTGAACCGTAGCGGCAGACTACGAAAACTGCCAGGTGTTAGATGAGAATCATATTTATGTCCGGCTGTAATTGAAATCATACTCCTCAATTAACAAAACTCACGGTAAATATAATAGAAATAAGACTTAAACATTCAATCTCGTCAACTTTGGATTTAATTTCACTGTTTTTACACGGCCGTCAGTCAACTATAACCATTTCCATTGTTGCGATGTCGCAATATTTTACATTGTGTAAACTTGTCTGGCTTCTAGACCAATGAGAAGCGAGGAAAAACCTTCCATATCTCTTCAACGCTGTATTCTTAACTAAAATGGACTATAGTTTAGTTATTTTCGGAACTATGCCATCAATATTATGAGAATTATAATGAATAAATATTATTTTTTTTGTTCACAGAATCTTCATTTCCATCGGCAAAAGATGGCATCGACCGAAATTTCTGAATTCGATTCTGAGGGTAACCTCTACAACTCTCTTTATGATTACCTCCTCAGCCATGAAGAGCTGAGGAAGAGGGGTTACCCCATGGAATCCGAGGAGAATACAATCACAATTATTAACAACACAACCGCCTTTCAGCCACGTGATTTTGTGCCACAGATAGATGGCGAAAGATTAGCCGAGATGGCGTCTAACGGGGACCGATCAGTAAAGCGATGCCAGCGATGTAATCGGTTTTTCCAGACCACCCCCAGTGGATATTTAAGAAAGGAAACTTGTCTCCACCATTGGGGCCGTCTGGAGTTTTCCACGGAGGAAGGATGCAAGATATACAGTTGCTGTCGTCGTTGGCCAGGGACTCTTGGATGCACGGAAGGACCAGTCCACATTTGGAGTGGGCTGGTAGATGGTATGAACGTAATGGACGCAGAAGAATTTGTTTCAACCACGAACACATATTTGCCTGAATGCAACAAAGTGTTCGCTATTGACTGCGAAATGGGGTTCACTGTCAAAGGATCCCGAGTCTTGAAGGTAACACTAATTGACGCAGATAGGTCAATTATTGTGTATGACACCCTCGTAAAATCAGAGTTGGAAATTGTGGACTTCAACACGAAGTTTTCGGGGATTACGGCCAAGGACATCGAGGAGGGAGCCACAAAATCTCTGAGGGACGTCCAGCAAGATCTGTTGACGGGCTTCATTGATGAAGATACAATCTTGAGAGGACATGGACTTGAGAACGATCTGAGGGCTCTCAAAATTGTGCATCAGAGAGTCGATACAGTATTCATTTTTCCCCATGAGAAGGGATTTCCATTTCGCCTGTTGTTGAAATTTCTAACTTCTGAGTTTTTAGGCCGTCAAATTCAATGCGGCCCCAATCTACTATCATAGTGCGAAATATACACGAGCATGCATAGATCTGATGATATGGAGAATCAAGAAAGCTAATTCCGAATTCCTTTAGTGTCTGTTGCAAGAAAAACCTCAGGTCCTTATTCTCATCGCTCATAAATATTGGAATAAGTATGTAGATAATTATTTTCGTCAATGGAGTCTATATTTTTTATAGGGCTAGATAAATTCAGTTGGTGCAACTGATTCAGTGGTTGTAGGCCTACTGGGGAGTTTCCACTTAAAAAAAAACAACGCGCTATGAGCTCTACCTCTTCGGGTTGCGTGGAAATGAGCTTTTTATCAGATATTCGGGTCAATTCTGTTTGAATCTTGTTTTGATAACCATATTGTTATGTTTATATAATTTGATATGATCACTCTAATATTCACTATTTAGCCGAGATTAAGACATGAAATAGCAAGATTTCATGGAAATTAACAAATTATATACTTCAAAGTCGATTTTTAAAACGATAATTCCTCAAATATTCGCTGTGATAGCAATATCTTCTCTGAAACCATATTGCTATTTAAAAACAGAATAGACCGGAATGTCCAGCGTGGGGCGAAATTATCGAATACATTTGATATTTCCGAAACTAAGAAGATTTCATCAAATACGTCAATCTTATTTTATACCGAAAGAAGATTTGCTTATAGGCTCGTTTGTATTGTAATAAAACACTATATTTTATCACGGATCCGGTTATGGATTTTGAGATGAATAATCGACATATGCGAAAAATGTCCTCAATTGGTGAATATATCATCAGGAGAGTGATCAATAATGTTTCTATTCATTTATGTGATAGCAAAGACGTCAATTTTAACATGTATTTCAATAATCCATCATTTGTGGGATTTCATATGTGTGATCCCTGTTAGAAATTCGATGATGTTATGAGAAATTATCTAGTTATACTAAAATTATCATGTCTTCATTGTTGTTTGACCGCGTTTGACATAACCCATAAAAACTTCATATATCGTTGGATTCGTAATGATATTCCCTCTATGTCCTATTTCTTAATAAAATACAGAGTTTTTTGTTGAAGTAACAATAGTTTTAGATAATACACTTTTCTAGATAACCCCGTATATTTTTGGAATATACAGTGCTTAAGTTGGCTGCATATGGGATACTTTCTTATAAGCGAAATCAAAAACTATGTTGAAATATGCAACTTCATCTTTCATCTTTTTTTTGTGTTTTTCATAAATTATCGATACCGAACGTTTATTATTTCGAGATGCTATACATGTTAACCTTTTCGTTCCGTTTACATGTAGAATAGTTATTGTCTGATATTTCTTAGCAGAGAATCCTATGGACAATAACAATAGTTGAATTTTCGTTATTGTAGATATTTTCAGTTATGAAAAAATACTATGGATCAATGAAACAGCATATTTGAACAATTCTGAATAACTTTTCACAATAACAGATTACGATTTTGTGGAATATAAAATTACTTTATTCTTTTGAGTGAAATTAATATTTTTTGACATACAATCTAAGACTGATATAATTTGATATCCAATTATTGCACTGTATGTATGAAAATCATCTTGAAATAATACGATTGGCGTATCCGAGGATATTCGACGACCCCTCGTAGTTTCGTAATCATCGAATCTATTCCATACTTTTTCTGCCAGTATTTCAGATCATCATAAAGTAAATGACGTTTGTTTCATGCATCCAAGCCAGAGAAACCGAATCATGAAGCAACAAATCCATGAGGGGAACTGTGCTGGAGAAGCACACATTCTGGCATTGCAGAAGGTCGATATTTTGGATTTCAATTGCTCTGCGGGACAAAGAAACCAAGAACCAGAGGTTTGTTGAATCGGAAATGAAACATCCACTCTATATTTGTTATCATCTGTTTGACCTTTGTCGATCTAACTGAATGAACACCTACAGTAGACGGTATAATATTGTCTGTTCACTGGAAACAATCACGTAACTTTTTCTGTAAGGCTGATACATCTTCTGATGATAACCGTGAACTATTTCGAACTTGAACTGTCATACTACCTAACGTTTTTATTTACTGTAATATATTAGCTCCTAAAAGAAACTTGAGTCGTACAAATAGAAGTGACTTTATTCAATAATGACAATTCACTGACAAATTCTATATAACAAACTGTTACTGGGTAACTACAAAATATAACATATCCTAAACAAGATTTACAGATGTTACACTCCTCCGTCCTTAAGTGTTTATCATAACATTAAATTATAAATTAGACGGTATGATGGTGCATCTATCTGTCGTTTAATCTACTGGTGAAGTTATCTTGATCTGAGAATTTTCAGAATTGGAGTTTGGTAAAACATTCTCTGACTTTTCTAAATTTTCGTTACTATAAAAACCTCCAACTTTTATAATCTGATCAAGATGTCTTCTCCACTCCAATCTTGCATCATCTAATGTCTTACAGAGATAATTTTCTAAACCCAATTTTGAAACAATGACTGCTTTCGTCCATGAGGGTTTTTGTGGATTTCTATAATCTCGTACATACACTATCTCTTCCTCCTTAAAAGAAATCATTCTTTCACCATGATGATATTTAACTTGTCGTTCTTTTGCTTTATCAGACACAGAACGAGTGAGAAAATCTAAGCGGGTTTTTATTTTTCGTGAAAACATCAATTTCGACGGTGTTTCACCAGTTACCGTATGTGGTGTATTTCTATATGAAAATAGATACTTGCTGACTAAAGTGGACATGTCATGAGGATTACTATTATCTGTCAATAACTTATTCATACCAATTTTAAACGATTTAACACTATTCTCAGCAGCACCATTGGTTGCTGAATGATACGGTGGTGAAGTTATGTGACGTATACCATTTATCGTACAAAAATTTTCGAATTCTGCAGACACTAATGATGAACCATTATCCGAAACGATGGTATTTGGAAGACCATATCTCGAAAAACAATCCCTCAATTTTCCAATCGTATTATTAGAATCAATTTTGGACATTTCATAGACTTCTGGCCACTTAGAAAAATAATCTGTGATAATGAAATAAGTTTTACCTCGAAAAGGACCCAGAAAATCGATATGAATACGATCAAAAACATGTTTTCCATCTTCAAATTTAATCAAGACTGATTTATTTGGTGTCTTAGAATTAATCATACACGAATCGCAATTTTTAACATAACTTTCTATTTCCAAATCTAAATTAGACCACCAAAAATATTGCCGCGCAAGAGTTTTCATACGAACCATTCCGTTATGAGCTCTATGAATCTCGTCTAACATTTGTTTTCTGAATTTATTCGGAATCAAAACTCTATAACCCCACATAAGTAACCCATTATCAATGCTCAATTCCGTCATCCTTCTAGAATAAGATTTGAGTTCATCGGGAACTATATCTGGCCAACCATCTCGCACATATTTATACACTTTACTCAAAATGATATCTGTTCTCAATTCCTTAATAATATCATCGGATTTAATGGGAATTTTATCTTCAATCAAAAAATTGAAATAGTCATAAAAAACTTCAGATGATGATTCAGATGATTTTACAGGAAAACGCGATAAACCATCCGCTCCCTCATTTTCCTTACCATTGATATGACAAAATGTATAATTGAATCCACTCAAAAATATTGCCCATCGTTGTAATCTACCAGCCGCCATTTGTGGTATTCCTTTCGTTTCCCCGAATAATGCCAACAAAGGCTTGTGATCAGAGCATAGAATAAATTTGTTTCCCATCAAATACTGGTAGAATTTGCGTACACCCCAATAAATAGCTAATGCTTCCTTATGTATCACTGAATATTTGACCTCACTTCTACTCAATATTCGTGAAGCAAAACTTATCGGTTTTTCAGTTCCATCATTCATAATATGTAATAATACACATCCGATGCCTATTTTAGAAGCATCGCAGACTAATTTTATCGGTATATTCGGATCAAAATGTGCCAAGCTTTGTTCTGCGGATACCGCTTCTTTAGACTCCAAAAATGATTTCTCACATTCATCAGTCCATTTGAACTCAGTATCATTCCTCAACAACTTATATAATGGTTCCAAAATTGTTGAAAGATTTTTTACAAATTTTCCATAATAATTGATCATTCCTATATATGACTTTACTTGAGATACATCAGTTGGACGTGGGCATTCCACCATTGCACGTGTTTTTTCTGGATCTTTATGCAAACCATATTTATCAATAAAATGACCTAAATACTTAATTTGTGGTTCAAAAAATTTACACTTTTTTAAATTCAAACGGAATCCTGCCTTTGAAAACCTTTCAAAAACACATTTCAAATTTTTAAAATGTTCTGCCCTATCTTTCCCCGTGACTACTATGTCATCCATAAAATTGATCACCCCTTGTAATCCCTGTAAAACCTTTTCAACTGTTTTTTGAAAGATAGCACATGCTGGCTTCGTTCCGAAGGGAAGACGATTGAGTTGATAGATACCCCTATGGGTACTCCAACATAACAATTTTTTCGTTTCATCCGTTAATTCTAATTGATTATAGGCATTTAAAAAATCTAACTTTGTATAACGTTCCCCTAATTTGTAATATATTAGCTTCTAAAAGAAACTTGAGTCGTACAAATAGAAGTGACTTTATTCAATAATGACAATTCACTGACAAATTCTATATAACAAACTGTTACTGGGTAACTACAAAATATAACATATCCTAAACAAGATTTACAGATGTTACATTTACATTTTGGATTACGCGCTCCATTTAGCACAGAAAAGCTCCTGTTCCAAGCATAGAATTGTTCGATATCATTGGTTCATTAGTAATGCCACAAAGTAGAAAGAAAGTATTCAAAATTAAGAAACTCAAATGCGAGGCATGTAAAAGTATTGGCTCATCGAATGTACAATTTTAATCACTTAGATAGGCGTTGAGTTATTTATATTTGCTTCAAGCATAAATCAAATCCACGATAGCCAGCCGAGTAGTACTTCGGATGACACTTAAAAAGCTAAGGTCCCCGTCTTCCTTACTAATACAAGTCTCAATAAGACCTCGAGGAAACGAATCCCATCGAAAACCGAGCATGACGTGACCTGAACTTTGTGACAGTGTCAAGTTGACAGATCAAAGTCTCTCGAAGAAAGATACACAGAAGAAGTGTTGAAAGCACAAGTGAATGTGAGCGTGTGTTGAGTTTCAGTTGAAAGATGGACGAATTTTGTGTTTTTATAGTAGGTAGCATACATTAAAGATGTCAAATGATGTATTTACGAAACTAGCGTTTCGATTTCGGATTTCTGTTCTGGAGGCCAAAATACGTGAATAACTCCAAAAATTTTCCTCGCAATGCCTTGTTCCTAAAAACTGGTATTGGTTCTTTATGAGTGAAAATATGTATAAATATGAAAATATGTCAGATTCTTGGAAATAAAAAACAATTACGAACATCTGCTACAGATTGCTTCCCGATACACATAAGTTTCGATATATGCCATATATATTCAAGAAGTTATATTTGTTTAGGTGGGCCTCAATGGGTTAAAAATCTATCAACTTCCCCACTACTCAATTCGAAAGAATGTTAGATTTCTTTCCCAATTAACCTGTGTGATGAAAACATGGGAAACTATCTCAATATATTATTTTAACCAAGTATGAGCTTTATAACGCGAATCATCAAAATATGTGATCATCCAATTGATTTGTTTGCATTATGCATTCATGCTTTGCATTATCTTGCCCCAAATTATCAATCAACGATTTTGAACGCTATTATTTCCGGGATATCATTTGTTTATTCAATATTCCTTATGATAAATAAGAATGCATGGAACTTGTCACTGTTGTGCTGGTCTCCGTTGAGAGTGAAAACAAGTCTTAAGACTCATAAAATCCTTATCAATATCAGTGTTTGTTCTGTTGATAGTGACTGGTGAAGAAATTCAACAACAATGCAAGAAAGCGACGCTGGCTTATTTTCTGGTACGAAAACTCAACTTTTTGCAGCAATTTCTGGTGAGTTGGTACTGATGGTTCCATTATGTAACAGGTTCTCTTCAATAATGATGTCTGTCCTCGAGTCTGTCACCCTCACCAATACGATCTGAAAAAAAAGGCTTCAAGTTTGGCAGGATAATTTCAAGATGATTTTGATTATATGACTCTGACGAGAAAAAAAACTGTTATCCACTTAAATTACTCATTTCATTTGATTCGATTTGGTTGATTTGCGATTGAAGGTGGATTTATTTAATCTTAACTTTGATAGCAAAACTTTTCAACTATTTCATTAATTTAATTTTTATTTCATAATGCTGTGAGTTAGTTATGTTGTAAGGTACTGGAGTAAGGTACTTATTTGAATGGAGTATTGTACTTTGGAAAATGTAACAAGTTTTCATTCTACCACGGGGTGCAAAATCATCTCTCTCATATTGCTGAATATATAACATTATCGTGTGTACTGTGATATTCTTGTTATCAACGAAATAATGGAATTTATCTATACTGACAAATCAACAGGCCTAGGCCCAATTACACAGTTCATATACAGTAGATATAAAGAATAAACAAAGAAATACTAAAATAAAAGCACTACAATAAACGTACTAAAATAAAAGCACTAACACAGATCAAAAAACACTCATAACAACTTTGAAAAATAGTGTTAGTCTATAACATGCTATAACTATCGAGTCTAAGAATATTAAAGAGATGGGAAACAGTCTTTAATTTCACTACTACTTGAAATGAAAATATGCATATCACAGTGTATATTGATTCACAGCTTTTTGCATTTTTCAAAAGGTGATGATATTCTCAATGTGGGTAGTGAAACAACATTTTCGTTCAAAAACTACGCCCAGATCTTTGAATTCATGTTAATTTTCTAGTCTAGTTTCATTCATCCAGTGAACTGTGTCAATGGGATTAATTTTACGGGTAAAAGATAGAAATTTGCATTTATTCTCATTCAGTAAGAGATCATTTGACTTGCAGAACGAGTTGAATCTGTCAAAGTCTTGTTGAAGTAAAATTTTCATCATTAATTATTTTATATAGTTTCAAATCGTCGGCATATAGAAAGAAGTAAGATCTTGATGTTATGAAGTCTCCAATGTCATTCATAAATAAAATGAAAAGTAGTGGGCTCAAAATAGATCCCTGTGGTACTGCCGATATTGCAGTGAAGTTCTCTGATCGATGTTTATTGAATTGTACAAATCAGGATCTCTCAGACAGATATGATTCTACAAATGCTATTAGATTTTCATTTATTGAAAATGTCTTTATTATTTTAAGTAATTGGTCTATAGCAGATGCTATATCTTGGCTAAATATCATCAGATTAGTGATAGTTGATTTATGTTTAATGATACAATGTTGCTCTGGGGCAATAAGAAAATTCTCACATAATTTGCTTCAAATAAAATTTGTGTATAATATAAACACCTTATTTTCGTTGATGACCTGAATATTGCTGATTTTCTAATGAAATCAGCTTCCATATGGTTTGTCATACTTGGTACTTCCCCCATTCAAATTGAATTGGTTGGACAGAAGGAAGGGGGTATTTCTTTGCATTTCTTCCACGAAAGACAGATATTCAACTTTCAAAAATGTGTATATTGGTAATCTACAGTGAGTTTATGAAGTTAATGGAATACATTTATTATTTCATAAATGGAAATTGTTTATTTGTGGCGTCATAACTTTTTTGATAATGACGTCATTAATGTCTTTTTCGAATATAACCCCATTTTAATTATTTTACGGATACCCTATCTATATATTGTTAGCAAATTTAAAGAAGAACAGAATAAGATGTATTCAGTGATACTATGATACAACTTCTACCCCATCGATAAGGTATAGACTGAATTTCATACAGGTTAATCAAACATCCCAAAGAGTTATCTATTATGATACAATTTGTGATAATTAATAAAGATGAAATGGAAGATGAACCTGAGATATTTTAGAGAATCATTGTTGAAGTATTACTCTATCTATGAGTATGGTTGAAATTCTATTGTGAAAATAAATAGAAAATTGAAACTACTGGCCGAATTGAATTGAAAAGGGGAAATATCTCGGGAAATATGAATCAATTATACAGGTGGCTATAAGGGTAGTGCGAAGTCAGATATCTCTGTGGCTATTCAAAGAAGAAAACTTTCGAATACAAAATCATAGACCCACCTGCAGGCCATATCCCAGAATCATTTTGAAATATACAGGGTGTTCTAGAAATGCAGGTCTTTACAAATATGCCTATTTGTTTTCAATGAAACACCCTCTACTTTATTGCATCATTGATGTTTCTGTTTTATTTTCACGCTTCAATCATAGGTTACATGGTTCTATATTGGGTGTTTCAGAAGTTATGACTATAATTTCAAAATTCGTGCCAACTTCAACGCCCTGTAAAGTAGGCTTTTATGGACTGCAGCGTGTAAGTATAATAGCCTGAGCGAAAGCGAGGGCTATTAACACGCCTAGGTTCATAAAAGCAAGTTACGCCCGAAATACATACAACATTTTATGCATGACCAGTATATTTTATTGTAAATACTTCTTCACCTCTCAAGCACGATATGAATAACGGTTCTTAAATACCTTATAAACTCCTTTAAAATAATTTTTGCTACGCCCATGATGTTTCTATCGAAAAAGCATTACATGAGGGTGTTTTTACTTTTTCTCTATTTTTGCTCATGTTCCAGACTAGTGGGTGAATAAATAGGCTAGTAGCCATATTTGCTGTCAATAAAGACAATAGTCATAACGAAATGCATTCCAGTGACGAAGAAAGTGTGAATTGTGCTCCAACAGAAATCAGTGAAGCAGCTGAGGATGCGAATAATTAATAATTTATTGTCCGGCGGACGGTAAAGTGCCATTTCACGCCCGGCGGGCGGTAAAGTATTCCGAGGGTGGTAACGTGCCTGCACAACCAGGAGATAAAGTGTCATTTTACGCTTGGTCGTGCATAAAATATATTGTATTGAGATCGTTCAATTTGAAGATACGGATAAACAATAAAATTAAGACTAACATGTGACATGTGTATACACCATGTTTTAAAGTAAGGTTAGATATGCGTATATATGGTAGAGATATTGGACTTTGCGCCACTAATTGACTTTAGCCTGTATATAAGAGAAAGTTTGAGGGGGGGGAGGAAATATGTAATACCTTCTGAACGACGTCGAACAACGAAGATGACGTGTATCAGCGATTGTTTTCCTATTAATTGTTTCTAATATGTTTCTTGTTGTTCACACATTTAATATATGAACTATTTATCAATGATTCAACTCAGATTATCAGGATCATCAAAAATAATGACTATATGATTATCATTATCGTAGATGATGAAGTTATTTCCAGAATTTCTGAAATAGTTATAAATACCACTTCTATAAGAACATTTATAAAATCAACTCCATCGCATACTTCTCCACTTCGGGGATTTTATGATATAAGAAGCTTTTTGTGCCTAAATTGTACAACACCTTTATTTCTTCGTTTACTATTTTCTCTACTGAAGATATTGAGAGTATTCTGAGAATATTCGCAAAATATATCGATCTGAAAAGATTCTGTTGAGGTTCATAGAATATTTTGAGGACCTTCCCAGGATATTCTGTAGGTGGCCCTGAGAATTATCTTGAATATATTTTGATCTTGTGATTGATGCCAACATCTGAATCATTTACTAGGGTTACCTCATTCTAAAACAAGGATAGCAACAACAGAATCCCCTAGTACCAGTGTCTTGCTATTTTGGAAGTGTCTGAATTTCAATAAATTGACTTACTGTCAAAATTATTATTATATCATTCTTCCTAAAATTTATCGAAAGCAATCTAATATCAAAGTTTTCTGAAAATATACATCTCAGATATATTACTCTAGTGATAATGGTTTCATTCCACTGTCAATGTTCCATTATAGATATGCATATACTGTTACTTATGCGAGCGTACTATAGCGTCTCTAGAAATATTCTCTTTTCCAATTATAATGGCAACAAGTTTTCTAAAATCTGTCGAATTATTTTCAATTTATTCTCACTCTCTTGTGATATTACTACTGAAAATTTTTTCTCGTGAGATACTTAACAGCGAATTATACTGGGAATTTTTTGACGTTTACTATAACAGACCATTTTTGACAGACTGGTTTTTCTATATACATTTTAATAACAAAGCTAAGATGTTTTCTATAATCTTCGGACACCTCCTCTCTTCTTGATGGCGAAAATGCAGTAACTATAAAATAAAAAATTATTATATTTTTGTCCCTAAATGGCACTTTTGAGCTACCACAATCAGTAGTAATCAACAGTTTGTAGGCTGAGAGTGCATCGGTGTGAAGACAAACTGAATATTATTATGTAATCTGTTCCTATGGGTATGTATCTGTAAAACTTATATTTTTTTCATTTTCTACCACTTGTAGAAGCTCAAAGTGAATAAAAAATCAAAGAATGTAATATATTTCATTATAAAACTTCATCACCGTGTAACTACAATAACTAGAAAACAATATCATTGAAATAGATTTTAAAAATATTTGTTTTTCCACCACAATTCCGTGTAGAATTTTCTTACCGAATACCACGTGAAGTCAAATTAATATCCGGAAATTTTTTCTCCAGTATTTTATTCATGAGCTCGAAAAGATTTCCGGAAATAATTTGACCTCTAGTGGTATCACTAGTGAAAATGAGACGTTTATTCGTCAGCGTTCGGTTGATTATCGAATGAACGAAATAAGTGGCGTTGGCGCATTCACCAAAAATACTACAATCTACAGATCGACAAGCTATCTATAGAACCACTTATATGAAAAAATGAGACACTGTATTGAGCTGAGTCTCCATACTAACGTCACGACTGCACCTTTAATTCTCAGTCGCAGTGGCAGTCGAGACGTTAGTATGAAGACTTACCGAAGACGAAGATTGAATAAATATCTTTTGATACACTCATCTGACCCATATAAGTACCTACTGAACGATACATTTTTGAAAACCATAAAAATTGTGGTCATGGAATGATTAATGATTGTCACTTTCAAATATTTCTATGTGGCAACCTCTGTGGGAGAAAATCATATGAATATTAATTTCATGTTGGCTTCAAACAATTTGCGGCGTTACTATTCTAGTGGGCTTGTTTTTCGCATTACCTAGTAAGCTGAAGCCTATAGTTTCCAAACTTTCTAGGAAGAAATGTTAATACTATATCAAGTAGTCGTCTCCCAATATAGCTCCAGTGGCTCACAAGATGTTTCACAAACATAAGGGGTTTTCCTTTAATGTAGTATGAATATTGAAAAAATGCCTCAATCATATGTATTTCGTTTATATGTTTCCTAATTCTCTATATTTTGTTCCAGGAACGCTTTTCGCAATATCGGACGGAATGAGCTATGGCTGGACCGCACCTGTCATACCCTATTTGATCAGCGAGCAGAGTCACCTGAAAACCACAAAATTCGAGGCAGACTGGCTGGAATCATGTCTGATGTTCGGATCATTCTTCGGCCTTCCATTCACCATTTACTTTGTGGACAAGATAGGCAGGAAAAAATCACTACTGCTAGCAGCTTTCATTTCTCTGATATCCTGGATCATCATAGCGACAGCAGACAGAATGTTGTTCATCTTCATAGCTAGGTTTGCATTTGGAGTGACAGCAAACACATCGTTTGTGGCAGCTCCTATGTACGTGGCAGAGATAGCAGACCACAAGATACGAGGATTCCTTTCCAGCGTCATCTACGTTAACATGCTAGTGGGGCTAGTCATAGTATACAGCGTTGGACCCTTCCTGCCTTTTTATGTACCACCCCTAGTCGGAATCTTTGTATTATTGCTGGAATTATTCACTTTCCCTTTTATGCCTGAGACGCCGTACTACTTGTTCCTGCAAGGGAAAACGGCCTCAGCCATGAAGTCTTTAGAGTACTTCAGGCCAGACCTCGATGTAGCCGTTGAGCTGAGGAACATCTCCAAAGCTGTGGAGAGGCAAAAGGCCGAGCCCTGCAGATTCCAAGACCTTCTACTAGTCAAGAGCAGCAGGAAGGCCATAATCATCATGACCGTGTTAGACGTAGGTCAGCATCTTTGTGCCATCAGCGTCATCCTGATGAACCTCCACGTGATCTTGGAGGCTGCAGGATCTATATACATGGATTCCAACATTGCTGCCATTTTGTTCGCTGTCATAATGTTGATGGCAGCATGTTGGGCTTCTTTCCAAGTGGACAAATACGGCAGAAAGGCTTTGATATTGCTCAGTACGATATTGACAGGTGTCAGTTTACTGTCCATGGCCGTCTATTTCCATCTGAAATTGAGCGAATACGATGTCAAATCTGTCAGTTGGATACCGATAGTGGCCGTCATGGTATACGCAGCAAGTTTCAAGATAGGTATCGGTATAATACCTATAGTTCTGACGGCCGAGTTGTTTTCTTCCAACATGAAAGCTATGGGAATGACGATTGCTGATTTGATGTATGTAGCTGGGTCCATAGTGAGCTTGCAGTGTTATCAGTGGTTGTCGAATTCTTATGGAATTCATGTACCGTTTTATGTATTTGCTTGGTCCAGTTTCGCGATAGCTGTATTCACATTGACTTATATACCAGAAACTAAAGGGAAAACTCTGGAGGAGATTCAATTTTTATTGAAAGGAGAGGAATATGATTGTATGAATTCAATGTCGATTTCGATATCTAGTAAATCCTATAATACTTTCATTCAATATAGCTAGACAGGCGACATATTGAAGGTTTCTAGTTTTCGACATGGACATCGTCTATCATCTACAATGTACAAAAAATGTACAAGTGATAAGTTGCTGTTTGTAAATTTGATGAGAATGCGTTTAGCCCCCATAATGGTGTTTTCGTTATTAGGTTCACTTATTCAATACTATAGAAATAATGCAATTTGTTAAGATCGTATCGTGTGAATGACAAAACGAAATATGTAATATCTATTTGAATTGAATTTTCTTCGCGCATTGGAAAAACTATAGTTTCATTTGCATTCTACATAATGCAATATTTCTGTTTCAATTTCCATTAGAAATAGTCATGAGGTGGTTTCTCCATCCATTTAAATCAAACTGAAAATCCTTCAATCTACGCCATTTTTTTTTCGATCTACAAAGAAACGTTTCGTTTTGTGAACCATGATTGTTTTGAATGTAATTTTTTTGAATGATTTTTTTCTCTCAGGATAGGCATTAAGAAAACGCATTTCATCCGAAGTGGTAGATGAATAAATCATTTTAGCATATTATGAATATGATAATAAAATTAAAAATTATGATGATGTGTATTTATGTTATATTAAGGTGCGAATCAAACTCACAAGGCGTATCTGATGTGAGTGAGTGCATTTTTCATTGTTTATTTTTACATTGATTTACTGATATTGGATTCGGTAAAAATGGTATGTGCATTATGTGAATCAATGGAATGGGGAATGAATACGAAATGTTATGAATTCTGTTAACATTATATTGGAAACTAATGGATGAATTCTTGATAGTTTGTGTGGGAAGGAAGGTAAAAAAAAATTCAATATATATATGAAATAAGACTCGATTACTTAAATCACATCAGTTTTTTTCCAATATATTTTTGGATTGACCAATAGAATTTGATAATTTTTTGTTCAAGGGAGAGTAAGTTTTCTTGGTCCAATGAAGTTATATAGTTTTGATTCTTGGTCCAATGAATTTGAAGTTTTTTCGTCCAGTAGTAACCATGAGAATGATGTGTGGATTAGCTTTTTGGTTTTGCTTCTAGTAGAGTAATCATAATCTATTATTTATTGTATGTCTATTCCAGATACAGACTATATCTTTTTCATTTATAAATCGTTTGTTGACTATATTCGTTTTTTACACATCAGGTAACTGAAATTCGGGGAACACCATTATTGGTAATTCGGAAGCTATAGAAGAAACGACGAAGGATTTTATTTAACTAAGAATATACCATCGAGAAAATTGAATATTTTCGGAGATATACGAGTAAAATAACAGAAATGTTGACTAATCATTTTATTTCTTTCTGGCATTATTCCTCATTGAATATTGCTATACGGTGGTCTCTCCATAATCTCCATCCGACGTTTCGTCTTTTGCATGGCCACCATCAACAACTTTATTTCCTCTGCAGGGTCGCCTAACTGTACATACTCTGAAACCTCGGATATTTCAAATAAGACGAAGATATATGATTGAACTATTTGCGATAAGAATACTTTTGGAAATCCAGAAATATTATATTTATATACGGAAAAATTAATAATACGGTAATACGGTCTATTCTTGTTCACATTTTGTGCATATTTTTCCCAGATAAACTATCTTTGTATCTTCCATAGTTTCCGAGATGCAAAAGGTGATGACCCTCGAATTTGAATCACCTAGTATATATCGTTATTTACATAAAATATAGGGTAGTGTCGGTTTGTTGACGTCACTTCGACCAAAGACTACAGAATACACAACAGTATATCGAATCCACTTCTATATGTACAGGATGTTAAATATATTCATGCAACAAGTACACGAAGTGAATATTTATTTGCACACGACAATGGAAACCTTTTGCAAGAGTATGCAATATTTTTTCAACGTTCATGTTAGAAACAAAAAATGTCTATAGGTGGCACTAAGTGTGGGAAGATAAAATGCGGAATTATTTCATAAAATTGCATTCTCTAGTTATTTTCTAACCCAGTATTACATAAATATAGCAAAGATAATGGGAATGAACAATGATGGAAATAAGAAAGTTTTATATCTCCTTTTTTATACTTTTTGATAATAACTTTTTTCGGCAACCGTCCGGAAAGTACGTACTTTCCAGACGATTTTTTTTTGAGAAAGTGGTATTTTTCCGGCCTAGTCCGGGAAGTACGTACTTCCCGGACTAGGCCGGGAAGAATCACATCGTTGTTGTCATTGTAAATATGAAAATCTTGGTAGTATGGTTTTGATAAATGCAGTTGATCATTACCATAGCAGCAAAATAACGAATGACAGCTATCTGACACAAAATTAGCTAACATTCAAAAATTATCAGATGAAAACAATCGATGTGAAACGGAAACTTTACCTCCTTGTTCTGACTTCAACAAAAGGCACCTGAATATACCAAGCATTTCAAACAAATTGAATCCATTCAATATTAACAATTGTTCTAATTTTAATATAAATATTAATATAAATAAGAATTGAAATGTTCGAAATTTTGTTCTAATAAAGAAATGTGTTTCTTTGATTTGTTATTCTACACGGTTGCCGAAAAAATTGTGTACGCAACACGCCCGAAAACAGTTTTTTTGGACTCGAAGACTTCCAGGACTCGCTACGCTCGTCCTAGAATTTTGTCCACTCATCCAAAAAAACAGTATTTTCCGGACTTGTTACGTAAATTACTATTGTATTAACAATATTAGCCCGACAACTACAAAAAGGCTCCTCACACAATAATTTTTGTCAGCCATACCGTCACGGCATGTCACGGAGATGAATGAAAAAAAAAAAAATTCATCATTAATTTCAAGATGGCGACCGTTTCACAACCTTTAACGTCCCGGAAATTTAGTTTCACTCTCTAACATACACACCAACCCTTCCTGATGAAGAAAAAAATTAATAAAACAATTTCTTATCCGAAATGATCTGAAAGCTTCTTTTGAATCATAATTTGACCGTGCTAAAATCGAACAAGAGCGTTTTTTTGTTCGGCACATCATAATTAATTGAAAAATAATTGTCATGCAACCCGTAAGATAATCAAATTGTCCGTTCATTTCGTTGAATTGAACCTTTTTTTAAGATTTTTTTTTTCGCTAGTTGCATGAAACAGTTCCAATCATTCTGTTCGGGAGTTGAATGATGACGTTTATTAAATCATTATTATTTATGAAACACTATCGCCGAACAGTAACAAAAAGTGATATCCTCAACGAGAAGTTGAATTTATGATTACAAAAGTCAAAGTCCAATAAATTTGTTCGACGTGTGTTTTTCATACTTTCATTTCATCAGATATCGATGCCGAACATAAATGTATGATGAATGCATACCCTACACCCTTATGACAAAAGTACGCGGGGGTGGTTGGTCCCAGATCCAACCGAAATGTTCGGCAATCATATTATCTTGAAATTCAGTTCAAATTAGTTGACTCAACAAAATGCCGAACATAAACAAATGATAATTTTTTATTGTAATTTTTTACAATAAATAAGCAGCGCCACTGCGCTTCGTATCCACCCTATAGGTACGTTCGGCAATGCCTTCTGCCCAAACTTTTCTTCAATTACAGTCACTTGCGACATACGCCGAACAGTAACACATGATTCGATATTCTGGGTTTTTTAATACAACTTGACTCACGCGGCTTCCACCCTTTGGTCCACGGTTTTTGTTCGGCGATCTCATATCCTTGTAGAGGAAGGGGAAAATAGGTGGGTTCTATTACTGCTGAGTGTGAACAACCCTAATAGCACAACTCAGTCCAATGGATGGTCAATGGATGTCCTCCTCAGGACATCTCGGACATCCACTGGACATCCAGTTCTTGTACACCGGATAACGTATGGACATCCATAGGATGTCGCATTTCCAACTTTTTGACTATCCATACGGTATCCATCATGGACATCAATATGGTAACATGTATGGACAAATATAGGCCATTGAACATCCACTTTCCACCGCATTGGACATCCATGGAATATCCATAGGATGTCCATTTTATGACAAATAAATGAAAAAAGCTACTAGCATTCAAGCGCCGTCACCCATCCAAACTCTAACTTCGCTTATCGTTGCTTTACCTCTGTGATTCATCCTTCCTTGCATGGTGGCTGCTGCTGTCTTCTTATTTATTTTATTAAATCCATGAAATTCGGTCAATAATGAGAACGATTCAAATTACTCCATTAGTGTTGATTCTTGCATGTCAATTTGACATATTTTTCATTTTAGAGAAAATGTAGGTATTGTACGATGATGGAGTAGACAATGATGTGTGGTATTTTGATATCTCTACTTCTATGTTGTGAGAGCCCAATTAGCCAAATTCGTGCATGGTGGAGAGAAGCGAGACCAACAGCTGATACTGTAATCCGAACCACTTCTATAGGAGTAAAGTAATTTAACAGAATTCCCATTGGTTTATATTACTTGAACATGAGGGTTTCTTTCGGTGTCAATTTCGAATACTTTTTATGAATGCAATGGTATGTATGTATGTGTGTGGAAAAAATTCAAAATAAGAACGTGGGGACATTGAATGTACGCCATATGTTCTGAATATCCAATGAACGTCTCAATTTGGACCTAAAATGGACAACATATAGTCTATAATTGTAAGCCATATGGACTACCTTAAATATATGTTCAATGGACATCTCCATGTGGACATCGATTGGACAATGGCTATCGATATTTTGAAGGAGAGGTCATTAAATGGACACCAAATGGACTACTTTGTCTGGACGTCCATTGGATATCTTCATGTATATATCCTATGGATGTCCAAAATATATCCATGGACACCTTGGACATATACTGGACACAAAACGCATGTCCAATGGACATCTTGTGCTATTAGGGAAATGAGGCAGAAAAAATCCGTTGTGGGCTCCCGGTCTATAAGTACGTCTTTATAATTGATATCAATTTGTTGGGAATATTTATTGCCTATTCAGATTTTTTGATGATATCTTCAATGTTCTCATGAATGTGAAATCACTTCGGAATACCTTTTTGAATTGTTGTCACTTTATTATTTGATAGATTTAGATATAAATATTATGATTCGTGGTAGTTAGTTTCAGAATCAATTTCGGATGAGGTATGTCCAGTATGAGGATGTACTGCATGAGAATATCAGAAATGGGTGATAAAAAAGTTGCGCTCATCTAGGTATCAACTTGTTATTGTACATCATGAATAAGATTTCGGGAAACATTTGCAGGGAAAAGTGTATTGAATAACAAGTTTAAAAAAAGCAAAGTTTCTCCAAACCAGTATAGTTACTGGGTGACCTGGCCCTTGTTTAAATTTGAATAACTTTTTTCTTCTTTGAACAATTTGAATTCTGTTTGCACTGTTCGCTAGCTCAGTCCTTCAGCTATAATCTCGTACTTCTTCGATACATGAGGTTATTTCCATAAAGTTGCTACAGGATGTTTTTTTGAACTGTGCAAAATTTCGAAATTTTCAAAAGGATCCCAAATGAAGAAAAACAGTTTTTTTTTTCAACTTCAACAGCAGAGGCATGAAGATTATCTCATTACCTTTGGCCATTTCCAAAATTGTCTTCTTATCACTTCTCTCCACAGAGTGATCTCAAAAAATCAATTTTTTGGTTTTGCAATCATAACTTTTTTCCTCTTCAACCGATTTTTAAAATCTCAGGCTCATTTTGAAGCTGAAACCTCATATGAGAAGATTTAAAGATCAGAATTAACTCAAGATGAACATTCAGAATCGAGGGTTTCCTCAAAGGTGACCCAAATCTGAAACACTCTGTAAATCCCGACTGGGAGGAGAATTGAATGAAAATCAACTTGTTTTCGAAAGGATCTTTCATTCTAGACACATCCAGATCTTTTTTTCTTTCAGAAGTCAAAAATTTTGCGTGAGAAAACCGAAATGAAATGCCATGTTCTAGATAAAAAATCAGCCCAAAAAAATGCATGGTCCGTAACCAATAAACAAAAATCATAATGAGTGACTGACAAGATAGGTTGAAAATTACGTTCTCGTGAAAATAAAGATCGTAGGTTTTTTTTCTGCAGATATAAGACTTCATAAAAAAATTCAAAATAAAAAAAAATCTGAATGCAACAAAATTTTAGGGTAACCTTCTCACCCCCTATACAAAGTCTTCCATCATGTTTTGGATTTTTTTCAAAGAATTTAATTTTTTAGACCCCCAAAAAAAAATGTTATACGTACGCCTATGAAAAAAATTTTTTCATCTCTTTGATCAACTTTTTCCGCTGAACACAGCTATGGGTACAGCTTGTCTCGATTCTGAAAAATAACTTTTTTCCGCCCTGTACATCAAACTATGATACTTGGAGAACTCGAGTTTGGGTGATTCTTAGTAGTTTTGTACGAAACTCACGAAAATTATATGTAAAAAATCACAAAAATCTCCTTCCCCTTCATTTGTACCCAAAGTACCCCAAGGGAGCAAGGGGGCGAAAGAATTTTTTATTTTTTTTTATATTCGATCCCGATGTGGGGGTCAGGTGAAATATGTTTACCGATATATCTAACCGTTTGACCAGCAAACATTTTACCCGCAAAAAAAAAAATTTGGGGGGGAGGGGGTAAAAAATTTTGTATCAGTATTTTTGGTGGTGATATTTTCGTTTCGATCCAACAACGTTTTGGATATTTTTCTTTCTTAATCGGGATTTCGAGGGGGATTTAGATTTGGGTCACCTTTGCAGAAACCCTTGATCTTTAATATTTATTTTTAGTCAATTATAATCTTAATATCTGTTCATTTAACGTTTCAGCTTCAAAATGATCCTAAGATTTTGAAAATCGGTTGAAGAGGAAAAAAGTTATGACTGCAAAACCAAAAAATTGATTTTTTGAGATCACTCTGTAAAGAAAAGTGATAAGAAGACAATTTTGGAAATGGCCAATGGTGATGAGATGATCTTCATGTCTCTGCTGTTAGAGTTGAAAAAAAACTGTTTTTCTTCATTTGGGATGCTTATGAAAATTTCGAAATTTTGCACAGTTTTGCACATCATGTATCGAAAAAGTTTGAGATTATAGCTAAAGGACAGAGCTAGCGAACAGTGCAAACAGAATTCAAATTGTTCAAAGAAGAAAAAAGTTATTCAAATCTAAACAGGGGCAAAATTTCGGGGTGCGACGTAATTAGTGTTGCGTAGTTTATATGTGATGAATTGAAAACATTGAATATGAACGTTTCACCGGTGTTATCTTTTGGTACTTCCGAAACAATCAAATGCGAATAGCAGAATTGAAAAAATTTAAGATTTTTTTAAATTGAATACCCATTTTCAACTATAATGAAATACTGTTTTCTTCTGTTTCCGAATATATATAAACATTTCTTCAAGCAATGCATAAAAGCAAATCAGAGTAAATGAAGAAGTATCAATCTTATACTCAATTGGTGAACATAAAAAAGATTATTTAAAAAATTTTACATACAGGATAACCACAGCAAAACCTTACACCAGTCCTTACAAAATTGAAGAATACATGTGCCCACTTTCTCAGTTCGAATCCTGCTTTTGGTTCCTTCTCATTTTCCGCATCTTGTTTATAGAATGTGCTACTTTCTCTATATTCTGACCCCTACGCTACAATCAAGGCATCAGTTTTTAAATATCCCAATGCTTGCCGAGAAAAATGGTTTAAGCAAAATTTTCCTTATTTCGTGTGGATGAAATTTTTGCTGCAGAACATATTTCTGCCACTCCTGGAGTAAAAGTACCCAAAAATAATAACCACTAGCGATTGGAATTTCGTTTAATACATCGATAATGCTGAGACACAAATAACAAACAACAAAAAACAATAATTTTCGACGAAAATTATTATCGCTGTATTCAAGATATTGATCGAGTTTTTGGTAGTTCTCGCCAAAATTCGGTGGTTAGCTGCTGAAACTTCGATTATCACGTAAATATAACATTAAAACAAAATTACAAAACCATTCAGGCATAGACTGTCCTACAAACAAGGTGAGGGAAATCCTGGCTAGAGAAGTAGAATAGCTGGCTTTGAGATGATGTAGGTACCTTCACTTATCAATAAAAATAAATAAATGAGAATTAACTTCTGAGCAGCCTAGGCAAAGGGCAATCATGAAATGAAGGCTTTATTTTTGTATGCCTCTTTATGTATCTGCGTATCACTTGCTACACATTCAATACTCTTTCCAGGCTGCTGCCCCTTGAGAATCATTTGGATCTCCTCCAGCGTTTTCCCCTTCGTTTCTGGTATATAAAAAATCGTGAAAATCACGGTACAAAAACAAGACACTGCAAATATATAAAAAGGCACTTGGATTCCGAACGCATGTCTCAAGGCGTGATAAAGTTGCAGAGTTATCACGGAAAATCCAACGTAGAACAAGTCGGACAAAGTCATCCCGATGGCCTTCATTTTAGCCGGAAAAAGTTCAGCTGTGAGAACCACAGGCACCAAACCTATTCCAAACTTGAATGAGGCGGCATACAGCATAACCATCAAGAGAGGAATCCAGCTCAAACTCAAAACGTCAACTCCGTTGTTTTTGAACGTGAAATAAACGGCTATTACCGACAAGCAGATGCCAGCACTGACCCCCGAGACACATAAAAGAACCTTCCTGCCGAAGTTATCGATAGCCAGCGATGCAGACATTGCTGCGCAGAACATCGTAGCTGAGAAAATGATTGCCCCAGTGGAGGCGGCAAAGTAAACTGATCCAGCTTCTTCGAGAATAGAGTGCAAATTCATCAACATAACGCTGATGCTGCTCATATGCTGCGAACTATTGAGCCACATCATAATGAGGAAAGCTTTGCGATTGCTGGGCACCAACAGCAGGTCTTGGAAGCGACCTTTCTCGGACCTCTGACGTTCTATAGCCTCGGATATTTCCCGAAACTCCACCTCAACGTCCTCTTTGCTCCTGAGTCTCCGCAAGGCCGATTTCGCCTCGTCGCTTTTGTTTTTGTACAAGAGGTAGTAAGGTGAGTCCGGCTGAAAAGGAAACACAGCCAGTCCCACGAGGTTCATCAGAATAGCCAGCACGCAAGGTACCCAGAGGGGAACAAAGGGCGCTATGCAGTAGAGCACCAATATTCCCGTCAACATCATCACGTATATCAAGCTGGAGAGGAACCCACGTATCTTCTGGTCAGCTATCTCCGCGATGTACATCGGCGCAGCCACGAAGGCCATGTCACCTGCCATGCCAGCGCAGAATCTGGCCACGTAGATGAGTTCCACCCTCGGGGTGAAGGCCATGACTGTCCAAGCTAGGAGCGTGGTGACGGATGACGTTATCAGGGAGATCTTTCTTCCGATCGCGTCCACCAGGTACATGGTGAGGGGGAGGCCGCAGCACGCTCCGATCATCAGGATGGATTCGAGCCATTCCGCTTGGGAGGTGGTGATCTTGAGGGTGGATTCTTCTGCCAGCAGGATGGGAATAGTCGGGGCCGTCCAGCCGTATTGCATGCCATCTGAGACGGCTGATATGGTGCCTAGAAGGAAGTTGTATCGGATGAGAGGTAGTTTTGGTGCGTCTAGTTTCACTATTGTCGAGTCGAATCGAATGAACAACTTATCATAGTAAATATGATTTTTCTACAAACTTTTAACGAAGTATCCTGTGAAGCTTTCAAATCTCAACACAATATTGAAGATTTCCGAGGAATGTTATTAACTAACAGCATTGTCGCTCGTACGCGAAAATAATATCATTGAGTGACAGCATTGCCGCTCTTGCACGAAACTAATGTCAGTAAGTGACATCATATTTGCGCTCGCATCCACCATTGTTGAAAACGAACTCATCATTCTGTTGCATGATGGAAAATAACAACAGTGACAGTGAATTATATATAAGTGCGAACATTGTAAATTTGGACCCTCTACCGAGGAATCATGAATTATGATGAGAGATTCATGACCTGATGCCATGAAATCTCGCATGAAATGCTAAAATTTCTTAAGATATCAGAGTAAGTATCGTAAACTAGTCGTATTTCTCAAGAAACACCCACCAAAAGCAAAAATAAGTTTGACTATATATTTTTGGTCCATGACGTATTGTGGGATAGATATAAGTTTTCAAATAGCCTCAATAGCCGCGACGGGTCCAAAGCGCGTCTTCTCAAGCTGTCAGCCCGGGTTAGATCCTTGGGCAGGGTAATTATTTCTTAATCTATGAATCATTTTTTCTTCTTTTTTGTTGGATGTTTAAATTATTGGATTGAATTTAAATATAATAGTGAATCGTTTATGAAATGAATAATTTATAGGTGAAAAATATTATGAAATGTAAGTTAATTGAATGATGTATCAAGTTTTCTTGTCTGGGAACTGTGTTTGTAGAAAAATTTTTGTGTGTATTGCGAGCGCAAAGTGTCTTGCGCTCTAAATACACAAATAGCTGATGTATGACAACTTTTCCAAAATGTCAAGTCCTATAAGAACATACAAGGTCAATTCTGCAACTTTCTACTATTTCAAGGTCAAACGTCGTGATAGCTTCAAAACTACAAGATTGAGAAGGCGGCATCAGATATCATCAGAGTTCTCCAATCACGTGACGCAAGCGTCACGCATCTTTCACACACCTTTCACACACCTTTCACGAGTGTTACAAGTTTTTCCGCACTTTTTTCTCGTTTTCGGTGTGTTTTTGTCACTTGTCTGAAGAATTCTGAAGATATCTGAAACCGCCTTATTAATCTTGCTGTTAGAGCTGTCACGGACTTTGACCTTGAGAGAGTTGCAGAATAAACCTCAGATTTCCTTATGGGTATTAACATGGGGACTTGGGTAGGTCAGATTGAAGTACAGTGTGTCCAATTTTCGACACTTTTGCACGATATCTCAGTTGTCTTTGGGGATAGAGATATGGAGAGTTGCGGTTTTCACATTACTGTCCTACTTTTTCGTGAAAAAAACATAACCGATAACAAAACTGTCGTAGCCCTTCTTATTTTTGAGATGTATGTATGTACGTTGTATGTTTGGTATAGGGGTCTTGTACACTGTGACCTATATAGATCTATTGTGTCCCCTTCTGCTGCTTAGCCGTTCAGGATGTCTCAACGACTAAAGCAGTCCCTCCAGTCCTATGGCTTTCAGAAAGTTCAGGATATCGGATGGCTTCAAGTTAGGTAGATCTCCCTCTTCTATTTGATGTTCTCCGAGATATCGTAACCTCGGATTTTGCAAGGAGATGCATTCTGAGAGAATGTATTTTTGAGATACAGGGCGGAATTGAAAATATTGCATTTTGGGAGAGAAGAAGTAAAAACTATATCTCATCTTTTTCCGTAATATTCAGTGACGTAAATTTAATGAAAGTGCTTCTTTATTTAGAATATCCCAAAGATGCATTCCTAAATGGAACACTGTGTACTTTTAATATATGAAACATAAATGCTTTGCGCCTTTTTCGCGATGAAATGATAACAGTACTATTTAGTGAAAAATGGAAAAGCCATGAATTGGACAAACAATTTTGAAAGTAAAAATAGTATTTCCAATTAGAAATATCAAACATAGTTTGAAAATAAATATCTAGTAGACTACGAGCAGAAAACAAATACTTTCCTGGTAAATACCACGCAGAACATTGAATTATATCTGTTCAACGATTCACACTGTGAATACAGATCGCGAATGTTACTTTCTTCCTATATAAGACGCGACAAAGTTCACATAGAGCCTAGCACGTTTAACAACCTACAGACCGGTTTCGGGCTCATTGGCTCTCATCAGTGCAGGGTAGTTGTCCGAGAAGAGACCGTAAGATCTCCACTCGAAACTTTGCCTGTCCCAATGCATCTTCGTCGCGTCTATTTGACCGCACTGAGCCACGTTCCAATAGACAATTGGAAGTGGCGACACCAAGCGGCAGAAGAAAAAAACACTTTAGAAACAAATTTTCCAAGTTACTGAACTTGGAAGTGGCTGATAGCTCGACTAAGCTAATAAATGAAAAAATGGAAAAGCCATGAATTGGACAAACATTTTTGAAAGTGAATTAGTCTATTCAATTAGAAATATCAAACATAGTTTGAAAATGAATGTATGGTAGACTAACATTAGCGATCTGCATTCACACTGTGAATCGTTGTATGGACTACGAGCAGATATAATTCATTGTTCTGCGTGGTATTTACCAGGAAAGTAGTTGTTTTCTGCTCGTAGTCTACCAGACATTCATTTACAAACTATGTTTGATATTTCTAATTGGATATACTATTATCACTTTCAAAAAGTACTATTTAGCATTTGTGATTGTCAATGACACGGGAATAGGCGGCAACTTTTCAATATATCTGTGGATATTCCAGAAAATTTCATGGATGTCTTGATGATCACAAACTTGCTCAATTTCCTGAAAGCTAGTAACTTCTACAAGAATATTCAGTATAAAATATAATTTATCGGTAACATGAATCGCAGAATATAGGTAACAGGTGCTAATGATCTCAGCAATCGATGCATCTCAATGAAAAAGAAAAGTATAACTATAATATGCATGTGTCATATAATCCATGGGATAAACTTTTGGACATACTTGGGACATATTGAACCTGCTGATCCAGATGAAAAATCATGCGAATCCAGATACAGATAACTTATGGATATCTTTCAGGACATTTGAGATAGTTAGAGGAGAGCCTATATGGATATAGTGTGCTGTTTGGGATGCCAGATATTACCTATTTCCTTATGGAATAATGACAAGGGATCAATTATTATTCCTTTTTGCATTCCAATAACAAATCACCTCAAATCGAAAAAAATCTTATACCTATTAATTAGTCGTAAATAGAGTATGGGTGTACTACTCGCAATGGGTAATGGCTATGTCGGAATATATCTTGCCGCTATCCGCAGGTCGGTTTGTAAATGTTCCATAAGATTAATATATCTATCATTATTGACTCGTGGTATAATTAATTAATTAGTATAATATGAATTATTTTCTAATTAGTGCATTCATGAGAAAAATACCATGTTTCATTTGTACGTATATACGTACAAATATAGATGAAACACCCTGTATAGTTCTAATCACCTATTAATTTGATTGAAACTATTTTTTCTACTTCAATTTAAGCAATAAAATTTCGTGTAATTGTGAATGATTATTCGATTCATTAGGACGTTTTTTGTGAAACTGAATAGGGAGACGTGTCCAACAAAGGGTAAATGAAATATCATATCTTTTGAGAAATGACGTGAATAGAACAAAAACTTTAGACATATTATTAACAAGGAATGTGCTGAAATGTATACAACCACTATTATAAAGAAGTGAGGATTAAAACGATTTCAACTCGAATTACTTTCAGATCATAGATCTACGTCTTGTTCTTCTGATGAAAAAATTATCTTATTGGGAAGATATCGGAGTTTTCTATGGGAGAATATGATTATTCTCAGGATATTTTCTTTATTCAAAACATATTTATGTTCAATGGGATAATCTTGGTGGGTATAGTAGTAATTTACATTATTGAAATAACCTATTAAACAATAAAAATTCGATTATTAAAAAGTAGTTTTTTGGTATTCTGCATTTTTGAACATATTTTTCCTATTTCGGTTCTACAATGAAGTCATTATGAAACGAAAATGCGAAAATGAACTGTCAAATGAAAGTCAGAAGAGTTAGGCCCAGCTTACATCGAAGCGATTTTTGATTTGGTGATACTAGCAGTGAAAAACTCAATGTTTTTATTATTAGATTTCATATCAGAGTGTGATTTGATTTGAATTGACCAATAAAAACAATAACAGCATTGTATGGTTCACCGCTGGTAACGCAAAAACCAAAATCGCTCAACAGTAAACTGGGCTTTACGATTTTAAATATTTCAATGTCATCATTGTTACCAATGGAAGATGTGTCTGTTATTTATCGATATCAAATCAATATATTTAAAAAAAAGACTTCAAATTAATGCGAATTAGAAGAAATTGCATATGACACACGTTTTATAAGACACGTTGTCGCACTTGTTCACTTGGAGCACTCCTCGCTTCGCTTGTCGTACTCCAAACAACGCGTGCGACAAAATAGCGTATTATAAAACTTGTATCATAACATATCATTTCCACATTTTTTATTCCTTCCTAAAGTCAAAGTTTTAACGAAAAAAATGAGCACATATGAAGTCAGTCAACTTTTTCGATTGATAATTAGGCTTCGCTGCTCAAGTTCGTTACATTGTACGGGTGGACCAAATTCGAGGCGTACCTAACATGGGGATCTCGTAAACCGTAAGAGATACAGGGTCGGTTAAAGTGTGGCAAAGATGCGTAATTTTGTGCTCAATGAAATGCTGTCGAGAAAACCGGAAATTTCCCACTACTTCCGGAGATATCCGAAAAAAACTGAAATTTCGTGAAATCGCTTTGATTTTTTTCTGGTGTTATTTGAAGGAAATTTTCAAAATGAATGGCAGTTCATCATTGTCATTTTTTCTTTCCTACTATCGGAAAAATTAGTATATATGAGAAAAATTGCCTATCCAAATGAACTCACCTGAGACTGCTGCGATCAGCTGTGGAAGGGTACCCTGGAACTTTTCAGTAACACTGTTCGTCCACAACATTCTGAATATATCTGAAACGGTCCGGCTCGCACTGTTGAGTGATTATTATGGCAGCAATGACCTTGAATGTCCAGAGAGCAAACTTGTCTGCGAGAATGGGAAGTCAGGAAGAAAAAAGCATTCTTGTGTTACGGATATCGATGTTAGTGCTGCTTTCAGAAAAAATAGGCCAGTCGGTAGAGGTATTGTACAAAGTAGCAAAAGGTGGGGTGAAAGCTTTAGTGATTTTAATTGTATATTAGGGTACCTACAATGTGAAATTTTTTGTAATAGTGTGTCATATAAAATTTTTTCTATTTTGCATTAATCTGAAATCTTTTATTGCAAACAATTGATTCAATATCGATGAATAGCAGAACAGAAACATATACGATTGGTAACAATGATGACATTGAAATATTTAAAATCTGACGAACCAGCGTAAAGCTCAGTTTACTGTTGAGTAATTTTGATTTTTGCGATACCAGCGGTGAAAAATGTAATGTTGTTGTTGTTTTTGTTGGTAAATTCAAATCAAATAATAATGTGATTGAAATTTACCAATGAAAACATTGGGTTTTTCACTGCTAGTATCACCAAATCCAAAATCGCTCAAAAGTAAGCTGGGACTAACTCATCTGGCATTCATTTGACAGTTCGATTGTATATCAACCTCCGAATAATAAAAAATGCGTATCGAAACAGAGATTATTTCTATACGCATTTGCGTTTCACAGCGGCGTAACTTCATATTTTGGGCCCCCCGCCATAATTATTTAGGGCCCCCAAGGAAAGAAAAATATCGATGAGAGAGTAGAGCATAAAGAAATAGCAACATTCAAATTGAAAAAATTCTAGAGCCAACATCCATTTCTGTTTCAATCGTCATACTACTTCTACTTGGTGATGGATAGTAGTTTTCGTGAAAAACGTGGTAATGTTGGAAATTTTGCACTTCTCAACTTCTAATTTTTGTATCTTTTTTCTCTTTGAAGCACCACTAGTTTCACTCAAGATTTCCATTTGAAAATTATTGGCTTGACTGCAAGAGTACGAAATAGTTATTTATGTACCGAGGACAAAAAACTGTCCATTACAGTCGAACATGCAAATTAATTAGCGAGCAGGAGATACAATAATAGATCGTTTTTCGCCGAGGTGCATATTGAATTTTTTCTTCGAACTCGAACACTCTAATATTCACACCACGCCGGTAGTATTCACACGTAAAATCTCTCAGATTCCTCAATTAATAAATTCGACAAAAGCAAATGAAAGTTATTGTCAATTAAAACGTCGAATAGTGACCACAACGGACAAGTTTGCGGACGAAAAGTTAGTAGTGTCTGTGGACGAAAAATACTTGCCCTCAAAAATAGGTCGATTTTTCATTCGGAAATTAGTACGATAATTTTTTGTAGAGGTCGACGAAAATTATTTTAATGTGAAAACGTCGTTATTTCTTATTGAACTCACCACACAATTTTAAAGCCTGAGTCTGGGAGTCGAAGGAGAGAGATAACTCAACTGACAACTGAATAAAATTTCTGTGGGACTCACCGATCGTCGAACGCGTACTACGTACAAGAAGGTACAAGGCCGAGTACAAGACCGATTGGGCATAGGGCTCATAGGCGATAGGGGATAGGGCATAGCCATGCCATTTGAAATTTTGCTGAAACATAATTTTTTTTAATCTCTTATCGCTGCAGAAGTATCCAAGTTACAGGAAGGAAAAAATCCATGGCAAATCACCCTGTATACCATTTTTTGCTTGGCATTACACTGTTATGGCAACTAATAAGGCTATCTAGAAGGACATATACATTGCGCAGTGTAGTGTTAGAGTATCTAAGAACCTGAGAGAAACGAAAATGGTATAATACGTCCTATCTCAGGTTTTTTGTTTTTCTTGCCAATGTTCACTCAATTGGTGAATTCTAACTAATAAAATTCATTTAGTAGGTACCACAACCTGATGATTCAGTTGAATGATATGGTCGGAAACCAAAGTCAAAAACGACGAATGATTTTAACCTATCTAATAACTGAGAAATATAATAGGTACTACATACACCACTGTTTTATAACAGTACAGGACGACTGAACATAGTTTTGAGAAAATTAAGTTTGAATGTTATTGAATATTCACATTTCTGAGGTATTTGAACGGCTAATGTAAATAAATATCATTATTGTTATGAAGTATGAATTAAGTTTTCAAATGATTTTTATTTAATAGTATATTTCGATATTCTAGGTTTTTGGTTCAAGTTATCTGTCACAGCTAGGGGGAAGCTTTGGGGTAAATCCTCCCACATGTCGTGATCGGGGGGTTACTACAGAGGGTAGCAAGAGGTATTTTTATTCATATAGGCACTAATAGTTTTGTGGTAGTTGAAAGTATATCAAACATAACAACATCGAGTACAACATTAATCGAAATATTTATAACAAGAGTAACATAATGGTTATGAATATGATTATACAAAATGAAGATGATCCAAAATATTACTTACATCAGAATGATGTGGTGTACCGAGTAGCCCCAGACCAGACTAACTCAGAACCCTCACATTTCTTTACTATTTATAAGAGATACAAGTTCGTGTTATTACGTTTCTGCATGGGTTCCTTATTTAGCACGTAATGTTCAATGTTAGTGAATATCAATAAAATGATTGTTTATAAAACTATATAAATATCAATTTGGAATATACTCTTATATACTCTTATATACTAACACTTTTGAATGTAATATAGCCGAGGAGATAGCTTAATATGGCACCATCAGCATTATTTTATGCCAGATTTTTTGAATCGAGCATTCCTGAAGTCGTTTCATTAATAAAGAAAGGTAGTGAAATATTATCTTACATTCAACTCAAATCATTTGAGTAAAGTGTGGCTTCTTAATAGAACACATGATGTTTAATTTGAAGATTCAAAAATAATTTTTTCCTAGGGATATTTATAGGCACCAGGAAAAACTTAATTCTGATAGAGATAAGCTATGTAGATCTCGAGCCTGGCAACAGGTTCTTGGTCTGTCTGGGTTTTCTCGCTCAAAATCGCTGGGAATGACATACATTATTTGTGATAAGCATCGTCCCTGACAATATTTACTACTTTTCTGTGATTTTTCAAAGAGGTCAATGAATTTGTGCAAGATCACCAACCAGACTTATGACTCTAATGGATAGAATCCAGGAGCCTCAGCGTTTATTCGAACCCTTGCACTCTCAGCTTCTTCAGAAGATATGGGGGCTCTATAGGGCATCATGAAGTGTACTATCATCCACAAAGCTGCGGACAGGACAAGCGGTCACCTCTATCAGGTAATTGATGTGAAGCAGGAACAAAGTTGTTGCCAAAACAGATCCTTGTGCAACACCATCATAAAACAAAAGTCCGAGCTTGAAGTTGGAATCTCCGAATTTTGAGGTATACAAATAAAATTATGAATTTAAAGTCAGATATTTCGAGTTTTAAGTCGGAACTTTCGACTCTGAAGTCGGAAAAATGAAATTTTGAGTTCACGTAGTATCAAAAATCGTCGAGTCGAAAATCCTAATCTGAAATCGGAATTTCTTGGTGGCCCTCAATTTTCTACCTTGTTGGTCTCGATATTTAAATTTGAATAGCGTTGTTGGAAAAAACATTATTATTATGTCTGATAATTGAAATTAGATGTCAAAAAGTTTGATCCACCAGTAATATTTTTCACTTGGCAACTATACGCATGATTTGACGTTATATCGTATCGTCAACTTACAGTACAAAAGAGTAAGGGCCAATTTATGCATCATTGTCTTTATCCTAGTCTTAGTCACAGTCTTCGTCTTAATCATATAATCAAGTTAAAAGCATACATTTCAATGGGTGCATTTATGCAACATTTTTAGTCTCAGTCTCAATCATAATCAATGAAGCACGACCTTGAAAGTAACAAATTTTCAACTTTTATGCTTATGATTGAGACCACACATGAAATACGCATGCGTCGACCACGACCTGTCAATACAAATGACATTTAATTTGGTTTTTGTCACCAATATCGATGTCTGTGGCAATAATTGATAACAAATATAATATTCAGAAATAGATATAATCTCGAATATAATAATTGATAACAAATATCAATCGCTATCGATGGATTGTTAATTGTCATATCATAATTCTCAAGTCTCAAGACTGTGACGCATAAACCTCCAAAATGATTGAGACTATGATTGGGACTGAGTTAAAACTATGACACAAGATTAGGATAAAGACAATGATGCATGAATTGGCCCTAAGTACCTACCTATAATGAAATTCATATCATGGCTACCTAACAATTAAATAAGATGTATACACCTTATTACCAGCCTATTTTATGATTTTCTGAAATAATTAAAATGATATTTGTCGAATATGTAACTAGAGATTTTTGCTAAAAGAGAACTTTTCCTGATTCGGAGAATTTTAGTTTTTACGCAAAATAATGATCGAATTCACTGAGTATATTATAATTGAAATCATTCGATATAAATATATTACATAACATATATCACTCTATTTACGGAAACAATAGCATTAATGCGTATTCTGGTATTATTATAATGATTGTGAAAGTTATCATTATCGAATTCTTCAAGTCGAAGGTTTTTAATTAATCAATTCAATGAATAATGCAGATACTGTCGATATCATGTTTACGGCACACGAATACTTGATAAACGCTGTTTTAAAATATATATCCTATTGTAGAATAGGTACCTATATGATGCTATTCATCATGAATGCAAAATATCGGAAAATCCATGACGATATACGCTGGTATACTTTGAATTGATATACTTAAGTATAAAAATGTTCACCAATACTAGCCCCGGATCTTGAATCTTTTTAGGCGGGGAAAAACTGAAAAATGCCGCCCCCATCCACTGATATTCATTTTTACTTCTATCATCTCCATAATTTCAGCTACCAGATGTCCACTAATTATATAGACTTGACTTGAACGTGTAGGATATATATTTTATACACCCATATACATATATGCCTTCAAATTTAATGATACATATAGGATTAATATTTATTTTGCTTTACTTGTAAAACACCTCGACCAAAATATAATATGTTGTGACTAATCGGCTTTAAGGACTATAGTTGATATTGATATATGTAGATTGTAGACAAACGTGAGAAAAAAAATATAGGGCCTATTTTTCTTAAAACTATCAATGCCAATGAATTCATCAGTCACTGTATTCATGTCTAATCCATTCATTCATTCTCTATAACGATGTAACATTGCCACATCGTTGAGTGGAATGAAGAAAAATACATTCAAATCCAATTCATAATTTCAAACAAAGCACGAATAACAGATAGAGAGCGAGCAGAAAACAACCACTTTCCTGGCTAATGCCACGCAGCATATCAAATTATATATACTCCTATAGTCTACGGAACAACTCACACAGTGAATACAGATTGCTGAACACAAAAATTCAACAATAACCAATGCAAAAATCACCCGTTTCTATTTTGATGTTTTTACATATTTCTATTTTGGTGCATTGCACCCACACCCATTGCAATTATGGGTGCATTGGCCCCGATGCCCTCATTCCCCCATGCACTCGTCGCCCCTAAACTCGATCAAATACCATCATTATTTTTTAGAAAATAGTTGAATAGGTTAGAGTCTTTGTAATTCGCCTTCACACATCTCATCGAAATATTTTTTCGTTTTGGAGTTTGTTTGTTTTGCAGTATAGGGCCAACACCACTTCTTTCAGCAACTTGTCCAGCCTCTTTCATCCAATAATCCATTGGATATTGTCTCATTTTTTGCAAAGTTTTGAGCAGACCATCCATTAGTGCGACGGAACTGGCAAGGATAATATTATCTTCTTTCTGAATTTCTATATTCACTCGATTGATTTCGCGGAGAATATTCGCCCAAATAGTTGGATTGAGAATAAACTAAAAATTCTTTATAGCAGTTATAGGCCGCTGACTTTAGACACTCTAGTTCGCATAAATTCGTACATTGAATTTTGTTGTGCACATTGTTAGGCTACGTGAGCTACGTCCCAATAGTATAAAATCAAGTTTGCAGCTTCGAAAGACTTGCGCTAAAAGCGTGGTGCTCGAAAAACCTCTAAAATTTTCGACTTATTTCGGTTTTTAGCCCAAAAACCCTATAAGGCGGCTTCCTAAAGAAAAAGTTACTCATACACTTTTTCAAGCCCAACAAATGCCCCACAATTTGAGTATAATTTCATGCCTTTAAGTCCAATTAATTCAGAGGTACAGGACTTCAAAAATTGGCTTTTTTTTCAAAAAGATGAAAATTGTAGTTTTGGCCCCTCGTTTGGCCCTCTTCTAATCAAAATATTGGCTCTAATACTCATCCTACGGGAAAAATTATAAGAGAGGAAGTTGTAGAGTATTTATATAGCTTCAATTTGAGCGCATAAACGAGAATATATGTCAAATAGCACCATTGTTATCCTCAAAAAACTCTATAGTTGAAAATCTGTTTGTTTTTAGAAACGAAGCCTGACCATTAGATTTGATCGTCGATTAGATAATGGGAGCGAAATAAAACAACCAATGTACATGTATACCAAATATAAGTTTATTATTCAATACATTCGAATCATGTGAATGTTCGATGGAAAGGGAGGGGAGGATTAACGTCCTCTTTTGGAGGGACCAGGTTCTTCACTGCTTGATCGAGGAAGGCAAATCAGTTTGAGGAGCGTGAGTGAAGCTGGTTGAGTTGTATTCGGGATTGGAAACAAGCCTTAACCCCTGCTCGCTTTTCGTTCATCCCCATGCAGTTGGCTCCTTGTCCATCACCCCCAACCACGTCTGCACCTGGTGGTATGTGCGGTATGAAGGTTGAGCCGCTGCTTCTTCGGTTGGGGGTTGACGAGTCAGGTTCACTTTCGCATTGGCAGCTGAACGGACAAATACCTTGTACCGGAAAGCGTGGAGTTTGTCACCTTTATTTCCTTCGTAGAGAGCCAGCGATGTCAACCTCTTCGTGAGTGGACACAAAAAACTTTACTCTTGAATCTGAAACCACCATGGTTTAGTGATATTGACTTCGACCTAAACGTAACATATCTTGATTCAAGATTAATTTTCTTGAGTCAAGCATATGAGTGTCTTCGAATGAAAATTACTCTACTTTCATTGTATGTTCTCAATTGAAGAATATCGCTTTTGATTTGAGATCTAGTGTTCTCAAGTTTAGAACAGTATATTATTGGAACCAACATTACACACTATCTCCATCCAAGAGTATCAAAATGTATATGCCCTTAAAACAAGAGTGAACATTCTTGGGTGAAAGATTTTCCAACGGTTTTTTGATCCAGCAAGAGTAAGATTCTCTTGAATCCAAGAAATTCCAGGATGTGGAGGGGCCACGACCTTCAGACCGTTCATCAGTGCGTCTTTAGTTCGGGAAAGGTTTAGTTCACGTCAGTTTAGATATCAGGTCGTGTACGTGCGAGCGTTGTGTTTGGCTGATTTGTAATGGAGGATATTTTTAAATACTGGAATATTCCTCAGAAAATGATACAAATATTCCATAAGGTAAGTGTAATTCGAGTATAAGTAAAGATATTTTTGCATTTCATCAGATTGGCATCAATTCTAAGAGAATATACTTTTGTGTATTGTGATTTTTTTTGACATGGGCTATGCGCAGATATGTGCGGATCACTAATATTGTGTTGTATAATTCACGAGTTTTGGATTATTAGGGGAGGAAAAAGCGAAAAAATGATTAATCAAAATAATTTCCGCTGTGATTTTTCGATTATCCTTTTCTATCAATCAGTGTGAGATAAAAGTATTGATTATTTTTGATTTCAGATGGTTAACCTGGGAAAATCATACCGACTTCATACCTAACCTAACCTTGGGAAAACTTCTTCCAGAAAGTATGTAACAAGATACTTGCGACAACCACTGAACCGGAATTGAATGCGAGCTTCGAATGAAGGTATATTCATATATCATTGTTTCTTCCACTATTATGATATCACATCATTTCAAAATAGCGCTCCGTCAAATAGTCGATGATTGTATGAGTTTTCAGTTTAATTTTTATAAGGGATTGATTACCGGAAGAATCTTCATATTTTATTTCACAATTTTCACAAACAATTCTAATGAATTTCCATGAAATATCTAGTTTTTGGGCTAATACAGTGGTAAAGACACCTGATGTACCAATTTTTGAACACCCTGTATACATTTTTCAATTTTTCAAATACTTCTACCCTTCGAAAATTGCCAGGGTGATGAAATAATTTTATTTCTGACAGTGACATTATAAGCTTATATCGTCATAGTTACGATATCTATAATGAGGGTCATAACTCCCTTGGGATATTAAGGTTCAAAAACTCCCTCTTACCTTTTACAGGTGAAAACTAAGACATATTTTCCTTATTCACGTCATTACAAATAATAAATGTACAATTTTCAAATGTTCCCTGATAATTACTTCCGCCGCTGGAAACAATTTCTTCTTTTTTATGGGTGGTGCTGTTGCTGTTCACTACAGTCGAGGTGCCTGCCTCTTCTGATGGCAAAGTAGACAGCATACGCCCCGTTTTATTTCTCAATTCAATACTGTCCTCCAGATACCCCTCTGCCACCGTGGAACTTCTCCAACCTCCGTGTCTTTTTAAGTTTGTCATAGTTGCTCCTGCATTGGCTAGGGCAGTAGCAGAAGTGCGACGAAGGCAATGTCCCGTATAGGTCAGTGGGTTTGGCAATCCTAAATACATTGCGATTTTGCTGGGAATTTTGCCAAACATATTCTTTCCAATTGGCTGAGTTGTACATTTATTTTGTCGGAAGCTCAAAAAAAATCGTTTTGTACCTTCAGGACGCAAGGACATATAAAGTCTCAATAAAGGCAAAGCAGAGAACTCTTTTTCATCCAAAACTGTAAATTTCTTCGATACACCAGTTTTACTTTCCGGTACGTTCACTACCATAACAGTATCCCGGTCCTCTATCTGCTACACTCATATTTAGAAGTTCCTGAGTTCTGCATCCTCCAAAATAACCCATAATTAGAACAACCTATAACAAATAAAACGAAATAAACAAACGAAAAAGAAAATTATGAGAAAAAAATTACCTTATGCAATAAATGAATTTCATTAGGGGCGTCCTTTAGAAATTTGATGACATCTTTAGGAGATAAGACAGCAGACTTTTTCGGCTTATATCCCTTACTTTTCCGTTTCAAAAAAGCCTCTAGTTCGTTGAACTTAGTGATATATCTTTTCTCATATATGGTCACCATCGATTTGAGCATTGACCATTTAGTCCATAACGAATTTGGGCTAAACGTTTCTGACTGCAACGAATAAATACAATTATTACCAAATCTACAAGAAAATACTGAAAATACTTTACCAGTTCTCGAAAATATGCCAGAAAGACAGTTTCGTTGGCATCTTTTGACATAACATTTCTCTGTGTCAGCCACTTCAGATATAAGTTGTATTCTTTTTGATATAGGGCTTCACTTTTCGATGGAAGTAATGATTGTCTTGCTTTTTCCGCTTTTTTTATAATATCCTCCATTATATCAGAAAAAGATCGTCGATTTGTGGTAAAAAATAAACACGTTTTTAACGGAAAAACATTGATAAAGAAAGTTTGCTCATAAACATGTAACATAGCGACAACCTAGCAACAACCAACAATGCTACAATCAACGCTACCTAATTCAAATATACCAGAAAGGTTATGAATTTAAACATTTATTGCGTTCTAAATATGGACATATTGTTATGGAAATCGGTCAAAAATAAAATTATCTATGTACCACGGGAATTATAGAGCCTTAATAACCTCTGGCAATTGCCATCGGTAATTAAGGCCCTCATAATTCCCTTAATACTATTATGTTTTCAGGATCAAAATCTGGCAGGGTTATTGTTATATACCACGAAGAAGGTCCGTAACAAATTAAAATGTGGTGTTATCAAGGAACAAGAAGGATTATAGTACTCATTTCACGTTCAGGTGAGAGATAGCGCATGGATGGGTTGGGTGTTATAAACAGCTTCTTTGTTTTTAGGACGTGTCTACGATAGAAAAAAAAGATAGATAGAAAAAGTAGCATTATCTAGGCACCAAAAGATTCAACCATACATGCTTTATGTATTCTTGATGTGTCCAATTCAGTGTGAATACTATTCAGAAAGCTGTATGGAAATAAAGAAAATATTTTGACTCCCATGTATTATTTCAAATCCAAAATCTCGTCACATTCTAAACCAGAGTTCAAAGAGCTTGTTTGAAAATTAGTGAGACATTATTGAGATCAATAACAAAATCATGATTATATCAAATGAAGATCAATACAGTTTAGACTTGAAGCCATGGTATCTCTGAAATCAGAACATGATATTCTCGATGGGAAAATATTGATGACTTTGAATATGACTTTCACCGGAGAGTACCATGTTCTTCGAACGTGAAATCAATTTGGTCTTGAAAGAAAGACTTGATGCCTCTGAGGCTATATGAAAGTGATGATAATCTTGAAATAAGTGTATTATTCTCATATCAAGAGTAAATTTTTTTGTGTATGGCATCAGGCTTGAGGAATATGGTGGCCATATGTTCATCAGACAATATCATTTTCGAATGCACTGAGAATTTAGTTATTCCCTTGTCAGAAAAAGGCAGAGGTAGTGTCGCAACCGGTAAACGCTTGGACAAACAACTCTAATCATGATGGGTACGGAACTTTCTTGCGGTTGAAAGACTTAATAGAAAATTTCAGGGGCCCACAGTCACCCTTGCCACTTTTCTGGAAGAACACGTTGTTCACAGAGGAGCCCAAGCCACTGAGGAGAACGAGCAGAGTAGAAATATCGTAACAATACGATTTTCGATTTGAATCCACACTTCCTTCTCAACCGAACACGGCTGCTTCAACGTTGAAAAATGTTATATAACAAATTTTGAATAGAACGTATTGAACACAGTTTGTTATATTGTGAAATAAGTTGTTGATGAAGAATTTTATAGACTATGAGGTATCGCATTCAGTTTTCATCTCCATATATTTCCTAATATATTTTATTTCCTTTTTATATTACCATTGATTATATATAAATCAGGTCAGGTTCCATTTCTCAAAGAATCAAATTATCAACTGTAGTGGTTTTTTAAGATAACAATAGTGCTAGTTGACTTACATGCTTGTATGTTAGCTCAAATTCAAACTATATGAGTATATTACAACTCTATTACAGCCCATATTCTGCTCAAAACAGGGCCAGAACTAGAATTTTCAACATTTAAAAAAAAATCGTAATTTTTGAGGTCCTGTATTTCTGGATGAATCGGACCTGAAGCGATTGAATTGGTCTCGAATTGTAGGGAATTTATTGGGCTTGAAAAAATGTGTGAGTGACTTTTTCTTTAGGAAGCCGTCTCATAGAGTTTTTGGGCTTCAAAAAAGGTCAGGATGACTATTTCTATAGGAAGCCGCCATATAGGACTTTGGTGCTGAAAACCATCATCAAATCATTAATCATCATCATTAAAATATGTTGGGATATCAAATCGACAATCAAATGTAATCGTCAGGCATCATTTCTGAAAAAATCACATTTTCAACTATATAACTCTTCTCGTAGGATGAGTATTAGACCTGATATTTTAATTAGAAGAGGGCCAACAATTTTCAACTTTTTGAGAAAAAAGTCAATATTTGAAGTCCTGTATCTTCGAATGTATTAGACCTAGAGGGATGAAATAAGACTTAAATTGTAGGGCTTGAAAAAATGTATGAATGACTTTTCCTTCAGAAAGCCGTCTTAGAGGATTTTTAGGCTAAAAACCGAAATAAGTCGAAAAATTTAGAGGTTTTTCGAGCACCACGCTTTTAGCGCAAGTCTTTCGAAGCTGCAAACTTGGTTTTATACTATTGGGACATACCCTAACAATGTGCAGAAAAAAATTAAATGTGCGAATTCATGTGAACTTTGCCATTTTATTTGTCTATGATCAGCGGCCTATGAAGTGGCCACAGTAGAACAAGAGTGAAATTTGTGTACTTGTACTATTATTTATTCTGTGGTAGAAGTTGAGTGAATTATGAGTTGTCCATTCTAACTGTAAAGTGTGAATTTGGCCGCCCTCTTGACTTGCCGCCCGGGGCATAGCCTGAACATATAAGTATGTTCAAGAAAATTGAAATGGTAGGTTAGGTTAAGATGGGTTAGGTTGGTATCGTATTCCATAGGTTCCTATATTATCTGAACGTTTAAACCATTTTATAGAATTCGTCATTCTATAGAATACATAGATTATACAAATTGCCGATACTGTAGGTAGATAATTCCTACGAATAAAAAAAAGTTATTTTCATTCTTTATTCACGTTCATTCATTCCTAGTCTAATTTGTTCATGAATCTTTGATTCATACAGTCTATAACAATATAAAAAAATTAACGGAAAGCTTCAGTGCATTGCATTGTTGCTCCTAGTATTTTTCATATAGATATCTATACAAATAGAGGTCATGTTTTTATATTCTTCAAATTGGTCTGGTGAAATATATTCGACACCGACAGATCAAAGGGCGAGTTTGCAATCCACCAAACTAATTTGGTGTATATAAAAAATCTACAAAATACTATACTGAAAATAATTAACATATTACACTCTGAGTTCAAAATTTTTTGAAATCCATGAAAATACCTTGCATATGTTTTTCTTCTCAATACATAGCTAATATCGATAATAACTCCATAAAGTGGATATTTAAACGTGACTAATAAGCACCTTTATCAATCATGCGCAAAATTGTATAAAACTTTACATATTTTTCATTCAAATTTTCTAACACAACTTCTATTTCAGCTGAGTAAACATCGGGTGTTCACTTCAGTTTTACATGTTTTATCTACCAGTTGCTAGTGATCCTGAAAATGTTCGCCTGATGGTAGTTTGTCTGATCTCATGAAAGAGTCTCATCCTGATTTTCGATGTTTAATATCGAATTTTCCTCGGAATTTTCTCACAGAGTGAAATCATAAATGGAATATAATTCAATCTCGTTCAATACGATTCATTTTAGAGTACCACCTAGTATATTTACAGACTATTACAGGAATCCGGGAATCCGGATAGGTATATGAAATTTCTAAAGTATTCTTGAAATAAAATTGGAATCCACGGATTCATTGGAATGTATTATATCATAGTTTTCATTTCCAGCTTAGGTTTATTGATCTAATAACTCAACCCATTTTGACCAATAACCTAAAAACTCATAGCTTTTTAACTTGCACAAGCTGTTCGCATTCCATCGCCTTCTTTTCAAGACCATAACAGATAACAGTAGATAATTTTCAAAGGAAATTAGATTGATAGAATCAATGAATAATGTTTCGAAATACGACCAACAACGCTCCAAACGTGGGAACTCTCATAATTTGATGAATTATGAAGTAGAAACGCAAGGCTTTTATGTGCTTAGTTATCAAGATACATTGTGTTAGATAAAAATAGTTATTTCACAATACTGAAAAACTGGTGAATTTTCCCCATTCAATTTCGATGAGTGAATTTAACTTGGTAACCTCCAATTCTAGTCGCAAAATTCTTTTCAGATCAGCTGGTAGCATTGTTAGTGGGTATAATTGGATGATTTTGCAAGGAACATAAATGATAAGTCATTGAGAAACCACAGATGGGTGGACCTCACATATTATTGCACCCTAGGTATCCCGATCTGAATCCATGTATATATGGGGTAAGTATATATGGAAATAAACTATTGTTGTGACTGGGAAAGCATCAGTAGCAAGAATTCAAGCTGAAATTGAAATAACACTTACCAATCGAGTACTTTTTTGAGTATATGCAATAAGAACACGTTATATATATGATGTGACAGATTCTAGTCATTTCATTCAAAAACAATTCAACAAGGTTAATGGAAAGATGAGCTGATTTGGTGTAATATGGATAAATGTGAGGCACAAAAGTTCCGCATTGAGGAAATAATTTGACCAGTAACTCTTCCCAGTGTCGCTTTGTATTTTGTAATTGAAGAACCTGTTATGGTCTGGGAGATCCAAGGATAGATAATCGTATTTCCAACACTTTGTCCTGATGATTCACTCGTCTACGTAAGCGGAACTAGGCACCATTCTCGACTTCTTTGGCTTTATCGTTTCTCTCTTCAATAGCACCAACCGGTATCGACTCTGACCTTATGCTATTACTTCTAATAGGGAACGGTATCCCTTTCAAAATAAACTGAATCTCTTCCAGAGTTTTTCCCTTAGTTTCCGGTACATAAACTTGAACGAAAATAGCTGTGAGTATACACGAAAACGCGAAAATATAGAACGGGACATCGTATCCCACATGCTCCGACAACCTCTGGTACACCTCCACCGATATCCAGGCGAACAGGAGGTAGAAGAAATCCGCGATGGTCATACCCATGGCCTTCACTTTGGCGGGAAAGAGCTCAGCTGTCATCACTATGGGTATGATGCCCAGGCCGAATTTGAACACTGCAGCGTAGACCATCACAGCGACTACGGGTATCCAGGAAATGCTGTCCACGCTGAAGCCTTGCGCTTTGAGGGTGAAGTAGATAGCCAGGACCAGCAAAGACAGCCCGGTCAGCAAACTGGATATAGTCAACAAGGATTTGCGCCCGAATTTGTCGACGATGAAATCGGCGATAGTCGCCGAAACCAACATCAAGGTGGCGAAGATGATGCCAGCTATCTCGGAGCTGAGATACACCGAGTCGGCTGCGAGAAGAATCTGGTGCAGGTTCATCAGCATCACGCTGATGCTGCTGAAGTGTTGAGCGCCGTTCAGCACGAACATTATCAGTACCGCTTTGCGGTTGCTCTTGGTCAGTACCAGATCCTGCGGCCTCCCCTTCTCGCTTCTTTGTCTCTTCACGGCCGCTGAAATCTCAGAGATCTCTTCGTCTACGTTGTCCTTGCCCCGGAGCTTCTTCAGGTGCTTCTTCGCCCGTTCGTCCTGCCCTTTGGAGATGAGGTAGTAGGGTGAGTCGGGCATGAAAGGGAACGTTATCAGCTGCACCGTCACCAGGACTCCCCCGATGATGGAGGGAACGTAGAAAGGGACGTAGGGGGCTACCGCGTAGATGACCAGGATGCCAACCAGCATCATGACGTAGATGATGCCGGCCAGGAAGCCTCGTATCTTCTTGTCGGCTATCTCCGCGATGTACATCGGCGCTGCTACGAAGGCTACGTCTCCAGATAGGCCCACAGCGAACCTAGCCACGTATAGGTAGATGACCTCATCGGCGATGGCTATCAGTATCCAAGACGCCAGACCTATTGGACAGTATCATGAAAGTAATAGCATTTAATGGTATTCTGTTATACAAGTTTATAAGACGATATTTTGTCGCACCCGTTGTTTGGAGAAGTGTTCCAAGAGGACAAGTGCGGGTGTCTTGAAAAATGTGTGTCATATCATTTTTCATCTATTTTGCATTAGTTTCATGTCGTTCATTGAAGAAACATTTTGATATCACTATTTGACGACGCAGGAGTACAGATGTCTCTGTTACTACTACATTGTGGTCATCAAATAGAGAACGTTTCGTGGGTGACTTGTCGACTAGCCTAGAGCAGCTGTTGAGGCTTGGCGAGCCGAAACAGACTGTCTTGCACCAGTTGACATTCCACACGCGAAACGAAATCAACCTACAACCTTCCACTTCGAACCCTTGTTCTGTATACAAACCATAGACTTATAGTTTGAAATGAATGTCTGATAGACTACGAGCAGAAAACAACTACTTTCCTGGTAAATACCACGCAGAACATTGAATAATATCTGCTCGTAGTCCATGCAACGATTCACAATGTGAATGCAGATATTAGGCGTGCCTCTCCGGATGTGAATTTGTCACGTCTTAGGAAGAAAGAAACATTTGCGATCTGCATTCACAGTGTGAATCGTTGCATGGACTACAAACAGATATAATTCAATGTTCTGCGTGGTATTTACCAGGAAAGTAGTTGTTTTCTGCTCGTAGTCTACCATCAGACATTCATTTCAAACTATGTTTGATATTTTTAATTAGATAGACTATTTTCTCTTTCAAAAATTTTTTTGTCCAATTATGGCTAATCCATTTCTTCAAAAACAATATCTTTCATTTCGACATAAATATACCTACCTATGATCGCCGAGAGCAAGATGGATCCTTTGCGACCGATTCTGTCTACGGCGAAGATGGTGAGAGGTAAACCGGCTAGACCGCCAATCAGGTACACGGATTCCAGCCATAAATGGTCGGACGGAGCCAACTGGATGGGACTGCCTGGCTTCTCTAGGATGTGGAGCACTGGTGCTGTCCAGCCGTAGTGCATGCCATCAGAGATTGCCCCGATGGTACCTGGAATCGGAAACACTTTTTTTCAAAAATTATATATGTGAAACGCGGGTCTCCAGAGAATACGTCGATATTTTTTTGAAATTTTTATTTTCAAGGGTTTTTTCAAAATCGGCATTCAAAAATCGAAAACTCTCTATCCTTTTCTAAAAATGTGACGTCACCTGGTAGGTTGGTTTAGGTTCTATTCCATTAATCGAAGTGGAAGAAGAATTGACAATCTCTGTCATCTTTGACAGATGGCGGTAAAAAATTACTGGGTGATTTTAATTCTTCCTGCGAAAATATATTCGGATGATTAAAGGTAAGTTAGTATTGAGTTTTATTTCATTGTTCAGCGTTCATTATACTCTTCACTGACCACTATTTTCAGAAAATTTAGCATTCAAAGACTTGTTCTTCATGTAGCAACACGAATGTGGATTCTCGAAAGACAAATTGTTCCTACTCCAAGTGTTAATATGAGACAAACTTGGTGTTTTGCAGTAGGAAAACACATATCATCAGCTACATCTGCAAGTAATTGCTGTGAAGATAATTTCGATCTAAGTTAAAATTCTTGTCCTTATTCTTTGAATCTTTGTACATGGAACATCATGAGAACCTGTGAAGTGTGAGCACAAAGTATTTTAGTAATAGGTATAAGCTAATAAACCAAATCTTTATATATTGTCATGCACTCCTGTAAATAATAAATGTATTTTCCTAAATCCTCAGTTATTTTTAGTACGTACTCTATCTATGATGTGAGTTTGTATATGAGATTTCTTCTTTACATTATATTGTGAATATGTAATTATAATATCAACTTGATGTGTTGTTTATTTAATATATTATCAGATGCACCACTACACTTACCTATTTTTCCCAGACAATAAAGTTATCAATAGAATTAATTCTTCATTTTTATTTCTCTATTTTATAGTGTCTTTGAGTTCAATCGTCTCATTGTTTTCGCTGAGGTGGTATTGAAAATCCTATAGAAATATTATTAACTCATAATAGATGATGAATAATCAATTAATGCGGCCTTTTGAATATTTTGAATTAGTTTCGTTATCGAAAAAATTTAATTAAAAAGTGACATATTTTCATCTGACTTATAAGCCATCACTTATGTCAAAAAATTCTTCTTTCCTATTTTTTTCGATATTTTTACGATACCATCCATATCTAGCAGGTGACGTCAGCAGAAATATGGTGCTGTCAAATAATTATTTTTGATTTCGATTTTCTAGAGCATAAAAGAATATTCTGATTTAATTTTGATGGCATATCGGTAGTAGTTTAGTAAGGTATCGGAAAACGACCATCAATTCTGCTAAAGCTTTAGAGGTTTATAACCCTATTGATGCCGGTTGGATTCAAACAAATGATGCTAGTGAAATCGTGAATATACATCGTTAGGGTGTGAATCAAGGTGGATATAGGATGGTGAAACAGCTCTTCAATTGTTTCTGCGAAAAACTTGTAGACCGTTTGAGAAGGTACTAATATTTCCACGACTTGAATGAAGATGGCGGTGAGATCGATTATCGAAGAATATTTCTGTTGCTCATGTATTTCTGTGGTTCGCATCTGACAGACATGAGTTGAAATGACATAAAAACACAATATTTTCAGTGAATCTGGAATAATTATCGATATTTTGACTCTTCTCAGTCATTTTTCATCTAGAATAGATTAAACTGATAAAAAGGTGACAGATGCACAGATTCTGTTTTACCGACACAAGGTATGTCGCCATCTCTGATAACTTCAGGAAATATTACTACGGTATGAAATCAAGTAGGCAAAGGTCTATAGTTTATTCTAGTGCTTTTTAATAGCTGTTTCACCATCCTATATCCACCTTGGTGTGAATGATCGTAATCATATAGTGACCGTTGAAATATAACTTTTCGACGATCAGCACTGAATGTTTAAATTCTGAAAGTTCAATAAGATAATGTAGATGACACTACCATATCGTGGCATTGGGCCGATATTAATAGACCAGTGTTTTTCAATCCTTTTGATTTCGCGACCCCTTTACAGGTCGAAATATTCTGTCGTAGAAAGCAATAATAAAATTCAATCACATACGTTAGGTTAGGCGTCAGGTAATTATTTCTTCTATCCTATTAAGGAAGAGAAGAAAATATTTTGAAAGAGAAAGATAAAAGTAAGAGCATTTCACGCAAAACTTCGTTTGTGGTCAACTTCTTTGCCAAATAAAATGTTCGAATCTTTTCCATGTGTTCAGAATATTATTGAAGATAATGCAACAGACCAAAGTTTTGCAGTATCAGCATCAGCTCACATTCCTTGCATGATAGAGAGATTGCATAATTTCCAAGAGAAACTTTTGGCATACTTTCCAGACTTGCCCTCTGAAGCTGACAATGAGCGTAGATGGATTTCGAACCCTTTTTTGGACAAATCGATAGAAAGAATGCTTTCTAGATTCATCCGCTGATAGCAATCCTAAATGGAATTTTATTCACAAAGTGTCGACGTATTTTGGATAAAAATAAATTACGAATATCCAGAGATGGCAAGTGAAACTCTTAAATTATTAGTGCCATTCGCCACTTTATATCAACTTATGTGAATTGACATTTCTTTCAACGGTAGACATTAAAACTCAATAGAGAAATAGACTGCAATTTGACAACGATTTGTTGTTTTTATAATTATTTATTGATATTTCATTTTGGAATAAAATATTCATTACTTAACAAGATGTTTAATTTTTACTAATCAAAATTAACAAGAATTCACCCGAATCAAAAAGACTCGATTTCAACATAATTACAGAACATAAGAACATACTTCTTTCTATCTTTCTACTACCTGAAAACTAACAATTGACATGACAATATTGACAATTGGCATATCATCACAGAATATGTCAGTGCTACCAAGTCCAACTTTACAAAATTCAGAATTGGAACATCACAGAATACCAACAATTAACGTTTCAAACATAGCACCACAATTTGATCAACTTTTGAAAAATAAACAAGCACATCCTTCTCACTGAAATTGTGTTTTAGTTGTTTAATAACCTCCTCGACTTTTTCTTTTAGCTAGCGACCCACTGTAATAGACTATATTCGAGAATTGCCAATCATGGCGGAAAGGTGGTTTGACCCCAACTTGCTCTCGTTACACAATGGAAAATCAAGTGTGCTTATTTAAATGATAATCAAGTCTACCAATAGGTTGTTTCTATCATAGTGAACACTACCACTACTGTGTATACTATATTATCGACGAAACGGGATTAGATAATTTCAGGTGGTGTCAATTCACATTCACTCCATCAATTTGCAACTTCAGTAAATCACCCGATTATCAATATTTTTTTCTCAAATATTTATACAAATCCCCAACATTAACCACAAGCTTCACCCAGGGCCGGAATAACCCTATTGGGGCCCCTAGGCAATGCAATTCTCGGGGCTCCTTTCCTTTCCGTTTTCTTACTTTTCAAAATATATTTCTTCTATAACAAAAGTCGAGTCGATCAGATCAACTCCTACTTTTTGCTTTCATTGAATGAAAAGATTTTGTTTACAAAAATATTTTCACAACCAAAGAAAATATTTTTATGAAGAAGGTACGATATAAGTTTAAATAGCAATTCTTGTAACTTTTTAGATACAAAATCGTTAAAATCATCTTGGAAGTTGACCTTTTTCAACACATCATTTTCAATCGCCATTATCGACAATGAATTCAAACGGTTTTGTGATATTGTTGAACGAAGACAGATTTATTAATTTTATTTTGAAAAATTTCTTTCACCTGTGGCGTTTGAAATCATCAGACTTCTATATATTTGCAATGCTAATCATTACATTCGGAAAAGTTGATCTGTCCCCGCATCCATCATTTTTTCTATGGTGATTTTACCCGATGTTAATAATCGGAAATATCACGAATGAAACCAAATGAAACGTTCTTTTCTTGGTTCGTTCAACATCATTTATACCCCCGTGGGCCCCTAGTCGGTGCGGGGCCCCTAGGCAGTTGCCTAATCAGCCTTATGGATAATTCGGCCCTGGCTCCATCCAGCTTTCCCAACGTTCGAGTTGGTAAACCTAAGGGCAGGTAGGGGAGGTGTACCCAAATAGAACTGACGTTATGTTCAAACATAATGAAATGTGATTATCAGCTTTAACTGTGATGGGTAATGTTAATGAAATATCTCTCTCCAACTAATACACCTAATTATTTCTATCCATATACATACGACCGTCCCATTATCTTTTTTATTTCAACACGTGTGCTTTTTTATTTGAAATAACAATGCCATGGTGATATGAGCTACTTTCCTAATAACGAAACAGTGTGCTTTATAACGTTTTCATACGTGGTGGTAGGAATGAGTATTTTCCAAAATAAATGGAAAAATTGCGCAAAGTAGGGTTGAGGTGCAAACAATCCTGACTGGACTAAGATGCATTCTCTCACGAAGAAATGCAAGGAGTTCATCGATCTATGATAGTTTCATGGACCGGTTTCAGTTCAGATGTCAGAAGTTGGAATTCTCGAGAAGGTCGTTCATCGAACGCCTCGCTGAAGAAGCGAATTATTCTCTATCAGAATAAAATTTGCCTTTCTTCTAGTCCAGACTAGCTTATTTGTATTGATTGAATAAAAGAGGTTCTAAGATGGTGTCGAATTGAAACAAAATAAAATTCTCCTCCAAAAATAGAAAGGCCTCTCCTCTTTATTATTCCTCAAATGTGGGTCGTTGCAGAGATTGAATATGAAGTAGTCTTCATTCCTAACTTCCCAATACAGTTTTGAGAATGTGAAGTACCTACAGATAATGAATGATAGAATATACTTACCACGGTTTTTTCATTAAATATTCCATGTAATTATTTCAACGTGATTGTCTCAGTAAATGTCGAAATATTTTTTGTATATGCAATCGATCTTCGAGTTTTGAAGATAATTTTCAATGTTTAACATGAGATTGGCCAATGCAATATCGTCCGCGAAACTTATAATCTTACTGATTGTTTCCTGTAGTAATTTTTCAAATTAATTACAAATAAAATCGGCCCCAATATTATGTTCTCCGAAGTACACCGTATTTGATGTTTATACCCAAATGATTTTCGAATTAACTTTTTTTCGAATAACTGGTATGATCAATCTAACACCCTCATATCCTGAGTATCTATGATATTTGGGGAGTATTTCATCTATGTAGAACATCTTGCTATACAGTAGTACAGATATTGAAATAATCATCGTTTTATAATAGCGTATTATTGAAGGTAATATCGAGTATGGATAGGTGAGGATTTTACAGGAATAGTAACGCCTGACATTTATCATACTAGGCATAAGCTTTGTTTAGTCTTTTCTTCTTTCTTTCTGCTCATGCGCATGATTCAAAGATAATGCGCATGAGTAGAATCGGTCCAAAACGGTTCGTAGAATAAACAAAACAAACCTTACGTGAGGTTCGCTTCCTTGGATGAAATACAAGCTTGGATTTCGGTTGCGTTGAACTCCTACCAGATTATCAATCACGTTATAACGTTCTTCGATGTTCGGAGAAAAACCAATGTTGTTGTTCTTGAACTGCTGTTTCCCTAATCAGTCTGCTATTTATTTGTTGATTTTATTAATGAGTTCTGGAGAATCACGAACTATCATTAAATGATAATTATATCATATTTGTGTTTCATAATATTTCTTCAAGTAAGTATATTGAAAATATTGTTAGAATTTCCATTATTAATATGTGTTTTCCAAGCGAAACGATTCCATACAAAATTAGTTGGTGAAACTTAAACGGTTTCACCCATTTTCACATTGATTCATCAGGACATGTTGAATTAGGAGCTGATAATAATTACTATGAACCATTAGACCACCTGTAAGGTTATTCCTACCTCACCAAATACCTCAACTTCATTTTTGGTGAACCAACACCAACATCATCGGTGTGAATAGATAAAATGATTGATTAAATTATTTCTTGTTCCGTTCACAAATTTGCGTATGATGGTACATCTTTTACCGCAATCTCCCTTAGAGCCCCTATATCAGAGATAAGCTACTCTTGTATCATCCAATAAAGCCATAGGTGCAAGGTGGAAACATACTGATACTGTTGATGGATATCTGGCTAAAATATTGAAATTGAGATCCGATAATAATACAACCAAAACTCAAGCTTTCATTGTTCATAGGAAGATTTACCTCACAATGTCAAATATGGTGAAGTCCTATGCACGACTGGCCTTATCAAGTTCCCAATCATCCATACTCGGTATGATAATAACAATATTGGGAAAACTGGAGGCTGCAACTAAAAACCAGGGTCATCAGATCCACGATAACATATGATTCGGTGGTAGAAAAACGAAGACCAGTCTGGGGCGACTCGAAAGCTAGGTGGCATTTGGAGGTAAGTGTGTCTTGCGCATGGAGAGCTATGAAGACCACCCCAACAGCTGCTTTGTGTGTTATGATGCCCAATTTTGTCAATATATTTTATCGTCCAGAAAAACTATAATGAATGAACTGTAACGAGTTCAATATCCAGGTACCAACAAATATTCGTTAAAGTGGCCACCTGTTTTTAATATTTTTATGGGTCGCTAGGTCATCTCGGCTAGGAATATAAACAAATTTGATGTTCTCCGACCGATATTTCCTATAAGTTTATATTACAGGAAAGTTTTGTTTCATAAAAGAATGTACGAATTAGATGCATTTGGAATGGCAATTTCGTCTACGAGGATTTTAAAGATTATTAAGAATAATCATATATTATTATAAACGAGAATGAAGTATTTGATAAGAGCATTTTATAAATACGAGGCACAATACGATGACTATAGGATAGACTTACCAGCTTGGTGAAACACTTTGAAACTGAAGAATATAGTCTGATCGAAGTCATTGAAGGGAGGATCATTCGAGGAGAGGAAATTAGGGAACCAATAGGAACGTTTTGTTTAAACTTCAAGTTCGCTTGTGTATATTTTATGGGCATCATCCCATTAACCATCAACTAACTTATATTTATATTAACTTGAACGAGAAGTAATGGAAAAAGCGTGAAAATATATAGGAGATTAACATCTGAAAAAGTTATATTAAATACTCTTAACATGACCATACTTTTGGAATGGTTTACATTTGGCAAAATCGACATGAACCACGACTTCAGAGCAGATCCAAGATCCGACAGTTCAGCTCTCGACTTCAGGCAATGTTCCTCAGTTCGTAATCACAGTGCTGCCCTCGTAATGTGTGTTTCAAGTGAACGTGAATTTGCAGCAATTTTATTGAAATAACCTTATGTATCGAAGATGTACGAGATTATAGCTGAAGGACTGAGCTAGCGAACAGTGTGAACAGAATTCAAATTGTTCAAAGCAGAAAAAAGTTATTCAAATTTTAACATGGGCAAAATTTCGGAGTGCGACGAAATTGCGTAGTTTAGGATCATGGTTGGGCTCCTGACAGGACATTGTAGACTCAACAAAAACACTCACCGTGCCCAAGAGGAGAACCTATAATGTTTATGGAGGCACATAGTGCATGTCAGTAGAAGAATATTGAAAGTGAAAACAGGTATTAGAATTTTTCTTGAAAGTCAGGAAAACTCTCTCTGGTGAAGTGTAGTTCAGCAGGTCTCTTGCTAGACAATGAAAGAGTGTCCAGCATACGTCCGTCTGGTTTACCTTTGCTATTGTGAAGTTTCGTTGGGATTGAGATTTTCGATGATAGGTGAGGAGAAATCACAACCACTCTCAATATATGGAGGACCAATGGAGTCCACTTATAAAGGACGGGTCTAAACAGGGAACTCTAACCCAACATGAGGGCCCACAAATATAATATAATCTATAGACCAATTGCAAAAACTGCTTCGGTTATTTTCTGATCCATGACAAGAGATACTTCAAATAATAACAGATTCTCATGATCTCCAAAGCACACCTATCATGGATCATTATTCACATTTTTGACAGCAACTTCTGGCAATAGATATTCCAGGACGTTTAGAGTCAAGGATGTTTATATGATTCCGCCGAATGATGAGATAAACAAGATCATTCTGTGATGTCATCTTATACAGTTGTTTATCCTTATTGGTTTAGAGAGAATAATGACCAATGTTTTATCATGATACCCAAACATCATGAAATTTCAGATTTTGAGTATTGCAACTCCATTTAGCCCTTGCTGAGATATTTCCATACTTTTGGAGACACAGTATAATATTGTTTGCATCTGCCACGAACTTGTTATTCATTTGTATGTGTTCAGGAGGAGTCGATTCGAATTAAACTTAATTTGAAACGCGAATTCATTGCTACAATCGTATAGCCTTCACTGCAATTTTGTCATCAATTCTGAATTCAATCATTTCAATGCGGTTCTAGTACAGGAAGTAAATAAATATTTTTTCTTCTCAAATAATTTGTCAAATTGTGTTGAATTCGAGAAAGATCCACAGGAAAAACCGAATGAAGAGACCACAAAAGGAATTATTTTCGTCAAGATTATTTTTCAACTGCATAGACCGAGGCATAGACACACAACTTTGCGGAGAAAATGCAGTTAGGATACTTCAAATCCATTTCATTTTCACTTCCTGCAAACATCATTCATAACCATAGCAAAAACAGTTGTCAGACTAGATTTTCAAGTTTTCCGTTCGAAATTATAACCACTTTAATTCAATTCTTCTGAAACTTCGAGAACATATTCAACAATAAATCTACATCACAGATGACATCAATTATCAGTTTCACGTGTCTACAATTCATGATCTTAAATTACTATTCATAAACAATCACGTTTCATTATTTCTCGTAATACTTTATCACGAATGGAATAAATCGATAATAATCTATGGCATGATGCAATTAACTAAGTACATCAGATTTTCAGATTATCCATGAATAATACCGTTGTGTTTATATGAAATGTTTTGAAATTAATTTGACAGCTTCGTCAGATCTGTACTGGGAAGACGCTATCGTGGAATTTCTTATTTTGGTAAGCAAACACGTTACATCACTTGGCAGTTTTGAGAAGTCTCGAATTGCGCACTGAAAGATATATTCATTGTGATTACGCATATGCATTCAAAACGTAGTAATATTGAGACATTGCTTTGTTAACAAAAATTGGAAGATGCAGTTATAGTAATTTGTGGATATTGATTAATTACCACAATTCTACTTCCACAGATAGTGACATATTTCAAGATAAAAACTCAGACATCGAGCAACTTCGCAACGAAGTCTATTCGAGATTATCACTATGTTAACATAAATTGGATGATATCTGAATTCCTCTTAGAGTGCGTCACTTCATTTACCCAATGTGACTGTTTATTCTTGTATATGTAAGTTGCATTTATTCGCATATTCACACGTTGTTTCTATCTTTCAAGCTGTGATCATTGAACCCTTATAAAGGTACTTCACCAAACGATGCTGATCCTGGCAAAGTTGAAAAAAAATCATTGAAGAAAATATGTTTTTCTACGACTGTCACGTAAAATTTAAAAAACCGTTGACTTTATGAAACACGCCCCCTAGCGAGGGCGGCAAGAACCAGAATGGCATGGATAGTTTTTTATCCTATTCACCAATCCTTTCTTTCTTGAACCATGTCTTGTTAGCAAAATTCTGTCAAGTCAAACTTGAGTTATAGACATTTACATTCCAAAAAGTTTAGGATCCTCTCCCGCCTTTATTTTACGTCCTACAATGAAACTTCATTTCTCAAGAAGATGGACCATTATGTTGGCATTGACGTGCATTTTTTTAACGATCGAAGCTATTACGCCCCTTAGCGGTGGAATCGATTTAAAAAATATTCCCAGCAATTTTTCTTGGTCGATTTCCTCTGAAGAATTTTTTTCTCAAACTTCTACGACTACTAGTTACTGAGATACAGCAACTCGTTACCCTTATTGAATCACCCGGTACAATAGGTATACTATTATTCAAAACGAACAAGCACACGTAAACCATACTTCTAATAAAGAAACCGATTATTCTGAGATATATAATCGACGTAAGTATTATTCTGGAGCATAATACTTTTTGTTCTTCATGAGCAATAGATGAGCAATAGATCTAGTTTATTCCTAATACTAATCCAGCAGACTTCCCGTATTATCTCTCTAATTTCAGTGAAAATATCGAAGAGAACAACCCCTCAATTAAGTTTCTAGTTTGGAACTTACATGAATCATTTTCTTTTCACCGATTGGGTAAAGAAATATTGATTTGAGACTAATTTCTTATTTCAAGCAGAAGTACATGCTATAGAGATATGTGCACAGGAGTGCCTCCAAAGGGACACTCGAAGGGGAGAAATCTATATTTCATCAGATAGCCAAGCAGCACTCTAAGCTCTGAAGTCATACACTGGCAGCGATCAACCAGGTCACTTTGACGTAGGTGCCAGGTCATAAAGGAGTTAAAGGCAACGAGGAAGCAGACTGCCTTGCCAAAGAAGAGGAAAATACACAATTTCCCGGCCCAGAACCCTTCTGTGGACTCTCCAAGGCCCACTTGAAAGAAGTATTTCAACGTTGGGAAGCAGATGAAATGAAATCTCACTGGAATGAAGTGCCAGGACAAAGACAAGCGAAAAGGCTAGTCAGCCTATCGCCAAGGAAAGCTAAGCAGCTTCTTGAGTTGGACAAGAGAGACTTGAAACTGGTGACGGGACTCCTCACTGGACACTGCCCTCTAAGGTATCACCTCAAGAAGATTGGTAAAACAGAAAGTGATAGTTGCCGCTATTACGAGAACTTCGCTGAAACTGATGAACATTTGCTTTGCGAATGCCCAGCACTCTTCCCCAAGAGGCTCAAGTTCCTGGAAGGGGCCTTCTTAGAGCCCTCCGATGTCAGAAACCTAGCTCCCAGGAAACTGATAAACTTTGCACGAAGTCTCGGAATCCCTAGCCTCGAATAGATTAAGGGTTATGCACAAAAGATCTAATAGGTCGAGGTGCTTGAGAGGCTGCATAGCCTTAACGACCCCTCCTACAATCTACAATCTACTGTGCAAGTAAAATGGTGTGTTCATAGCTGATCATTATTTTCAGCAAGTTCTTACAAAAATATCAATTTATTTTGGGGTTAGTGGCCGAGTGAGTTGAGGCGCTGACCATCATATGACCCCAGAGAGTTCAGATTCGACTCTCGGCGAGGCTATTGGAAATTTTGATCTCTGTAGCATCGTTTAGCTAGCGGGAGGAGATAGGTGACCAACCGAACATTTTTGATACCTAGATATCAATCCTTCGGACTCTCCACGGTAACCAGCCTAGTAACTTCTAGATTTACGAGGGTTGCTTTGCAACTAAGTTGTCGGTTTGAAAAACACTCTTCAAACACTTTTCATATCATCTAATTTCTCTCATTTCATGTTTTATTTCATCATAGGCAATTCTTCTTTCCACCCAAGAATAGTGCACATACGATTTTTTTATTCAGTAAATGTAGGATTTTTCTATTGGTGAAACTTTTTTTATTTCACGTAGGACTTATTCTATATAAAAATGTATCTTTCGGAATTACATTCACGGCTATTTATCTATATGCAATTGAAGATTCTGGAGGAACATAAAAAGTTATAAATCCTTATTGGAGATTGGCGAAACGAAGAAACGTAAATGTATTACTATGCCATATTCCATGTCAGGGATAATGATAATAATAAAACTGTAGACAATGGCAATCATTCATCATTCAACCCCTATGGTGGATTCAATTTCAACATTTTTTGTGAGAAAAAAAAATCATGCTTTCAGACCCACCAATTAAGTTGTGCATTGTCAATCAGTGCAAGAGTTGAATATAACTATTATGACATATTTTATTTGAGATTTCAGTAGGGGTTTTCTATTATTTGTGAGGGCATTCCTTCTATACAGGAAGAAGTATTTCCGAAAAGTTTTGTGATGCTATGAATGAACAATAATAAGGTGGTCTTGATGCTGGTACTCCAAACCATCATCCTTGACTAACTTTATTTCACTAAAGTTAAAAGAAATGTATATTTTATCAGAAGAAGTTAAATTTGAAGGTCATTTGAGGAGCAAAGATGCAAAAGCCGATAAATCCACTATTTACATTTTTTCCGGAAAATGTAATCTTCGTAATTTTGGGATGCTCTTTCCATATAACTCATCAGATTCGAGCAAAACCCGATAATTGATATACAAATCGTCATCTGAAGTAGTTCGATCCATGCAAATGCCGATAAATCCACATTTCTAGCAAATGTCGAAGAGTAAGTACTTCAACAATTAAAACTTTCATGAATATGTGACAGGGTTCTTACTATGCCGATAAATACTTCGAAAAGTATAACTGCCACCCTGTTAGTGATTCATTCGAGTTTTCTTCTATGAATATGTGGCATTGCTATGTAAAGTTTTATTTTCATAACTTTAGAAATATCTCTTTTTAGCATGGAATATATGAATTTGTATCGTTTTTTTGCAATAAGTTCTGCAAAAGTGCATACAGTTTGTAAACTACACAAAATATTAGATCTTTCATTCAAAAATAACCGAAAATCTTCTAATTTTGAGCATAAACCGATAAATCCAATTGAATTTTTAATTTCTTTCATAAGTGACCAATATTTCGATCTCCATAATTTGGTATCATGGTTTATGACCTACAAGCACCTGAATTCAGTTGGAATAATTTTCGTAAATTCTTGGGATCTCACGAGAGAAGTTTTCATCAATTATCTCGAAATCATCAAGAGTGGATTTATCGGCTTCTGCATTTTTGCTCCACAATTTTAACCTATACACGTCAAAAAGTTTCAAGTTCCTGCTTATTCAAGGGACAAAAATTTCCTCTAGAATTCAAATTGAGAGATAAGTGTTCTCTTTCTTTTTTTCTTGATTCACAATCATCAATAATGCAAATGATAGAAAAAAATACACACATTACGGCATGTTCCTAATGAAAAACAGCCACTTACAACATTAACATAACATTACAACTAACATAAATCTATATTATTTCCATATAATCCTCTCTTATTCATTCATTAATTACAATGAATATGAAATTGAATGTTGTAATCAGCGACTCGCCTTGTCATGAACAGTTAACGAATAGTTCATGTGTTTGAGCATTGTCGCTACTTTGAAGTCGTTCGATGCTCATTTCTTTCAAAAAACTTTGGAATAATAATTAACCCAGTATTATACACCACATTATATCTAATAAGTTTTCAACAATGGCGTTTTTTTTAGAAAGAAACTATTCGTTTTGAACTTATTACATTATGAAAATCAGTGAATGTGTTGATATAAACTTCAATTGATATTTAAAAATACACTCAGCATCAAAATAAACTTAGTAGCTCTCATACTTATCGAGATATAGCTCGAGATACAGGAATAACTACTGCACCGCACGTAATGCAATTAATCTATCACTAATCATTCCTAAATCCACACTGATTGAAGTTCTGGTGAAGAAATATATAATAAGTTGTTACCTGCAGAAATCAAGATATCGGTTTCTCTCAAGCACTTCGGAAAAGTCACATATGAGACTGACATGTAAAGCATAGGTATTCAAGCCCATCTTTCCCACTGGGCACTTTGGGCACGTGCCCAGGGCATCGCAATCTAGAGGCCCCCTAGTTCCTGCCCTGCCAGATCACAAAACGATAACCTATATTCATTTTTTTGTTATCCCTGCGCCGTCAGTCATGAAGGAAAATCAGAGTAGAAACCTTCCTTCCCTTAATTATTTATAGCCTATGAGCGTTCATCTAAAACATCGATTATTGTTAGTGAATGTTTTAGTTTTTTTGCTTGAAAACTCTATATGAATTCTAAGGAGTTGGGACAAAATTGCAAAGAATTTGCTGATATCTATCATAAAGACGTTAACTAGAAAGACTTGGGAATTGAATGTCTGCATTTAAAGGAATATCTGATAGAAAATTGTTCATAGTGAAATTGAGGGACCTGATAGTATATAGGAAATTTCCGAAAATATATCATTAGAAAGAATATAAAGTTGAAAACACAATAATTCCAAATGTAGAAAGCGCAGTGAGAATCTTAATAAGCATGATGGTAACTGCAGTGGAATACGATATTTCTACAAAAATATGGATTTCGAGGATCTAGAAGGATAGGGACTTTTAAGCTCAATTTATAAACTCCGCTGCCGTAGCTACAGTTGACGCTGCAGTAACTGTTCGTAGAAGGAATATGCTAAAAATAAACATCTGTTCATAAACTCTGCAGCTGACGCAGGTGCCGTCGGATATCTCCTCAATACATTCTGAAACGGCAGCGTCAACTGTAGCAACGGCAGCGGAGTTTATAAATTGAGCTTTATGCACAAACCTGTAAATCTATTCAATCGACAAGTATATTTTTTCGTAACTTAGTTATACAAATATGTTTTCTTTATTTCTTTCCTTCACGCAATGTGACTGCAAAAAAAAAATTAACCTGAGACCTGGTTTTTTCAATCTCTTTGTCTATTCCTCTGTCTATTCTAATAATGTTTCAAACTGTCAAATTCATAGGAGCCCCATTATCCTAATGTGCCAAGAGCACTCAATAGATTGAAGACGGCCCGGCCCGTATGGATCACAATTAGACAGAATATATTAATGACGAAGCGATATAATACTCTTTGTGCATAAGTATATGTATTTTTTCAGATGTATTTTTATTTGAATGTTTAAGGATATGGATGGCCGTAGTATGACTGTAGATTGTAGATTGTAGGGGGGGTCGTTAAGGCTATGCAGCCTCTCAAGCACCTCGACCTATCAGATCTTCTGTGCATAAAACCCTCAATCTATTCGAGGCTCGGGATTCCGAGACTTCGTGTAAAGTTTATCAGTTTCCTGGGAGCTAGGTTCCTGATATCGGAGGGCTCTAAAAAGGTCCCTTCCAGGAACTAAAAGCCTCTTGCAGAAGAGTGCTGGGTATTCGCAAAGCAAATGTTCTGTAGTTTCAGCGAAGTTCTAGCAGTAACGGCAACTATCTATCACTCTCTGTTTTACCCATCTTCTTGAGGTGATACCTCAGAGGGCAGTGTCCAGTGTGGAGTCCTGTTACCAGTTTCAAGTCTTTTTTGTCCAACTCGAGAAGCTGTGTAGCTTTCCTTGGCGAGAGGTTCACTAGCCTTTTCGCTTGTCTTTGTCCTGGCACTTTATTCCAGTGAAATTTCATTTCATCCGCTTCCCAACGTCGAACCTCTTCTCTCAAGCGGGCCTTGGAGAGTCCACAGAAGGGTTATGGGCCGAGAAATTGTGTATTTGCCCCGTCTTTGGCCCGTCTGCTTCCTCGTTGCCTTCAACTACCTCATGACCTGGCACCCACATTAAAATCACCTGGTTGTTCGCTGCCAGCTTTCTCAGGGATTGTTTACAGTCCCAAGTCAGCTTAGACTCACAAATGTATGACTTCAGAGCAATATAACAATGTTCGCTGATGATGACACTACTATAACAATTTCTAGATCCTCCATAGAAAATCTACTGAAGCCAGCATGGTCAGCTATTAACTCAAATCATGGTGTGAACGCAATCGACTGGTTCCGAATACAAAGAATTCAGTTTCCATGAAATATATCACCATGGGAGAAATAATCTGATGGATGAAATCTGTCCCTTTGATGAAATTGATATGACACAGGAAGTAACATTTCTGAGAACTGTATTGGACGAATCCTCTTATATGCAATTGAGCAAATGAAAAATTTTGTAGATCAACAAACCCTATTAAGCATTTATTTCGCTATGGCTTTCACATATTTCTCTGAATATAATGGTTTGGATATGTGGAAGAGATTATAATCGGGTGTAGTTAATACAAAAAAGAATCTTAAGAATGATATTCGATATGGAATATCGTGCTGCGAATCAGTATTCATAGAAAAGAAACTTCTGTCAGCACCATCTATATTTATCTTTTCAAATGTGCATGTCATGCATCTTCTCTTATCTATCATATTATGGTGGTATTTTGAGAATACTATCTAACAAGACAGCTATGAATTCAAAAACTTTCCCATACATAATGCAATAACCTTCTACAATAAATTACCCACTTCTGTATAGAGCTCTGCAAATGATATGTTGTATACGAGGTTTATGATGCAAAAACTTTTTTTTATGAAAAACTTAGTTATTTTTTATTGATAAATTAACATCTTCTACTTCTTCTCAATCCTCCCGGCACCTTTTGACCTACTTGTTTATGGTTGGTTCCGAGGTTGGTTCCTTCAGAGAATTATCATCACTTGTAATCCCCCTAGCAGCAGAATTATTACCGATAATTTTTTTTCAAGGTCATGAATGTTTTTGTTGTTAACAGAAAATCATCCCGAGTCGAAGGCGAGTCCCTGTGCCCTATTCAACAGTCCAACAGGACGGAGATTTTGAAAAATGGTCTGGTCGAAAGTTACAACGTGCACCGACATCTTGATGACGAAAAAGTACCCGAATTAATGTGACCTTGATAATGAAAATTGACAGGTTGACAATGTAATGCATAGGCGTAACAGTTATGAAAATTGTAGGCCAAGGCAAAAAGAAACACTGAGACTTAAAGAGAAAAAAGAAAAACATTTCAATAATTCATTTAATTAAAATTTTAACCTGTTGAAAAAATTTTTCGCAATCAAATTGAGTCTATTCATTCAAAGAGATAATATTGTTATTATTCGAAAATTTCCAAAACATTTAAAAGTGGGTGTTGTAATATTGGCAATACCATGATATTGGGAATGACGTTATGTTGGCAAGAACAAAGTTTCGCATCATGTCAGATGTCAATAATAAGTCTATTGTCTCTGTCATTAAAAATTATTGTAATATAATAATATAAAAATGTGTATGAAAGTTTCATTAAAACAAAACTGAAAAACTTGATAGTAATTAATAAGAAATACAAATCTAGAAATATAATCCAAAACAGGTTATGGGCCCAGATTCGTCAAATGAAAAAGGGCACACGAAAAAACTGATGATTGCAGATTTAAAACCCTAGAAGAAAAACCACACTACTAATATTTGCCGTAACCAAGTTATAATGGAAGATAGCGATTTAAGCCAAGTTCAACTGCTGAAATCTCCTGATACCTATCCCATATGGGAGTTTGAACTCCGAATTCTGTTTAAAGCAAAGCAAGTATGGGATGTTGTTAGTGGTGTTGAGACCTTATCAGATTGTGGAGAAGATGCTGGCAAGACAAAGACATGGCTTACCAAAGATGCCAAGGCTCAATACTATATAGTCAGGACAATTGATAAAATGGTAAAAAACCACATCCTGACATGTACAACAGCTAAAGAAATGTATAACACCCTGAAAAATATTTACAGGAAAGACACCATTCAACTTAAACAACAACTGCTGTTAGATTTCCATGGTTATACTTTCGACAAAAGCAAGGACATGATGATGAATATAAGTCAGCTGCAAAACATTGTCTTCAGACTTAAACAACTGGAACAAAACATTTCAGATGAAATGGTTTATATCAAAGATCCTATATTTCTTGCCAGAACAGTTTCGCTACTTCAACAGTGCATGGGAATCCACACCTACTGATTCAAGGACTCTGGAAAACCTTATATCTCGATTGTGTGTGGAGGAAGAATATAAAAGTAATAAAGGAAGCTCAGATGCTGCCTACAGTGCACATAGTAAAGGAAAACCATCAAGAAGGAAACACATTATTTGTCACAAATGTGGAGCTGCTGGTCACATAAAGCCAAACTGTCCTAAAGAAAAATACTGCAAGACCTGTAAAAAGGATAATCACAATGAAGATGAGTGCTTCACTACCAAAAACAAACAACAAAACAAGTTTCCCCAGTGTCAATATTGCAAAAAGACAAATCACAGCTCAGAAAAATGTTTCTTCAAAACTGAAACCAAAACAAAAGGAAATAAGGTGGCTTTTGTTGCTGAAAATTCTGCAAATGAAGTACTTTTCAGCAATAAGACAACCAATAGTGTATTTGTGGTGGATAGTGGATGCACATCACATATGACAAATAATAGTGAGCTAATGAAAAATGTTGAAAATATTGCCCCAATGCAGATACACAGTGCAAAAAAGGGTGAATCTATGAATGCAGATTTGACTGGGACTATTGAAACAAAAATTGTGGTATTGAAAGATGTAGCCTTTGTGCCACAGCTTACAAGAAATCTACTTTCTGTAAATGCCATAACAAAAAATGATGGTGAAGTCAGATTCAAAAAAGACAAAGTAACTATTCTTAAAAATGAAGAAATAATATTTCAAGGAAACAAAACATCTAATGGATTGTTTGTTGTTGATATAAACTCCAAACATGAAGAATCTCTATTGACACAAGAAGCAACACTCATGTGGCATAAGAAACTAGGACATCTCAGTCTTGGAAATCTGAAGAAATTACCTGATCTCTGTGAAGGAGTACCAAAATCCATAAGTAAATGTGATGATTTCATTTGTGTACCTTGCTTGGAGTCAAAACATACAAGAAGTCCATTCAATACAAAAAGGAAACGTGCTACTAGACCATTAGAAATTATTCACATTGATCTTTGTGGTAAAATACAACCTCCAACTTATGATGGAAAAAATTACTTTCTGGTCTGCATTGATGACTTTACACATTTTGTTCAAGTATATCTCCTGAAAACCAAAGATGAAACTGAAGAATGCTTGAAAAACTATATAGCACAAGCTGAAAATCATCATAACCTGAGAATGGCAAAAATAAGAACAGATAATGGTGGTGAATTCTCATCGAACAGTTTTAGAGAATACTGCAAAGAAAAAGGTGTGCAACTAGATTACACCATTCCACATTCTCCTCAGCTAAATGGTACATCTGAGAGAATGAATTGAACTCTCAGCAACTCTATGAGAGCTTTATTGAATGATTCAAAACTTCCAAAAGAGATGTGGGGAACTGCAGTAGAAACTGCTGCCTACCTTTTGAATAGAAGCCCTACTGCAACTGTGGACACCACTCCTGCAGAAAAATGGTACCACACCAAACCAGATCTGTCTCGCCTGGTTGTATATGGTTCTGTGGCTTATTCTAAAAACTTGGGCCATCTCAAGAAGTTAGACTCTAGAGCTAAAAAGGGTATATGTGTTGGATACACACATAATGGCTACAGAATATGGAATGAAGAAACAAGAAATATTTATGTATCAAGAGATGTAAGATTCCTGCCACCTGGAGAAGTTCAAGACCTAAACTCAAAACAACGTTTGTTAATAGAAAATGATGATGATGAGGAAAACCAAGAAAACCCGGAATATGGAATTCAAGAAGTTGGAAATGAAGAAAATGAAGACTATAGTGATGAAGAAGACTCAAATGAAAATGAATATGAAAATGACAGTTCTGAATATGAACCTTCAGATGAGGACATTGAAATACCAAATATACAGTACCAAAAACCTGAAAGACAAAGAAGAATACCTGGGAGGTATGGAGATTTCGCCATGCTGACAGAAGACTCTCCCTTGACTTATGAGGACTGTATGTTGAGTCCAGATAAAAATAATTGGATCAAAGCCATGGAAGAAGAAAAAGACGCACTTGAAAAGAACAAGACTTGGGAATTGGTGAATGAGGAAAAGAAATTGTATCAAGCCGCTGGGTATACAAAATCAAAGAAGACGGCCGCCTGCGTGCTAGACTTGTTGCAAGAGGCTGTCAGCAAAAGAAGAAGTTGGATTATGAAGATGCTTATAGTTCAGTGGTACAAGCAAACTCTCTAAGAATCCTGCTCGCCATTGCTGCCTCTGAACAGCTCAATATTTATACATTTGATATAAAATCAGCTTTCCTGTATGGAAGCCTAAATGAAGAAATATATATGAAATTACCACAAGATTTCAACACAAATGGAAAAATATGCAAACTCAAAAAATCTCTTTATGGGCTTAAACAAGCTCCCCAACAATGGTTTAGACGTTTAACTGATTTTTTGAGAAATGAAGGACTTGTACAGTTAAGAACTGACCAATGTGTATTCAAAACATCAAATGCAAAAAAGAAACTGTTTGTGGCCATCCATGTTGATGATGGTATAGTTTTGGGCAAGGACAAAAATGATATAAATAACCTTCTGAGAAAAATTAAACAAAATTTTGAAACTACAGTAAATCCAAATGCTGAACTCTATCTTGGCATGCAAATAATTCAAGAAGAAGATGGAATTTTTGTTAACCAAGAAAACTATACAAAACAAGTTTTACAAAAATATAATATGGATTTAGCCAAAGCCACAAGTACACCAATAACATCTCAAGGTAATATCCAAGAAAACAATCCAGTGGGAACAAGCAATTTTCCCTATCAAGAAGCAATAGGTAGCTTGCTGTACCTCTCATGCAAGACTCGCCCTGACATTTGTTATGCTGTCGATACATAAAAAATACAGAACCTCAAGACATAGCAAATGTGAAGAGAATCTTGAGATATCTAAAAGGAACTTATGATCAAGGAATTAAATACTCCTACAAACATAAAAAGAATTATACTCTGGATGTGTATTGTGATTCTGACTATGCAGGTGATAAAGAAACCAAGAAAAGCACAACTGGATTTATTATGTTTTATGCAAATGGACCCATTGCATGGTGCTCCCGTAAACAATCCATGGTAGCACAATCCACAACAGAAGCAGAATACATTGCTGCAGCCCAATGCTGTCAAGTGATGAAATTTGTCAAGTCTGTACTAGAAGAACTGCTGGATGTAAGAATCAGAATCAATCTACACCTGGATAATGAGAGCTGCAGAAAAATGATACAAGCAGGACAACTGACAAGAAAATGCATATACATTGATGTCAAATATCATTTGATCAAAGATGAGTATAAAAAAGGCTGGTTCGAAACTATATATTGCCGAACTGATGAAAATATTGCAGATGTATTAACTAAACCTTTGTCACCAGCAAAATTCACATTATTTAAGAATCTCATTGTATCTCAAATCCAATAAGCTCTCTTATTTTTGTAATGTCAATCTAATTTTTTTTTTTAAATTGGTCATATATCCATATATTTTTGTTAATTTTTATTTTATTCAAGTTAAACATTTATTTTGCTCTTGGGGGAGTGTGTTGTAATATTGGCAATACCATGATATTGGGAATGACGTTATGTTGGCAAGAACAAAGTTTCGCATCATGTCAGATGTCAATAATAAGTCTATTGTCTCTGTCATTAAAAATTATTGTAATATAATAATATAAAAATGTGTATGAAAGTTTCATTAAAACAAAACTGAAAAACTTGATAGTAATTAATAAGAAATACAAATCTAGAAATATAATCCAAAACAGTGGGCACTTTCCACAGACATGCAAAACTTTTATATTATTGTTAATATCAAAATTATGATCTGAATTTTTTGGATCTTTCAATAATCTTGCTATGCTCAGTAACTGTAGTGATGATTTTTCTGCCGGATTGACCAATATATTGCGCCTTACAATCAGGTTCAAAGCAAGAGATCTGAAATAATGTTAGGTATATACAGGGCTATTCAAATTCGAGTATATGCATGGGAATTTCGATAACGGTAAGAGATAGAGGGTTGGTTAAATGGGGGCAAAGTAGCGTATTTCAGAGGTTAATTATATGGATGAAAAAATCCGAAATAGCTTCTTCAGTTCTGGAGTTATACAGGAAAAATCGAAAACTTCGAAATTCTTCTTTTGCCTATATCTTTTTATTTTACGAAGATTTTTTTTAAATTCGCCACTTTGCCATTGCAACTTTTGGTAGCCTCTCCAAATATCTGAATAAAAATTATATACAGGGTATCGTATAAATTGGGACACCCTCAACTTTTAATTTTCATCTGAATTACAGAGTGTTTGATCATGGGTTGCGTGAACTGAAATGTGGATGAATTCTTGAAGAAGACAATCTTCGTCGAATAATGTTGATTTTCTTCCGAATCCTATGCATTCTATACCTCATTCTATGATTTATTTTTTTTAATTACAGCTGGAATTGAAAAATTTAAATTTTACTGGTAATAGTTCAATATTTCCAAAACACTCTGTAATTCAGATTCAAATACTACGTCAATATGAAACATGACTCTTGCCATTCAAAAAAATGCAATAAAAAATACAGGTCCGTATTTGAAAATTAAAAGTTGAGGGTGGCCCAGTTCATACGATACCCTATATATAATTTTCAGATATGAGATATAATTCAGATATTTGGAAAGTCTACAAAAAGTTGCTATTGCAAAGTGGCAAAATTTTTAAAAAATCTTCGTTAAATAAAAAGATATAGGCTAAAGAAGAATTTCGAAATTTTCGATTTTTCCTGTATAACTCCATCTCTATCTCTTACCGTTATCGAAATCGCCATGCATAGACTCGAATTTGAATAGCCCTGTATATAGTATCTGTTTACTTATATTTATGTAGTAATTTGTTTTGTGTTTGAATCGAATTTATCAATGAGATGAAAATCTTCCGAAAATAAAGTATATTTTGATTGATTGAATATACCTAATTGTAATGATAATTTAGAGTTGAATGTTCGCCAACTTTTTAATGCGTTAGTGTAATTGTAATTAAACCATGAACACCGTAAAGGGAACTCTACTATTGAAAGTTTCTCGATGTAAATGTAATTTTGATATAACTAATTAAAATGTGAGATTATAATCCGTGCGTGAAAAATCGACTAACCTGTGAGTACAGCAATCAGCTGGGGAAGCGTTCCGCGAAACATGCGGAAAATGGATTTTTCTCGCATCACTCTGAACCACCACTGTCAGATTCGACGAGGAAGTTTCGGCCAGCCGAGATCGGCCACCGACAGAGAGTATTTTTAGATGCAGCAGCTGCTGGCCTGCCTGGCGACGTTCTCTGCCGAACGTCTCACGGTTTGCCCTTCTCCGACTGAAAAATTGACTGAAAACGTCTTTGGCCGGATGCTGGAGTGGTCGGTTGCGTTTTCACTTCTTCTGCCGCTCTGCTGTTATGCCGCCGAAGAGCTGGAATGATTTGATCCATCGGTGATTCGTGTGAAGAATTATAATTTGGAGATAAAAAGTCCGAATTTTATCATAATTTTGAGATGAAAGTCCGAATTATCATTTTGAGGATTATCTATAATTCGGATTTTCATCTCAAAATTATGTAAAATTCGTTCTTGAAAATGGCTTTTACCTGGATAATTCGGACTTTCATTTCCGAATTATCTATAAATAAAAAAATTATGGAAAAAATTCGGAATCTTATCTCCAAATTATTTACAATTGAGACCTTCATCTGCGAATTATCTATAATTCATACTTTTATCTTCGAATTAATAACCTATATAATTCAGACTTTTATCTCCGAATCATCTATAATTCGGATTTTTATCTCGAAATTATGTGAAATTCGTTCGTGAAAATAGCTTCTACCTGGATAATTCGGACTTTCATTTCCGAATTATCTATAATTCGGTTTCTTGACTGTGAATTATCTATAATTCTGACTTTTATCTCCAAATTATGTAAATTTGGACTTTTATCTCCGAATAACTCAAATCGGACCTTCATCTTCGAATTAATTACCTATAGTTCAGACTCTTGTCTTCCAATTACCTATAATTCAGACTCTCATCTCCGAATTACCTATAATTCGGACTTTCATCTCAAAATTATGTGAAATTTGACTTTTTTCTCCGAATTACTTAAAATTCGGACTTATATCTCAATATCATGTAAAATTGGAATTTCATCTCCGAATTATCTCTAATTCGGACTTTCATCTCCGAATTATCTGTAATTCGGATTTTCATCTCAAAATTATGACAAATTTCGGACTTCCACCTCAAAATTATCTATAATTTAGACTTTCATCTCCGAATTATCTATCATTCATACTTTTATCTCCGAATCAATAACCTATAATTCAGACTTTCATCTCCGAATTATCTATAATTCGGATTTTTATCTCGAAATTATGTGAAATTCGTTCTCGAAAATAGCTTCTACCTGGATAATTCGGACTTTCATTTCCGAATTATCTATAATTTGGTTTCTTGACTGTAAATTATCTATAATTCAGACTTTCATCTCCGAATCATCTATAATTCGGATTTTTATCTCGAAATTATGTGAAATTCGTTCTTGAAAATGACTTCTACCTGGATAATTCGGACTTTCATTTCCGAACTATCTATAATTCGGATTCTTGACTCTAAATTATGTATAATTATGACTTTCATCCCCAAATTATGTAAAGCTGGACTTTTATCCTCCCAATTACTTAAATCTTCATCTTCGAATTAATTACCTATGTTCAGACTCTTGTCTTCTAATTACCTATATAATTCGGACTCTTATCTCCGACTTTCATCTCAAATTATGTGAAATTTGGACTTTTATTTCAAAATTATGTAAAATTGGACTCTTATCTCTGAATTATATATAATTCGAACTCTCCGAATCATAATGATTCCGACTTAAAAGTGACCGGTATACGCTTTCGTACATTCGCAATTTTTTATGTTCTTTCTACATTGACATGATAGGTTGAATCGGAGCCATATTTTATCATCTTGTTGTCGTTTTTTTCTATACACTGTAACTCAGATTGATGGTGCTGCATGTATTGCTATCTCAGTTATTTTGAGAGGTATTAAATCGGTTGAATGGGCAATGTTCAAGTGATTTCATAGCCATTTCAAAACTAATTCAAAATGAAAAAGCCAAGTATCAAAATTGAAAGAAACACATATCTCGTCTTGTCCAATCAAACACAGTTTGAGTGCCTTTAATATAGTTTTGAACCACCTCTGAGTACATGAAACACCCAATTTGATGTTCAAGAACGAACACTTTATTCTTCATTATAGTTTTTATTGGCATTGAATCATTTATATCCTAATAAAAATTTAACAAAGTATACAATAGTACGCATTCTGAGGTATGCAACAGTACGTAATGCCAAACTATACCAAACAATAGAACAATAATTGTTCGAATAAAAATGTCTATATTTCATTCGTTATGTACATTTATCAAAAATGGCTATTCACTGTGACATTCATGGAGAAACCAAGTATTGCTAGAGAAAGCTACACTGGAAAATGATTGAAGAAAGATTATAGGGACGCTACCGCACATTTTTGTTTTTTTTTCGGGTAAAAAAAGCTGTCAGAATATGTTACAAAGATGGATAAACATATTCAAGGCATATTCATGAGCTTAGCTTGAATTTGCCAAAGCAAATAGAGTAGAGAATACACAGTGAAAAAAAAATTACACCAGCTAACACCGTCTGGTGTCCCCGGAGGTCCTGATTGTTTTAGTGTCAGTAAACACCGGCATATTTTTCACCACTGTAGGTGTTAGGTGTTTTTGATAATCAAACCTAGTTGTCAGTAACACTATACAGTATATATAGTGTTAGTGCTAAATTTAGCAGAATGAACACTTTGGTGGTGTTCTTTATGCATTTCCAAAAGTGCGAATTGACACCACAGTGGTGTGATGCTGAATGCTACCTAATCGAAATTCTCTTCGGTGCGTTTAAACACTGAGCAGGTACATGCGAATACTTTTCTGGTGTGAAGGAACACCATATATCATGAGTGTGTTCATGCGAATCAGTGCTTTTCTTAACCACATCCGGTGTTTTTACCAAATGGTATTACATATTAAAATATAATTTATATGATGATAAGCTAGACTCAGAAGAATCTAGGGACAATTCGGATGATGACGAACTGTTCTGGCTCTTTTTTCCTGATCAGTGGCACTAGGGCCTAGGCCAATTGATACTGATCTTTATCAAAATCATCTGATATATCATGTCCAATATTGGAATCAGGTACGGTAGGAAGGACGCCAGTGCCACATTATATTGGCAAAAGTTCTAAGGTTCTAAGATGGAACAGAAGAGCGCATGGCATTCAGATGCCTACATGCAATATTTTTATTAATTTATATCATATCTGGTGTTTTCAGGATGCAATACTCAACGAATGATTATTGCCACCAAATTAGATGATTCATGATATGATCGGAATTAACACCACTCAATTGTGAAATTTATAATAAAAAGGACACAACTTTGATATTCAGGTGTTGTATTCGTCGGAGTTTGCTCTGAAATCCAGTTGATTGAAATTACACCCATGTTTTTTTTACTGTGTATAGACGAAACATTATACTGATGAGGCAATCAGAGCAATGCTCATTAGTAACGATGATTGGATTCAATAAGCCACAAGTTGATTTGCCAAAAATATGTTGGTAGTATGTAGAGAAAGATGCTACCTAGTTACTGCTGCAGGACTTCATTCTACCAGCATTGATTTTCGAGAGAAAAAGGATGACTGAAGATATCTCTCTAGATGCACAATGGGTACATGTAGGAACACTCCGCTATTTCTATTTCGAAAACCTTTTATCATTAGTCTCTATGAACGTTGTTTCGATGTGGTTGGATGACGTTTCATCCAGTCATCCGTAGTCCGTCACGTCGAAATAACGTTAGGAATATACAAAATAAATCAAATTTCAAAACTTAATTTCGTCAAGAAAAAAGGGGAATCAGTCTCAATGAATTTCGATTTTTTCAGAGTTCCACTTTCATTTCGCTTGATAGTACATGTTTGTCAAAACAACTATTATATAACTTCAGCATAAATATCCTCTGACGTGATATAAGTGGCGCCATCTATTATGATATGTCGGAATTGTAGGATATGTAACGTTCATTGATGAGTTAATCTCTACGTTCATTTGGTTCAATAATTTCAACCGTTATTCAACGTTTTCTAAACGAGTATGTGTTTACTACGATAGACGCGAAAATGTAACGTAATTATGTAGCATACCTTTCATCAACGTATATAGGTACTCAATTCACACCATGTATGTATAAGGCTATCGAATGTCATGTGGTTATTTGTATATTGAATATAAGCAAATTAAGGACTCGAGTTTGTAAAGATAATGTAGGTACCTACTTGCCTATCTCCTAGTAGTTTCTGATAACTAGGAAATATTCCACAACAAACCTCACACAAACTTAAATTAGTCCCTTAACATCCCAATTAATTTTGAAGATTAAGTGCTCAAGTGATTTTTATATACGAATTGTTATGAAAGGGGCAATCAAGAATTCATAATGTTATAAAATATCGTTCGTAAGTGAGTTTACTTAAAGAAAAATAATGATTATAGTCAATGGCGTCACCTCAGGTGTTTTTACAGTTAATCATCAGAATTAAATGATGCAAATATACCAAAATTCGATGAATAGAAATTATACTGCTACACTATGAAATCAGCTAACAATATTTTACAGGACGCTTCTACTAGTTCTATATAAGGATGTGATGTTCATCGAAAATTGATTGTTTGACTAACATTCAACTATAGCGAGATTTTTTTTTAACCGCCAACTTAGTTGCAAGGCAACCCTCGAAGTCTCATTGAGAATTGTATGAGTAAGGAAGACGGGGACCTTAGCTTTTTAAGTGTCATCCGAAGCACTACTCGGCTGGTTACCGTTGAGACATTGGTTCCAAGAATGTTCGGTTGGTCCCGCTAAACGATGCTACAGAAATAAATGATTATTTCCAATAGCCGCCGGGATTCGAACCACGGACCCTCAGGCCCATATACCAGCGCCTTTGCGCCCTCGGCCACCAACCCAGTTCAAGTGCCTTCTTTCCCTACAATATTATTGTGGCAATATAAAGATCAATACTATCATCAGAATGTATAATAGATTTATGGATCAACTGAACATAACTGAACAATATACATTTCATTGAGTTTCATATAGGTGACTTGAAGACTATTTTAAGACTACCATAATTTCTAATATTCCTATTTTTCTATTTTTTAAATAATCATTGACGATGCCTTGGTTAAGAAGAATACTTTTTTTTTGTTTCTCTCCGAAGCCAATGACCATTTTCACTCCATTAATCGAATATCCTACATATTTTCATAACTCTCTGAATGAATGAGAGTATAACGACTGAATTATGATGGGTCAGAAAAACTATTCCATGAATATTATTCGTTTTCCTCTCGTGAATTCAAAAGATGAAAAAATCGAAAGTACTCAATAGAATTTTTTTAGATCCCTCACTGCTTGCCCCTTTTTTTCTGTAGGCGACGCCTATGAATGTAATAATTGTGATATAATTTGCAAGTTACAACCATACACAATAAATCTTCCGCTTTGGAACAGTCTGAGAGTGATACATATATTTGATTTCGTAATCAGTTTTCAATGTCACATTCCGAGGAAAATATTGATAGAGAGTAAGGGGGGAAGAGGTGTATAAACAATGAGAAACAGTGATTTAGAACCAAACTAAGGGAGATCATTCCAATCAAGCCTGATCAAAATTTATGAAAGTGTCCCATCATAATGGAATGATGGAGGCTTCTACAGGGTATAGGTACGATACCATTTACATTGTTTCCAGAAGTAACGGAGGTATTTTCAAGAACATTTAAAAAATACGTCCAGTTATATATTTGAATAACCATCCGAAAAGGGAACTTTCAAACGGGACATTAGAAACATAATATTTTATATAAAACTTTGCATATCACCTTGAATACTCACTTCCACACCAAATTCCTTTTTGACATAATATTATATAGATTCAAGCTTCCGAACAGAACATTGAATATTATTGATCAAACGGAAATTTGACATTCAACCTCAATACAAATTCGAAAATGATATGGAAATCGCTACTGGTACACATTTGATTTGAAGATTTTCATTAAAGGAAAGTTAGCAATCATCACATGAAGAAACACAACATTGGTATAAAATATAAATACCTATGAGTTATCAAATATATATAACATTCGAATAAACATAGATTTGTATAAATAAAAATACCTAACAGTGATGAAAACTGATGCAAATGTACAAATAACTTCAGTTATAGACAAGACGTCAATGGTTTTTGATATGTTTTTCCATTCAGACTGAGACAATCACAAGACAAGAAGAACACTACTTATGAATCTCGGGGCCTTGAGCCTGATAACAGAAAACGACTGCTAAAAGGACATAAGTCTTTTTGGGAAGTAGTTAAAGTATATTTATTGAAGGAAAACTCCGTTTCCTTGATGAAAATACCAAATAATGAAGTTTCAAGTCTTATAATTTAACTGGGTTACTGAAAGGTTAGCTATGGGGGTGAAAAAATCTGAAAACTAATTCCCCCCAAGTCAAAAATCGATGTGTTCGAGAGATATTCCATATTTGGATTTTATATCCGAATATTTTGGGTGAGAAGTTTTCACTGACCCACCCTGTGACAATTACAACAACTCCAATTAGAGTGCGATGACAATATCAACTGTTATATATAACGTACTCTAAATACCATATTCTAACGAAATCATCATTACATGATTTCCAAAATAGGAAATTAAAGATCACCTTGATATTCGAAGGGAATATGTTTGGCGGTAGATATATCGTTTATTCACTACTTCACATACTATAGTATGTATGCCATGTTGCATTTCGAATTATATCCAAACTCGTGCAAATACAAGGGTAGGTGTGTTAGATGAAAATGTAAAAAACTCAACTAACATTTAAAAGTGAAATGACAGACATGGCTTCGAGTGCATATCGCTAGGACCGCTACTCGAGGTGACAGGTGATGACCTTGCACTGATGAGGGCCAATAAGCCCGAAACCCGGCTGTAGGTTGTTAGGTGTGCCTGTTTTTGTGTCAATATTGTCGGGTGTCAGAAAGAAAGAATAATTTGCGTACAATCTTCACTCAGTGAATCGGTCCATGGTCTGCGAGTAGATGTTTATATATATATATATGTTCTGCGTTGCATTAGCCAGGAAAGTAGTTGCGTTCTGCTCGCTGTCTTTCTTGTTTCCAGTTCTCAGATGTTTATTGGTGAATTTTTATGATGTTGAGTTTTGTCGTTTTATTTTTACTATTTATCCGCCATTTGTTGTCTGAAATGTTCTACAGCATTTTGTTTTACCATATTTTGAGAACAAAGTAGATATATTTGATGCTTGCAGGTTTTCGGTGTACCGTTTCATGAATACATAGTTATCAGCAAATGAGAAAATTCAAAAGCTCCAACTTTGAAGAACGTGTAGAAAGATTTACTACTGTTGTCATGAAGTTCTTGCATATTAAGTGTTGCCAAGAATAGCCGAATGGAATATCTTCATTATCGAGTTGATTAATTTTCCAAACATACAGTGCACGGTGCAAAATCTTCGATTATTGCTTATTTTTATATTCTTTTGTGTTGTTGCCAGAATCAGAACGAAATCACTGAATCATTGGTTATCAGATGTCTTTAATTTTTTCTGTGAACAGACAATTAGCCAACTAGTTTTCCACTCATATCGACAATGTCAAAACAAAATAATAACGGCTCCATACTTGTTAGATGATGTTCACGTTCGTCCATATTAAGAATGGTATGATTCACTTGACTTCAATTAATCAGATCGTTATACAACATCAATTAAATATGAAAAGGAATGTGAATTAGTGATCAAACACCATTGTTCGAAGATATTGACCAAGTAAGTTTATTAGTATTTGAAAATGTTTCAAGCGCGCACTTGCGGTAAATATATCGCAACTACATTCAGTAACAACCTGTAGCTTATTATTACGAGTTGAATCTAGAAAATGGCGCAAATAGCCCATCCAGCTGATGATAGGTAAGTCAAAAATTGTTGAAATGGCAACAAAACGAGTTCTGCTGAAATACTTCTAATAATAGGATCGAAAATAAACTATCATTGTTGTTCGTCGTGAAACGTTTTATTTTATGGACTTACAAATGGCGATTAAACTGTCACAAGTGCGTGCAGGTTCATTTCTGTCCTAACTAATTTTATTTTTGCCGAAAATCGCTTCGCTTCAAAAATGGAACCGGTTGCATCTTTTTAGTCGTGGCGATTATTTAGTCGTATATATGCGCGCATTCGTATTCATTTTTGCGTCTAAACGTTCGCGCGACAGAAAATCGCATGAGCGCGCCCAGCTTTAGTATGAACAGTTTATTGTGAATGATGCCAGAAAAACAACACACTTAAAATTAAGTCCAGGATAACTCCAGAAGGAATTGTCAGACTAAACTGAAACTATTGATTAGAATTAACATTTCCGACCGTCCTCAATTTGAATGTCAATATTTCAGCAGCGTTATTCATCGGTCATTTCTGGGGCAAAGGGTATTGAAAGTGGAGCTGGGAAGATGATTCTTGTGTGAAGATTAACGAACCTCGATGAGGTTATTGAACTGAAATAATCTTCATCTTTCTGGAGTGGTTTAGGAGCCGGTATACCGGGTGTCCCAACGAAACCGCATCTAGGTTTAGTAATATGAAGCCATTTAAATACTCCAGGAAAAAAATTAGACTGAATCGGTCGAATGAAGGGTTATTAAAATTTTGAAGCACGCAATCACTGTCAGTACACTTGTGATTTCAAATATTCAATATGATGCGGTAGATGAACCTATACTATTACTATAAACACGATTTCATCGTACCAAAAAGACGTCTACACGTGATTCGCTATGTTATAAAAATATATAGTATATACCTATAGTATTTGAATTTCACGATATCAGCTTATGATGTCTTTACACCAATGAACAAATGGAAAGCCTATGAATATTTTGATGCTGTGTATACTAATCATTGTGTTGGAAAGGTAATATACATATATCAGTCTCAATCAGTGAGGAATTTGTCACCAACTCATATTAAAGCAAAATGATTGTGCTATATTTTTCAAAATGCACCAATTATCACATTGAATAAGATGATATTGAAGAAAACACAACCGGAAGGAGCTTCTTTATCCCTGCTCTTGAAAGTGGAAAACTTGTAGATTTATCTAAGAAATGCAGGATAAGGGAGATGATGCTTCAGCTATGAGGATAGTAAAGACATTTGCACTCGCATTTGCATCACAAATGAATTTCCTCATCTACTAACTTTGATTGCTCTCTCCTATCAGATTTGTGTGGAGTATAGAATAAATTGATTTCTCAGTGTATCCACAGATGCAATGTTGTCATATGTGATAGCATGGAAGTGAAGTGTCCTTATTTGATGAAAAACATTAGTATAGTGGTCTACCAGACGTTCAAATTCAAACTGTTTTTTCATGTTTCATTTGTTAGCGTAGTCGAGCTATCAGCCACTCCCATGATGATTTGTGCTATGGGAGCTTTATAGTGGCAACCTGAACGCCAAAAACACTGACTTATGTCCAACATTTGGAACAAAACAAATAAACCTCTCAATTGACATGTCATATCTCTCAATGAACCTGATGACGAATGATAAATTGTTCTTGTCACTTTTTCTGCTATAGGAAAGATAATTTCTTCATGTATATATTTTCTAACGTTAACTAGTATAAGAGAGACTCAGTTGTTTTGACCAATAATGAATAGTTTCTGCACAAAAAATTCCTATGAAATTGAAACACGATAATTAGAGAATGTGCTAATGAGGAGCACCTTTCGTGGATTGAAAACCGCATTTCAATATCTCATCTCGTTTAGGAGTTATCAATTCAGATGGTTGTATTTGAAAAAGCAAATATAAAGAGTTTTCTATTTGAAAAAGATTCATGAGCGGTTACCGAGAAATTCGTACAACTTTATGATATGGATATTTCAGTTGTTTTTAAAGGCAAATTTTATGTGATACTGAATGCTTTTCTGAGATATAGAAAAAAGAGGGTTTTCATAAAAAGCATTATTTGTTTTATTTGCGATTCTAGAATTGTATTCAATATACCTATACCCTTTCTAAGACCAAACACATGATCACAGTAGTGGTTATTGTTTATAAATTCAGCAATCATCTTTCATTGCATTTCCCAAGATTTTTTAAGAATTGCATATCACAGAGATAAGCTATAGTAATTCAGCATTTTTTATCTCACCTTTGTTTATACGTCCATATTATATTTTATCGAAATTGAGTATTCATTCTACCATCTCTGGACCAGGAGAGCGACACTAAATATGAGTTATAGTGATGATGTTTACACAAATTTCCTTTCATAGATGCACGTGCTATTAAGCTATTATTTTTTTCAGTTATATCATGAGTTAGCTCTCAACTCGATTGCATGTGTTTCTCTTTCATCTCGATGTGATATTCCTTTTTGGCTATTCTCATTATATTTCACTTCCGTATATCGGGTACCTACCTATATATCTTCGGAGTTTGTTGTTATAGATAATATTTTTGTATGGTCCCATTACTGAGCCCTTCATTTTTTATTCAGGTGGGATTATGAGCAGTATAAAAGTTGAATGATGATCTTTTTTATCATCTGATTCAGTTTTCCTTTCATACATCAGAACTATTATCTTGAACTATAATTGGAACATCACATCATATTTACCGGCGAGGAATAAATATATAATATTTTAATGTTTCTGTTATTCAGTTTGATAATAATCTGTATGACTTTTATCTTACTAATATTCGTGTCTGAACGTTGATATGGAATGTTTCCTTCCAAATATAACCCACATAAGTATATACCCTGGTATGTTGAATATTGTTGAATCTCCTAGCTGATGAATTTTCGTGAGGACTAACATATTATCGAAATCAAAATTAATTTGTAACAGGGTTAACTTCAGGATATTCACCAAATTAGGAGCAGATACACATTTTTTTCTGTGGTCTCTTCAACACCCGCTTGATAGAAGAGGTTCGAAGCTGGGAAACTGATGAAATGAAGTCGCACTGGAATGAAATGCTAGTGAGCCTTTCACAAAGAAGACTAACGGGACTCCTCACTGGACACTGCCCTCTAAGGTATCACCTCAAGAAGATTGGTAAAACAGAAAGTGATATAGTTGCCGCTACTGATGCGAGAGGTTCGCTGAAACTGCAGAACATTTACTTTGCGAATGCCCAGCGGTCTTTTGAAAAAGGCTCAAGTTCCTGGAAGAGGGCGAAGAGGCCTTAATAAAGCTCTCCGATGTCAGGACCTAGCTCGCAAGAAACTAATAAAGTTTGTACGATGTCTGAATCCCGGGTCTAGAATAGATTAAGGTTTATGCAATCTAAAATATGCAATCAGAATATCAAAATTCTTGTTGATGTTTTAAAGTAGTAAAAGTAACCTTGTTACTTGGGAAAATTACCTGACACTCCTGACAGATGACCCGCTTCGAAAATTCAGAAGAAGACATAATGATCGATCGCTTTGAGATATAATTAGTATTAATACCACAAGTGATTGATTATTGATTTTTTCGTGATAATCTGTTGATTCAAGTCATACTAAACTGAGTTGCTCAAAAACATCACGAGTCCGCAGAAAGAGTTTTGATTTCTTCAAGCAACTCAGTTGAGTTATGAAATAAGAAACAGATTCATGAGATATATCTATAATTACGAGTGTAATTTCATCAGACTATTTCACAAACAAAGTGAATGGTTGAAATTCATTTATTCGATGGAATTCATCCCAAATCTGCTCATTTCGAAATGCGTGCACAACGTGATTATTTTTATTTGACATAACTGTCACATACACAAATCTGAAAACACCTCGACAAGCCAACCAGAATCAAGAGTCAAGTTTGTGTTATCGATAATTTGAACTTGACTAGAGCTCCTAATTGGTTCATTTGGCAAGTGAGTGAAATAGTCAGTATACAATAGCACAGTCAAATGGAATGGAAGTTTCATTCTGATTGATAACCACATTTTTTTGTATATTCTGGTTTTCACGAAAATGGATATCCTGTAATGTTCAGAGAACATCGTGAGAACCAAGGGAAAGAAGGTAGGAGATGGTGTTCTTCTTAAATTTCTGGATATGGTATGCCTCGGAGAACACCTCCCTAGGCAATGAGTTCCAAAGTCTCGATGTTCGTTGGATGAACGAGTCTTCGCAAAGGGACGTTCTGTAGGTTTCTAAAGTGACCACGAAGGGGTGTGAAGAAATCTCGAAGAGACTGCTAATGGCGGAACGATTGTCGATATTTCAGAAGAGCATCGCCCATAAATATCTATAAAACAGAGACAATTAAAGCGCCAACCCTTCTACGGTGTTCCAGAGAAGTGAGCGAGGTTGTAAGCGTGGCAGGACAGGTCAGATCTGTGCCTTATAGATCATAAGCAGCTGACTGGGAGTGAAAACGCTCTTGGCTCGAAACAGAAAACCAAGTTTTCGGGATGCCCCTCACGTGATTTTCACAGGAAAGGTTATTGCTGAGTAACGCCGAGCATTGAATGGTATGGTTACTCCAGACTGAATTATGTTGGGCACGGTGAGATCGGCTTTTCTAGAGAAAAGACATGCTTGTGTTTTGTTTGCATTGAATTCTACCAGGTTATTAGATCTCCATTCGAGAATTGTTGTTATAAGTCCATATTTATTTTGTTAACATTTCTTCCTCATTCATTTCTGGTTTGACGGGCCCTGGAAGAGAAAGCGGTATGGAGGGTACTATCATCCGCGAAACTGTGTATATTTGTTGTGGTTATTTGTTCTTCATTTGTTGCATGATTCATCAAATCTGTATAGAGATATGTTTCGTCTCTTCCTTCCAAAAGAAAAGTCCTGAATATCAATAACCAACTCATCACTCGATTTGGTATAGTAATAACATTCAGCAAATAAGTTTTCTGAACATAAAGGATTTGTTATATGATAAAAATGTCTAATTAAACTGTCACATACGGAAACATATATATTTAAACCATTGGGATTGGCATTGAAAGTTATGACGCAATACGAATATTCTGATAAAATAATATAGGTGATTGGGATGGGTACTGAATTTTTTCATATGAGTGTTCCACATAATACTCTGACGAAGACTATCGTCGCTTATTGCCTATATTCGCCAAAACTATTCTGTACTCTTTTGCCAAATTTATTGAGAAGAAAACGTTTGCTTAACATTCAATCATTTCACAAACAGCAACACTTGCCAAATCCTGGACTGAAAAGAGAAAATCGTTATACAACCTTGGGCTGAGCAACCGATCGATGAAAAACTTCATTGATTAGTTGCGAACTTATTTATTTATAGCTTCCCAGTTGCATAATTTCCTTATCATGTTGGAAGATCAGTTGAACCCGCATTCTCTCTTTACTACTCTCCAATACGTAATCGAATGAAGTCGTCATGACGGCTTTTACTGATATCATAAATTTCAGAGCTCATGAGATGTTCAAAAAGTTGTAACGGTTTGAAATATGACAGTGATTAAATATAGTGCTACAGTTATCATAGATAAAAACTCATAAAAGTTTGCATAAAGGTGTTCATTTCATAACGTTAGGAGGGCACTTAAAAGGGAAACATCGAAATTTTGTATTTTTGTGCGCTTTGATGGTGGTATAGAGTATCTTGGTTATTATAGGAGATACAAAAATGGAGATGCATTCTCGAACTCTTTCTTCGAGAAAAAATCACTGGCGTAAACAATAATTCACTACCTGTACTAAGTGTGCATGAGGTACAACTCTATTTACTACCATCTGTCCATCTTCTTTTCAAGTTTTTGTCTATCTGTTTTTCGAATGATCGACTATATTGTCCACTTTAATGATTCTTCGAATCCCGTGAAATAATTCGCAAATCGCATTCATAATTTCGTTCTATTAACCTGTTAGGTTTCAAATAAGAATTTTTTGATCACAATAAAAGTTTGAAATTGCGAGTTCTTCATTCATAAATTTTATTCATTTGACATAGCTCGCAAAATTCGACACTAAATCATCGTTGATTTCAATGTCACTGTTCAGTGGTATTAATTACGATCATGAATGTGGGTGGGAACTAGCATGGATGTGGTAAATAGTAATATTATTAATAGATACAATCTATCAACATTATTTTCTCATCGGACGGCGAAGTTGTGCAACTCACTCACTAGAGAGGTTATCCTGATTCCTATGACCTCCGAACTTTCAAGATAAAATCCAATACCTATATATATATTTCCTCTCCCAATATCCTTCTAAGCCGATAAATAAAAAACAAGAAAAACAGAAAAACCAAATGATTGAAACGCAATATTCTGAATGTATATACAAATTTACTAGACGCTTTTAATTTCAAAAGTGATGAAGCACAAGCCGAAACATTCAGTTTTCATTTCGTTTCGGTCATAGATTCTTCTATCTAGTATATCGTCATATGAATTCTATTTCAATAGTCCAACCCGGTAGAAAACACTGAAGGATGTCAAGAAAGGCATGAAGTAGTGGTCCTTCTCATCAGAAAAGTATTCGCATGTACCTACCTGCTCAGCGAGTACAGGCACCAAAAAAAAAATGCTTGGAGTGGGATTCAGCATGAGAAAAATCATATAATTTCACTACATCACTACAGTGTTGAATTGCACTTTAAAAAATGCATGATCAATACCATCAAAGTGTTCTCTAATCTGTGCCAGTTCTCTAATCTGTGGTGTTACTCACAACTGGGTTCGATTCATTTAAACACCTACAAAAATATTGTGAAGATGTCCATGCTAACTGACACCAAAACAATCAGGAGCTCAGGATATACCAGTGGGGCATGAAGTAGCTTTTGGCACGAAACAGAAAACAAAAAAAAATCATCAACTCTTTCCTATCCCTTCACTGGCTAGTATGATGGTTCATGAACATTCAAGATGTATTGTAAGTTAGGAGAATATAATCAGTAAATAAAGTGTCAGGTCATCGTATTATCAATATTATTGTTTCTCACTTTCATCAATTCACTTCATGCATAAAAGGATCATGATGAAAAATTTCCTGATTCCTAAATACTATGAGTTTGATTTCGGGTAGGTACTCACCTGGTCAACAACTTTTACACAAAACAAGCAACTAACAAAGTTGACCGCTGTTGATCAATGTAGAAACAACAATATTTCAATTTCTAGATCATTTGGCATTTCATGACCAGTTTACCAAGGAACACAATAAACAAACTATCGAATTAACTTGATTGGATATTAGATGCAAATTAAAGTAATTGAAGGAAAATCAGGAGTTCAACCAGAACGTTATATATTGGAAAGGGGATTTTCCTTAATAAATGCTTAGTCATGCTGAATAAACCATGTGAACATAAATATGTGGGCCGAACACTATTTCTTCATTCCCTTTGAATTACTAGAACTATATTCTGAAATAAAATAGTCCAAGATAACTTCCAAATACCAAAGTTTTTCTCAAAAACTTGTCTTACTTTTCTATCATTCAATCGGCCTTATCTAACAGATATTTCGTGAGTTGTTGATTAGTTTTCTATACATTGACTTTGGAGTTGATAACAGCGTTCTATTTCAAAATCTCGCTAAAGTTCCACCACATTCTGATCACAACAAATGGGTTTATTGAATGACGATTTGAGTTCAAGAAAATACAGAAAACTAGTATCGGTATTTTCGAAAACGTTAGCAGTAGGTACGTTATCAAATACTTTGTATAGCCGAAAATAGCATTATATCTACGAGTTGACTTGTATCAGTTTTTTGACAACTTTACAAAATGGGACAGATCTTGCATCTCAAACTTTACCATTTCTTGGGTAAGGTTGACACATTTTTGATCATGTTCCATAACATTATGTCAGTTTGATCCGAGGTTTAATCCATTATCGTGAACCAAATCAGTGCAACCATGTGTTTGAGATATAAAGATAACTATATCTGCTAGATATTTTCATCTTCAAAGAAAAAGCTGCGATAAGAAAAAGAATACAGTGGTTGAACATATAGTCATTGAAGTCCGATAGAAAACTTACTATATTCAACAAAATATGAAATAGCGACAGTCCCTATCCCTGATGAGTGCATTGGCCAACATAATTAAAAATAAGTGTAGGATCTAATTGTATGAGTACGACTTCAACTTTATTATGAAATTATTGACGACATAGTTGCGAATATCGAAGGAAAACCGTGAGCAACTGTTCTGAATGCGTTGCAGACACCCGAAGAATAAGATTTTCACAGGGCAGGATCATAAATACTGATAGCAGAGGTGAAAAGTCATTGTCGATTTGGATAAGCAAGGTTTTGGAATTCGTTTTCGATTTTTTTAGGTTCAATAAAAATTAATTAATTAATTAAATTTCAATTCATGAGCCCATCACTGGGCTGGTGGTTGAGTGCGTTGAATCGCTGGCTTATAGTCTAGAGGGGCCGGGTTCAAATACCACAGCGGCTATTGGAAATATTTATTTCTATAACCTAACCTAACCGAACATTCTTGGTACCTAGACACCAATCCTTCGGACTCTCAACGATAACCAGCCGACTAGTACGGATGACACTTAAAAAGCTAAGGTCCCCGTCTTCCTTACTCATACCAGCTCAATGAGACTTCGAGGGTTGCTTTGCAACTAAGTTGGTGGTTAAAAAAGTCAACTGAGTTCGTCGAATGGTATTGCATGATCAAGAGTAACAAAGGCTCCATCAGCTACTGCTGTATATAGTAGGACCAATTACGAAATAATACTTTCGTCAGCAGCTTGAAATATATATCATTTGTTATTGATAAAAGTGCAGTAAGGTTGCTGTGATGTGCTATATGAATCTAGATTACACAGAAGTTATTTATTTTGCATTGGGTCACGAATGAGATCTTCTGATCTTCTGAGACCTTGAGATCCTGACCTGAGATCACTTGGGCATAGGAAATATAACGCCGTTTTTTAAGTAATCAGGAAAGTGGCTAGTTTCAATCATATCGTTGACAAAAAGGAAGAAGTGGTTTGGTATAAGATGATAGTTCAAGTGATCCAATCGGATTTGTGTATCAACTGAACCAACACCACTATTCTTTTGTTCGCCTCCCGTTGAAAGATTGACAAATAAAATCAAGAACATTCAATCTAAACAAATGATCGAGATCTGCTTTAGATTTGGAAACACCATCCGCCCCAAACTCACCAAAACCAGACCACCAAACATAAACAGTGACTCCAAGAACTGTGTTTATCAAATACGGAGAAAAAAAGAAAAACACCAGCAATAGTAGAACAAGTGTGGACCCACCAACAATAAATCAGATGATTTGAAGCTGAAATCATCCATACAGAAGAACACTGGTTCAATACAAAATTCAAGAAAGCAGCATACAATACAATAACGCTTTCAGTCAACACCGTCAAGATCCGCAAGATATGGAAACTGATGATTGGTCGAATGAACCAGTTATGATTCACTTAATCGAAAAATCCTGCCCCAGCACAGAATAGATAGCTGACCTATAAATTTCGCGTATCCCCGAGGTTTGTCAGTTCTCACCTAAAGACGATTGTAAATTCACACAATCGAAATGTCGTGACTCGGTTTGAAATAGTTGTTCCATCATTTAACTGTCACTTTCTTCTGATTCCCACAACTAATTACCTAGTGAGGTTGGCCCTGATACATAATTTAAAAATGCCTTGCACGAGGTCTTCCTCAAGTTTCTATATTTTCCTTATTATAGGAACTTGAAGATTTTAGGGGGGCGTTAAGACTGTGCAGCCTCTCAAGCACTTCGAACTATCAGATATTTCGTGCATAACCCTCAATCTATTAAAGACGGGATTCCGAGGCTTCTTGCGAAGTTCATCAGTTTCCTGGGAGCTAGTTTCTTGACATCGGAGGGCTTCAAAAGGGCCCCTTCCAGGAACTTGACCATCTTGTAGAAGAGGGCATTCGCAAAGCAAATGCCCTATAGTTTCAGCGAAGTTCTCACAGTAGCGGCAACTATCACTTTGTTTTCCCATATTTTTGAGGTGATATCTCAGAGGGCATGTCCAGTGAGGAGTCCCGTTACCACTTTGAATTATTTTTTGTCCAACTCGAGGAACTGTTCATGTTTCATTGGTGGGAGGCTCACTAGCCTTTTCGCTTGACTTTGTTCTGGCACCTCAATCCAGTGAAATTTCATTTCTTCCGTTTCCCAACGTCGAAACTCTTATTTGTAGTGGGCCTTAGAGAGTCCAGGATTCTCATTTGGCTTCCTCGTTGCCTTCAACTCCCTTATGACCTGGCACCCACATCGAAGTGACCTGGTTGTTCGCTGTCAGTTGTCTCAGGGATTGTTTACAGTCCCAAGTCAGCTTAGACTCACAAGTGTAAGACTTCAGAGCTTTCAGTGTCCCTTCTGAGGCATTGCTGAGCACATATTTCTATAGCATGTACTTCTGCTTGAAATATGGTTGGGGTGTTACCAAGGGGTTTCGAGAGCCTGGAATTTGGCCCTGTAATTCCCACTCCATCTTGGATCCATCGTATACCACACTGATGCATCCCTTGCTAGTTGAGGTCCGTTCTCTCTGCAAACTTGGAGGTTGTTTATGACCACTTCAGAAACTTGGGTTATCTTCTTCTTTACCGAATAAAAAAAACAATAATTTTTTTTCGGTATTTAGGTTTCGTTATTGATGGTTATTTCTTGAAAATAATTCATGTCGAAATTCATTCAACATCTCGAATAAAAAATATTTATATGTGCATCATGGTGAAGAAATATCATGCATATTTTGCACACCCTATCCAACCTCTGAGACCTAACCGATCGATAATAATCCGCATGTTTTTTTTTTGTGAATAATCAGCGATATTTGGATTTTTCCAATGATGTATGGTCCTTGTTGAAAATATGGGGCAAATTCAAGATGAAGAATCATTCAGGGTATCAATTGGTGGATTGAAAATGTTTTAATCGCTTTCCAATCCATAAAACACACGAAGAAAAACGTACTTCTCGGGACAAAACGTGTCTTGTTGCTATGACAAAATCGTATGTCGTGTTTCTTTGCGTGCGAAATCTCAAGCCAGGCAAAAATCGCAACTATAAAATCAAGAATGTGTCTGCTTACCCCTTGCGGAGTCCTGCTCTCGTCTCTAGGCGCATTGCGGCTATGAAACAAATGCCAATTATTGCCACTGAAAAGTGAGGGGTGTGTTAGCGTGCATGGTGCCAATAGACCAGGAAATAGTTCGCTGCACTTGTGCAGTGGTTACTCGAAATGGGATCTCCTTCAACTTATTATACAGTTGTGCAAATTATTCATACTAAAAGTGGCCCAAATTTTCAAGCAAATCAAATGAAAACCCGAAGTCGGTCGACAAAAAATATAACGAACTGATAATTTTCAATTACATTGTTAATTTACATTGTTACTCAGTTTCGGCTTGGCAGCCATCATCGGGCAATATCCATGACATAGGGAGTAAAAAAAGAACTTCAGACAACGATCTAGTATGATGTTCATCAACTGACCTTCTAATCTTTTGATAAAAAATTATTTCTTTTGGTTTTTCAACAGATTAAAATACCGTCTCACTCATTTTGTTGATATGTTTTTATTTTCTTACTATGTTATGGATACTGTCCGATGATGCCTGTTATATAGCCGAAACTATAGTAACCATTTAACAAAATGTTTAATTCATTAAATTTTGTGGTCGACCGACTTGGGTTCTTATTTGATTTGATTATCATTATACAGTGATGAGCAATAGTGTGGAACCAAGTGAATATCTCGGTAGCCGTTTGTCAGATATCTTTGACATTTAGTACAGGGTAATTTCAAAACATGGCCGACCCGAACATTTTATCTTCAATATAGCCACATTTTCAATTTTCCCGAAATTCTTGTTTATTATTTCGACATATCTTCATAAGACATACCCTATATATCTTCAAAAAAATTCAAAGGAATTCTTTCAGCGAATTAATTGATAATTAATTGGTTATTTTTATTTCCAACAACTACAGAGATATATGAAAGAATCTAGGGAGTATTGATGTGTTTGTATCTTGATTTGCTTCGAGATTAAAAATATCGTGCCCTAAGTTTTTTAATGGAATTTGTCAAATATCGGTAGTCAGAATTATGAGTAAGGACAACATATCATTGTCAGTTTTAATTGTAGAAATATACTTCCCTCATTTATTTTTTTAATATTTTTCTTTTTATTGAAACAGTATAACAAGTTACTAATCAATTAATTGGCTGAAATATGTTCTTATAATCTCAAAACTAGGAATATATAGGATATTTGAAATAAAAAATTTCACAAGAATTTCATAAAAACTGAATTTTACAACATTGGCAATAAAAACAAACGGTTATCGAGATATTAACTTATTGTTTCACACCGATTTCTAGACGAGTTAGAAGAAAACTAACTAACATGTCATCATCAAATCAAATGTCGAAAACCGCACCTCGATATCTTGAACCCTTTAAAAGAGAGCGCGGGCGGTTTTTACTTTCGTGCATTTTGAACCCACCCTCGTAACTTATTTATTTGAGACTATTTTTCGTTTCTGTGAAAACCTTCTCGAAGCATTTTTTTAAGAGGAATCCAGTGGCGTCTCTAGAGTTTTTTTTTCTTGTTAAGACTGGTGTTGAAGCTATGACGTAAACTTATATATCTTCCCATGTACCACCCTATATATTTTTGCATATTTGTTTCAGAAATCGAATAACCATCCCAAATATATATGATACTCGCCATTTTTCTTTTGGAACTCCTGTTTTATTAATGTTTTCAAATATTGTTAGATGGTGTGTTCAAAATATATACCTACCTGAAGACACTATACAAGTTTTAGTGTATGTAATTTTGAACTTGTCTGAGAAAATGCGGATTGTGAGCCTTCCTAGTTGTGTTCCAATCAAGATGGCCAAGTTCTACGAGATATTGGACAGGATTTCTTCAGTTTCTCTTATTATTTGGGTTCCTAAGTTGAATGGTTTCGGCATTATGCGGTAGTTTTGTAAAATGTTGATATTAACAGTGCCTTAAAAAAATCAATTAAGTACCTAACACTGAAATCAGGATTGAAAGAAGTAGGTGATTATGTGGTTCTCACTGTTCGCTTGGATATGGATTACTCTTCGTAAAGTTCCATCAACATCACCAACAACAAGATACACTTTTTTTATCCTACGATGGAAATAATTCACCTCCGAAACTCGAATTTTGGTATAGGTATATACGGAGGAATGATTCTGGTGTTTATTAGCCGTTATCTTTGTTGCCTCATCAAACCTCAGAAGTTAACTGCGAACTTGTACTTGAACTCGAAATGTAATAAACAAGTTCACTTCCGGTAATCGTCAGTTTCACTCAACAGATATATTTTGAATCGATTCGTGCATATTTTTTGGAATGTATCTTTGTTCGACGATGAAGTCGAAATAGACTGTTCCTGACATCTCAACATGTCATCACAACATGGGCGTAGACAGAGGGGCAGGCAGGGGGGTCGTCGCCCCCAACCCCTGGGATTACGCGATTAGCGGATCAGCGCGAACCGATTCATTCAATCTGATCAGTTATTTTTTATGGAAGTCAAAAGAGATGGTATACCTATCGGGAAGGGCTTGGAATATATAGATATGCTGATTGAATGCAACAGTTTTTATCCGAATATCAAAAAAATTATTCAAATATTTTCAACGTTTCCATCAACAACTTGCACCGTGGAGAGAAGTTTCATTACGTTGACAATGGTGTATGATGTGTGTTAGTAAGTGGATATATGTAAAAATATGATCAAGAAAGAGAATATTTCAAGAGACGCTAGAGTTTGCTCGGATCATTCCACTACAAGTGAAAAAATGGTTGGCCCAAGTGGTAGGAAAATGCTTAGAGTATAGTAGTAGATAAGCCTATATTTAGTGAAATTGAAAAGTAATAACATGTTTGATGTTACATTTCTCAAGTTCGACACTTTGAAACTTTATATTGCCAGAAAATAAAGAATATAGTTGTGACAGTGAATTATAGTATATTACACAACAAGTGTAGAAAGTGACATATTTCACACGAGAAGTCGTTCAGCACGAGCCGCGTAGCGGTGAGTGCGGAAACGTAACGAGTGAAGGAAATGCACTTTCCTACGACTCCGAATACTTTCATTTCGCGGGAGGTCTTGTCAAAAATGTAACTTGAGCGGTCTTTTGATTCAATATCAAGTACTGTTTATTTCCATATTCAAGATGATATTTGAATACTTCTCCGACAATTCCTCATTATGTGAATTAGTGATTGATTGAGTTAGTTTAGTTTGGACAAATTTTATTGATATTGACACCTGCGTACATAAACAACCTTGACACCATTCGCCTGCTAGCGCCAGTAATCACGCAACCAGGAATACAGAACCATAGAAGTATGTAGTTCGCAAAAGCGTACGAGTTACTCGAGTTAGTGCGTCCTTGACTCTTTGCAAACATCTGTGATACCAAAGAATCTTCTCGTTGGTGATACTGTGATATCAAACTGATGCAAGCAGCAAGCCGCGCATAAAACTGTAGCCGTACTCTATTGAATGATCTAACCCTATGTCATCAACATCGAAATAGTTCCAGCAAAGAGTATAGGTTCCAGTTTTAAAGTGAATTAAGAGGTTATGTATCAGACACATTGAAATTAATAGATAAAGAGTTCTCGGTATAATTCAAAACGCGACAGAAATTTCAATAAATACTTAATATGAATTTGATTTGAGAACGCTTATATTGACAGTGAGTACCTTCACAATATACCTAATTATTTCTATATCAATTCAGGCGACCGTTGTGATAATTTTCATATCAACACTTGTGCTTTTTTCTTTCAAATAAACAATACCATGGTGATATGAGCTACTTTCTGAATAACAAAACAGTGTGATTATTGACGTTTCCATACGGGGTCGTAGGAAAAATCTATTATCATTCGGGTGATAAATCAAAAATGTATATTTTCAGAAAACTTTGATATTACAATGTTTTCATTCAGTCTTAGGAATAATGGATACGATAATTTTGTTAGCAGGTCAATTCATTCAAATTCAGACCCTTCCAAGATAGCAAGACATTTGTACTGGGGGAATCTGTGGTTGCTATCCTTATTTAAGAATGAGGTAACCCTAGTAACTGATTTAGACGACTCCGGTGGTAGAGATTGAGCGTTATTCATCTAGTCTGTTTTATGATCGAAGACTGATGGCATGGCATCTGGACTTGTGAAACTCGCCTACGATATATTAAACCCAGTAAATTGCTTCTTCTAGTGGCGGCTGCTTCCTATCATGGCATGACATTTTCCGTGTGCCTGAAAAATGACTAGATTGTAATTTATGATTGGAAGAGTTGAAATCTCAACTTGAAGCATCGCAATTTATAAACTGCGCTGCCGAAGCTACAGTTGTCGCTGTAGTTTTAATAAGATGCTGTATATAAACAACTGCGAAGCTGACGCAGTTACTTTCGGAAAAATAAGAATCTCGGGTCAGGCACATTAGCAAAAACGAGTATAGCCGGACCTGGATTTATTTGATGAGACTGCCTGGACCGGATCACTATTTTAAAATAAATAAAAAAAAACGAATGATAATTTGAATCAACGTGCTGTCGCGCTATATTATTCAATGACACTGCCTGAACCAAACAAACTAACCTAGGTCTATTTTCGAGAAAGAAACAACTGATTGATGATTTATGGATTCAATTCAACGCACTGTCGGGATAAATGAAAAAAAAAAAGAAGTTGTTGAAGGGAATCGAACCCGGGACGCCTGCGTTGGAAGTAAATGCCCTGTCCACTGCGCTATTTTTTCACAAAGGATTCTGGTATCCAAACCCCATTTTGTTGAGGCTAAAAAACATTTAAATAAGTTGAGCTTCGATTAACATTCAACAATAAGATTATTGATGTGCACATTCCATCTCAATTGAGAGTCAAAGTATAATCCCAGAAACTTATAGGAGTCCCAACATGGTAGGATTGTTTGACCCAAAGTAAGTATGAGATCATAATGTGGTTTCCTTTTTCTACAGAAGTGCACACAACCTATCTTGCTCCTTGATATTGTGAAGCCAATATCTGTAACGTTTTCATCAATTGCAAGTTGGAGTTTTTGACATATGTCTCCGACTTTTTTCGCAGAATAAAAAATACATGGGTAAATAATCGACATACATATGGATACCTTGGCTTCTCTAGAAACAAGTTTGAAGATGAAATTGATTGCTATGGTAAACAGGCTGCAACTTGAGGTTGACCACTGAGGAACCCCATTTTGCAGAACTTGTTGATTCGGAAGTGTGTCTCCTATACGTACTCGAAAAGTACGAACACAAAGACTGTATAAAGTTTGGAAGGCTACCTCTCAGTTTCCAAAGATATAAAGATTTGAGAATACCGTACCTCCACGTCATATCAAAAGCCTTCTCCAAATCAAAAAATACAGCCACAGTATGGTGATTGTTCCTAAGACCATCCTGGATATAATTCTCCAAGAACACGAGTTGGTCTTTAGCCGACTTATGTCTTCGGTGAGGCGAGTTAGTGGCTTTGCGACAACCGAAAACATCCGGACATAACGTCGATAATAGGTGCAAAGTTCATGGAAACTTCTGAGCTGATATTTATCTTCTGGTACTGGTCATTGCTCAACTGCTAGTACCTTCTCGGGGTCGACGTCCGTCTACCCCTTCACTACTTGAGACGTGGCCCAAGTAGTTAACTCGTTTCCGCAGTAGATGAAATTTCTTCAGGTTGAGAGTTAAGTTTGCGGTCTGTAGTCTTCTGAACACTTCTTCTAAATTTGCCAGATGATCTTAAAAATTTTTACCAACTACAATGATGTCATCCGAATACACAAGGCATGTTTTCCAGGAAAGTCCTTTCAACACATTTTCCATGATTCGCTCGAACGTGGCAGGTGCATTGCAGAGCCCGAAAGGCATCACCTCAAATTGCCATAAGTCAGTGCCAATGGTGAATGCTGTCTTCTCCTTGTCCGTTTGATCGTCTACCTGCCAATATCCGCTCTTGAGGTCCAGAGTTGGAAGTAGCCTCGAATCAGCCAACGTATCCAGTATGTCGTCTATACGTGGCAATGGTCACATCATTCAGTCGACGATAGTCTACACAGAATCGAGTACTCCCATCTTTCTTCCTCACCAAAACTACTGGTGAAGTCCATGGACTGTAAGATGGCTCGATAACCCCTTCTCGTTCCATGTCTTAGATAATCCTGTCAGCCATTTCCCATTTTGCCTGTCGTAACCTTCCAGCTACTTGACGAATCAGTCTGGCATTTCCTGTGTCGATTTTATGTTTCATGATGTCAATTCTTCCCATTTTTCCATTCGCAGGTACGAAGATGGCCGTATCGTTTTAGTTATTTGGTTAAACACTACCTTTCACGGTTATTGTGAGGACCACTTGCAGTAGAGACCATTTCCTCAGAGTCTAACTCTCCTTTTCTGGTTGTCCTCTATTGCTGAATATTCGAGGCTGCTGTAGAACATATTCTAATCTTCGTTCCCTTGGTAACTTTCAAAGGATGATGATTGTTGACGTTAATCAACCGGACCGGAACAAGCTCCTGTGATGTCAGTAAAGCCTTGCCTACTAGCACACCAAGGTCGACCTCTTCGTCATGGTTCCAAGGTTCCATAATGCTGCCAAAGATCCGAGCTGCTACGATCGTCTCGCTTCGTTTTGGTAGAACTACGTCCTTTGCTAACGTTACTCGAGCCGCAATTTTTTTCCGGGAATGTAGAAAGATCTCCTTGGCACCCACCTTGATTGTTCTTTTTCCAAAGTCCAGTTGAATTTCGTCTGCGCCCATGACGTCCATCCCCAGAGTAATACCTTCCTCGAATCTGTCAAAATAGCTCGATGAGGAAATTTGAGGTTCCCAATTGTAATTTCCACATCTATTTCACCATGTAGGGTTGCAGCTTCGCCCGTGGCCGTTTGTAAACGCCATCTTGAACTCACAAGTCGCTTCTTTGGAGATTTCAGGAGTCCATGACGTAGGATGGTTCTCGTTGCACCAGTATACACCAACAGTGCGCACTTTTTCTCGTCGATCTGGCCGTCTACATAGATGCTGCCATTGTCACACTGTAGATACATCACGATGATGAGGGGGTCCTTATTATGGCGAATCGAAGCTGTCTCCTTCAAGTGGACCCGTTTTAGTTTTCCTGCGGCTGTGAGGAAGATGATCCATTCCCAGCAACCCTCCCGGCTCGCTTACAAGCTCTCTGGAATTGTTCCAGCTACCCACAATTCCAGCACCGGACTGGTCTCTTTGTTTTATCAAATAAACCCTTAATTTCGCTTCTTATGAATTAAGCCCTCATGGGAATCCTGCCTATGGTTCTGTTACCTTCGTCATCCATGGCGCGAACTCTTGCAGATCCACGTGAGGCTTCTGTTGCGGTCGAGTCAGACGCATCGTTCTCTGCATTTCTACATCTCTCAACCCATCCACAAATGTTTGTATAGTTAGACATTCCATGAGGGGCTCCGGAGCTGATGGGTATATATGCTCAATGGACCAACCTGGCTACGACCGCTTCGAAGTCTTGCAGACTTTCATTGGCTTTTTGTCGATGATTCTTCATCTGGGACTGATAAACCTGCTGCAGATGTTCATGACCATATAGCTGTCGACCTCACTCTCCGAAATGGCTTGCAAGATGTTGAATGCATCACCCCGTGGAGCAACCGACTTGTCCTTTGATGTCCACCCATTTGCTTTGGCAGCTTCACCCAATATACAGGAGTTACTGTGTCTAGCTCTGTCTTCTTGTCCATCACGAGTTGTTGTCCGTCTTCAGGCTTCTCCAGTTTTTGATCTGCACCGAAATTTCTTCACGCACTGACCAGAAATCTGGGCCATGATCTTATCTTGTTGAGCCGCTAATTGTGCCGGAACCTCTTCACGCTGAGCAGTTATTTGAGTCTCGATCTTGTCTTGGTGAGCTACGATCTTATCTTGCAGTTCTGTCATTTTGTCTTGCTGAGCTGCTATCTGCGTCGAAACCTCTTCATGCTGGGCAAAAATCTGAGCAGCGATCTTATCTTCCTGTTCCTCGAAGACGAACGTCTCTGGATCCTCGCAGACGTTGATCAGCTACTCTTCGAAACGAAGCTGGAGCACTGCTTTCAAGTCTGCTACTTTCAATTCACGGAGTCTCTTCAACAAAATTTACAAATCCTCGCTTCTGACACCATGTTGATATGATCTTCGTGGGTAGAAGTGAAATACAACCGAGTTTCAACTTGATAACTAATCTATTTTAACGAACACTAACACTAGATAACATACTAATTTATAACAACTATTCATTTTGGAGGTAATGAACGATGTTCACGTACTGCGACTTCGTATTCAACTTACTTCTACCATATATATATATATATATATATAGAAGAAGAAATATATTCTTTGCTGACCAATAAGAGGTAAACCTGGTGAGTTTCTTGGGGAAAGCAGCAAGTAAAAAGTGTACTCTTTTAAGTTCCAAGCTTTCGGAAAATTTTAATTTCCATCTTCAGGGAAGCTACATGAAATTTACAAAAGTCAATATAAAGTAAAATAATTGGAATTCATACTCACAACTAAGTTGAGGATGATTACTGTTAAGATGTTAAAAAAAAAAAAATTTTTTTTTTTTGTAAATGACATACTTTGGAACACATTAAATTACAGAAACAAAAATCATTACACAATATGACAAAACAGTTACAAGGATAAAAATTAATATTGTTAATTACATCACCAGTATGACTTAAATTCGCTGAGTGATGTAATTAACAATATTAATTTTTATCCTTGTAACTGTTTTGTCATATTGTGTAATGATTTTTGTTTCTGTAATTTAATGTGTTCCAAAGTATGTCATTTACAAAAAAAAAAATTATTTTTTTTTTTTAACATCTTAACAGTAATCATCCTCAACTCAGTTGTGAGTATGAATTCCAATTATTTTACTTTATATTGACTTTTGTAAATTTCATGTAGCTTCCCTGAAGATGGAAATTAAAATTTTCCGAAAGCTTGGAACTTAAAAGAGTACACTTTTTACTTGCTGCTTTCCCCAAGAAACTCACCAGGTTTACCTATATATATATATATATATACAATATATCGTGTTTGGATTTTTCTAGAACATTCGGGAACTGTACCTTTCCTGTCATCCCTCTCCATCCGATAGCTTCCACGATATTCCATCCTTTTCTGTTCTAGATCTTTCGCAAGAGTTCATATTTACATGAGTAACACGCAGGCGCAACTATAATAGTTCTGATTGATCAATCTCAATTCGCGATAGGTGCTAAGCGATACTCTACCTAGTGGTGACTCGTGAACCACTCAAAGTGGGATAACCACTGAACTCTCTGGGGGAAAACCCACAGACAAACTGAACCTATGTTCTGTTTATGTTCGATTTTGATGTGAAAGGTGTACTTCCAGCAGTTTTTCGAGAGATGTTATGTTGAAATACATCGGAAATCTTATCGTTATTCTCGATTCAGTTATTGTTTGGTGACAAAAAACGATACCACTTCGAGAAGTTCGAATTGTTACCATGAGATAGTGCAACGTGTTATTTTCTATCGCGAATAGAAATGCTTGTTCGCACTCATGTGAATATGAATTCTTGCAGATATCTTTCACTAACAATCGAGAACTATCTGGAATGTCCAATACAGGAGGATAGGTATTTTGATATCGGCGATACTTCTTCTTGCCTCTTCCGAATTCCATTACAATATGCTGTTTTTTTTTCATATTGATTTTGGATTTTCCAATTCTGGGATATCCAGCAATAATTTCTTGAAATATTAACCCTGCATGTTGAAGCACCGTTGAAACATGGTTGAAACGTAGGCAAGACTTCTTCATCTAATGATTATTCTGAAAATGTTCAACAAAATCCACTTCTTCTTCTTCTTAATTCTATTCGATTTGAATGGCCTAAGTTACCAGGACTATCCAGCCAAGTACACGCAATATTTGATTATATAACCTCAATGGGGCCCACCTCAAAGTGGATCTGAGACTACCTCATACCCCATGAGGGTTCTATACATGATAACAATTTCCAATATATTGAATTTCACACATGCATTTTAACTTCGATACAGGTATGGCCCCTTATCCGACAAATCCGTTGTCATCCGGCCTGGATACCGGCGTAGAGACAAAAGGACCAAATATAATTGACAAATTTTCACTAAACTTCACTTTCATAGATATATTTTCGTATATTTCAGTTTGGACAATCACATTTTACATTTACTTGACTTCCGACCTCGAGAACGCCGCCTGTCCTCTACCATGGTCAGAAAGCGAATCGCAACAAAATCCAAAAAATGTTATGCCACAAACAATCTTCTTCTTTTTTTTATTTTTCTGTAACCTTCGTCGTCGTGAACTCGCATTTCGCATTTATCGTCCTAAATTGATTCCTGTTTCTATTTTCATTTAATATTCACAAAAATAACACTCGACACACCACTTTGAATTTTCTACGTCACGCTACCTGGTGGAATCTCTCATAAGGATCACCAATCCCATTCCCTCTATCATTGACTAGTTACACCATAGTGTAGTCATCTTTACCTAAACTATAATCAAATCAGCAATGGGCCAATAACATCAAAATATGGTATCTTTCAACCGACATCATCCGAATGATGGCCCGTTTCAGTTGAATTTTGCTTCTGGAGCTGATCATTTGAAATTATGTCAGAAAGTGTTCATATATTCCTGAATATTGAATGTTGGTTTCTTTCTCTCAATCCCGCTCATATAAAAAGTTACCAAAATCAGAGCAGCGATATGCTCAAAAAATCGCAGCATCAAATTCTATATCAATTTGAGACATTAAAGATATGTCGAATCAATGCCTGAAGCACCCTATGTTCAAGAAATATACCATTAAAAATCCTGTTGAAATCCGTCACCTCAAAAAGTGGTTCGGATTCCAGTACATGCGCTTAGTCTCAACTTCTGTCATCTTGGAAGTCACGATGTTCAAAAAATCTTGTCTTCACCAATTCTATGACCGACAGAGATTCTCAATGTCAATTTGTAGGATGACAAATATGTCAATTTGACATCTAGGAATGCTGAAGTACAAATAATTGAAAAATATTGTTGTTCAAATCTCACTGACTTATAATACTTAATTAATCAATGAGAAGACAGTAGCTACATTACCATGCGGTTAGGATGGATTAGGATGGATTCTTATTCATTTCATATAATATCGTCGTATAAACAGACATTCAATATTATGGTGCACAGACATAGGTCCTACCGGCGGCCAACAGAGTGTTCTATTGATGTTGGCCGGACGTTGTAACGAAGTTACTTGAATTTTTATGAACATACTGTATATAGTTGTAATCGGGTAGTATCCTAGGGTAAACTTCGTGCTAGGAATTCCATTCTTTTTCGTAACAATTGGTTTTCACACACCGGAAGTGATTTAGAAATATCAAGTTAGCGCGAAGTCATGATTTGATAGTTATAATTACTGATAATTAATTAGCGAGATAGGCTGGCGTCCGATGATACCGAGTCAAGTTTGCAGCGATGCGCACTTCGAGCGATCCCCACTGAATCAAACCGAGAGTAGAGTGGGGCGAACGGAGATATACCCGCGATCGCGACGCGAAAACGCCAGTCCTGATTGAGACCGCAAGCTGGACAATAGACTCTATTGGGAGCACCGCAAAGCTGAAGCCGCAGCTAAGTGGTCTGAAAGAGAGAGAAGTTCGAAACCGCGAACTAATAACCGAAGATAGCCGACTTCTTGAGACCGCAAGGAGTAGGTGATTCATAATCCGTGTTGAGTTGAGAGAGCCGTACTTGCATTCTTGTACATGGTGACTATTATCATACTGTCAGCGAATTATATTCGGACTGGGGGATATTAGGTACATGCTAGGCGACTGCTTCAGGTTCTGCGAATTCTATTCGGTACCTGAAGTTGTCTCTGGTTATTTTACTCCCTGCTTGAATCAATGTACGGGGTGTTTTGGCATACCATCTGCGAATTATATTCGGTTGGTAGGACAAAATACCCGGTGTCGCTCTAAGAAGGGTGGATTTAGAGTTTATTGATAGATCTGCTTCGCATGGCTTTGCACTTCTGCTTGGAATAGTTCACTGTAATTTTGCATTTCGCGAGTTGCTTGAATAATTTGTTTTGCCGTGGCAATTGGTAATTAATGCTTTCAGTCATGAGTTAGAATTAGTTCACATATTTTCTTACGGAAATCTTCTAGTTTCGCGAACCCTTGGGAGGGGGATACTGAGAGGATATCGTGGGATATTGTAGGATATATTAGGATATCGTTCATATGATTTCACATTCTAGTTGCAATGCAAATGTAAATATTTAATGAATATAATATAATAATAGATATTATTATTGGTAGTTTCATTTTTCTCTGAGTAAGTTTTGATTTTTTTCAATTAACAAAGCAACCAGGTTCAGGGAATTGATACTTTCACGAATGTCACTTTGACAATTAACATCTAAAGACCCCTGGATTGAACTTTCTTCACTGATAGTTACCCGGTGCAAGTGGACCTACCACTATAATATAGGTGGCGCCCGAGATCTGTAAATATAGCACCCTAGCTAAAGCGCCAAATAACGCTTCTCCGAGCAGAAAGCGTTACAAATTTGGCGCTCGAGCAGGGACCGTAATGCACTTGTAAATATTTTGTAAATAATCCGGTACCTGTCAAAAGTGACAGCTAGGCATAGTTTTGTTGATATAGGCAAGTGACCCCTCTCAGAATAGGTTTCAGATGTTAGGGAACTGATTCCGTAGATTCTAGAGTTGATAGGATTAGCCCGGTCGAAAAAAAAAGAGTCAAATCGGAGTTTTTCTACACTAGGATTGATCATTCTTGTTTTCAGTGGCCGGCCACATCAGTTTCCGGGTTTCATCTGAAATCTGTCATTTTGACAGCCGTGTGAACGTTTCAAGGATAGGGCCGTGTTACATACCGTTTTCTAGGTTTTCGAGGTCAAGGAATTCATTCCGTGAGTTCAAAACCTGATCCGACTATTGTAGCTCCAGATTTCAGCTTCCGGAAGCAAAGTTCGGGTTAAGAACGTGTTAGGTATAAAGACGTCGAGTAAAACCAGTTCATTTTCCAAATCCGGTATCTGTCTCTTTGACAGCTGATAGTTGTTCGATACCTAACGAAAGTCAGTCGCGCCAATATTGAAAATGGCGAACGAGGAATTTCCGAAAGACCCTACAGATGGGCAGACTTCGCCATCGAAACAAAAAGATCCCGTTGACGTGAGAGTTAGTTGGGTATATCAGCTAAAGAAGGCAGATATAGACATAGAATTGTCTAAATTTGGATTAGATGTCTCTGGTACAGTCGAGGATAAGAGGAAAATACTGATAAGATTCCTCAGGGAAGGTAGGGTGGTAACCGCACCAACGACGCCTGTACCCGGGAGTGTCCCACTGACTTCGACTTGGACATTCCCGAATCTGAACACCGTGCCCCCAGTGAACGTTACTGCACCTGGAACCGTACCGCCCGTAACTACCACATCCACTGCCCAACAGACGACACCGATGATGACTTCCCCAATGGTGACTACCCCGTCTACGTCAATAACAACCCAGGAACCTTTGCGAACCCGTGACTGGAGATTTGATGGACTGGGAGATCCTGTGGCATTTCTGGAGAGACTCGATGAGATTCGACTATCTCAGAACATACCCGCCTACAGAATGATAGCCGTACTACCGGATCTATTCGAAGGGGAAACCGCCCTTTGGTTTAGAAATAACCGTACTGCCTGTTCAACTTGGGAAGGTTTTGTCGAACTTTTCCGCGTCTTCTACTTCCCTGTCAACTACCAGGTTGACCTAGAGGTAGCGATTGGCAGACGGCTTCAAAGACCGGATGAGCCTGTACAAGCTTATGTAACCGATATCCAGACGCTTGTACGAAGGCATGGCAATATGACACCAGATCAAGAGCTTATGTGGCTGTACCGAAACCTGTTGCCCGAATACCGACAGCACATCAAGAGGAGTGACTTTGCCGATATTGTCACTTTCTCGCGAGCTGTGAAGGAGTTTGAACTTCTTCGTGGGGAACTACAGGAAAGGTACCAAACCTATGCAATGACTGCAAGGTACCCCACCGTGACGAAAGCTCTACCGTCAACCCCAGCTGTCATGCCCCAACAGACTACCCCTGTGAGGACAGAGTCGATGACATTTGTCCAACCTAGGACCGAGCCAAGGCCATCTCCACCAGCCGTATGTTGGAGATGTGGTCAGACAGGACATCTGAGAAATCAGTGCAGATCGGCTCCTAGGATATTTTGCTCCCGCTGTGGAAAACAGGGAGTGTTGTCAAGAGACTGCCCTTGTCCTAGGTCGGAAAACTAGGAAGGCATTGCCCCGTACCGAGACCCAAGCAATGCCATCCTACAAATGTCTCGGAAACGATCTGTACCGTCCGTCCAGAAGATGCCCGTCCCTTCGTTTCTGTACATACCCTGGGTGGCAGTTACAAAGCACTGTTGGATACCGGAGCATCGAAAACGTATATGGGAGATGCAGTGGCTCGAAGATGCCAGGAAATGGGAGTCCCAAAGGATACAACGAATGTATCAATGGTCAGAATGGCGAATGGCCTTCCAGCTCAAGTTCCCGGCACTCATCACTTGAAATTAGTGATTGGAGATGCAACTATTCCAGCAACAGTTGGACATCTTCCTGGTCTGTCTTCTGATTTTGTCATTGGTATGGATATTCTGAAACCGCAGAAATTCCAACTAGACTTATCAGGTGGAGACATACGTATCGATGGAAAGCCGATTACCGACCGAACACCCGAACCGCCAGACTCGATCGATACCGTAGATCGAACTGAAAAACCTGGACTGACTCCGACGGAGGATAGGAGATTCAAAGAGTTCCTGGATCGAGAATTGGCTCTATCTGAGAGCATTCAGGGAGGTACGCCGATTCTCAAACATGAGATACGTTTGATCAACCCGGAGCCGATCAAACAGCGTAACCGACCCCAGGGTCCAAGAAAGCAGGAAGTTCTGAATACCAAAGTCGATAGAGTGCTAGCGGAAGGTGTCACAGAACCGTCTAACACACCTTCGAGTTCACCAGTCGTGACAGTACGAAAGAAGGATGAAGTCCTGGATAACACCGCCGCCAATCCCGATTATTATATCGCAGACGACCGACTCTGCCGTCATGTTCGGGATCCTACCGAACGTACTGAACCAGAATTGACCGATCCCTGTAAACTGTATATCCCGAAACCAGCTAGATCATCCGTGATGAAGGAGAGTCACGACGTTCCCACGGCTGGACATGTCGGGATAGCCAAGACCACCGCCAGAATAGCAAATCGCTATTATTGGCCAGGAATGTTCCGGGATATTGCTAAGTATGTCCGGAGCTGTTCGTCTTGTCAGCAGTACAAGTCTTCGCATCAGAAGAGTCCATGGAAGAGGCAATCTCGAGAAGCCTTCTTGCCCAAACCTGGGGCAGAAAATATCAGCACGTCCATACGAGATGCCGCGAAGATCAGGGAGTGGGCAAACTATAGAGTACGGCCGATCGACGAGTCAGCACGAGGGTGCACACAATGCCGTCAACCCTTTGCAAATGAGGTGACCAGACCCCCGGAGCATCGACCATGCAGACGCACGCCGAAGAAAACAGAGGCTTTCCAAGAAGTGAGTGGACCCGTGGACAGGAAGAAGATGGAGCCAGAACTGAAGGGTGCATGGTGATGATGATTTTTTTTGTGCTTTTCATTTCATTTTCCAGATTTTTTTTGTTTTTGTATAGGTATTCAAGTTGTGAAAAATAATATTGATATATTATTTTTTTTAGGAAGTAAGGGGGGGATGTAACGAAGTTACTTGAATTTTTATGAACATACTGTATATAGTTGTAATCGGGTAGTATCCTAGGGTAAACTTCGTGCTAGGAATTCCATTCTTTTTCGTAACAATTTGTTTTCACACACCGGAAGTGATTTAGTAAATATCAAGTTAGCGCGAAGTCATGATTTGATAGTTATAATTACTGATAATTAATTAGCGAGATAGGCTGGCGTCCGATGATACCAAGTCAAGTTTGCAGCGATGCGCACTTCGAGCGATCCCCACTCTATCAAACCGAGAGTAGAGTGGGGCGAACGGAGATATACCCGCGATCGCGACGCGAAAACGCCAGTCCTGCTTGAGACCGCAAGCTGGACACTAGACTCTCTTGGGAGCAGTGTTGCCAATTGGCGGGAAATTTCCTGCATTGCGGGAAATTTGATCGCCCGCGGGATTTTTGACGGGATAAGTCTTTTCGCGGGAAATATGCGGGGAATCATGAAGTTCATGCATTTAGTGCGCAGAAATTTTTATTTTTGCTTCCTTCACTCGTCCATCACGTCCATCCTTCGTGACCCCCATTGTTATCCCCTCAAACATCTTGATGCCGTTACTTGTCAGTGTTGTCACGTATCACCACGTCAATCATGGAAATAAGACAAATTCTTGATTTGGAACAGCTCATTACGTGGGGTTCTCATGTACAACACTAGATGGCGATACTGTCGATAGGTATTTGAAGAATTTTCTTTCAATCATGTTCGATACATATTCGCATCAAACTCATTGGAAAATGGCTCCATGGAATTGTTAGAGACGATTAGAAGTCATTCAGAATCAAATATTCATATTTTCGTATTGACACCTGCAGTAACCTGTAAATTTGGTTGAAATCGCGGTTTCACTTAGCGAGATTCACCCACGCCATGTCACGTTAGACACGTTTTATCGAAGTAGTCTATATATCCACCTCTACCACGTCGTACCTATCACTGGTTGAAAATGATTTCAACAATAAATCGGATGAACAATGAATCGGATACTGCTTATTAATTCAGAAGTGGGATATTTTAAATATATTATCTTCTTTCAGCGAACCGAATCAAGGATTTCAAATACTTTTAAACTTAGAAATGGTCCCAAAAATACTGAAATTACTAAACAAACTGATACAAAAAAGAAATGAATATTTTGATTAAGTTGTCGTTTCTTTGAAATAACATTTCACCTAATTTCCTGAAGATTATTTCAAAAGAATAAAATCTGTATATTTTTTGAACTAATTCCTGAATGATGGGTATTATTTTGAATATGGCGGGAAATGGCGGGAAATTCTGTCAAGATCTGCGGGATATTGATAGATTTCAGATTGGCAACACTGCTTGGGAGCACCGCAAAGCTGAAGCCGCAGCTAAGTGGTCTGAAAGAGAGAGAAGTTCGAAACCGCGAACTAATAACCGAAGATAGCCGACTTCTTGAGACCGCAAGGAGTAGGTGATTCATAATCCGTGTTGAGTTGAGAGAGCCGTACTTGCATTCTTGTACATGGTGACTATTATCATACTGTCAGCGAATTATATTCGGACTGGGGGATATTAGGTACATGCTAGGCGACTGCTTCAGGTTCTGCGAATTCTATTCGGTACCTGAAGTTGTCTCTGGTTATTTTACTCCCTGCTTGAATCAATGTACGGGGTGTTTTGGCATACCATCTGCGAATTATATTCGGTTGGTAGGACAAAATACCCGGTGTCGCTCTAAGAAGGGTGGATTTAGAGTTTATTGATAGATCTGCTTCGCATGGCTTTGCACTTCTGCTTGGAATAGTTCACTGTAATTTTGCTTTTCGCGAGTTGCTTGAATAATTTGTTTTGCCGTGGCAATTGGTAATTAATGCTTTCAGTCATGAGTTAGAATTAGTTCACATATTTTCTTACGGAAATCTTCTAGTTTCGCGAACCCTTGGGAGGGGGATACTGAGAGGATATCGTGGGATATTGTAGGATATATTAGGATATCGTTCATATGATTTCACATTCTAGTTGCAATGCAAATGTAAATATTTAATGAATATAATATAATAATAGATATTATTATTGGTAGTTTCATTTTTCTCTGAGTAAGTTTTGATTTTTTTTAATTAACAAAGCAACCAGGTTCAGGGAATTGATACTTTCACGAATGTCACTTTGACAATTAACATCTAAAGACCCCTGGATTGAACTTTCTTCACTGATAGTTACCCGGTGCAAGTGGACCTACCACTATAATATAGGTGGCGCCAGATCTGTAAATATAGCACCCGAGCTAAAGCGCCAAATAACGCTTCTCCGAGCAGAAAGCGTTACAACGTCATTTGCTACTGTTCTGCCGTAGCGGTAACTTCTGGTAAGCAGGTCTTGGCCCAGTACTGGACCAGCTGAAAATGTTTACAGTCACGTTTCTGCGGACTGCGAAACCGCGCAGAGTCGAGCTGGAGAGAAATCAGGGACCACTTTCCACACCGTGAGGCAAATGATCAGTAGGTGATTACTGCCCTATTTGGGATCTTATAGAATATCGATTTATTATTAATTATTAGCTATCAGTTCGAATACCCGAAAGGGCAGTTAAGATATAACTTTTAATGTCGTTTTCATAAACGAGTATAAACTCCGTTTAAGCTAAAACTCGTTTTGATGCTATGGAATGGCCAATCAAATCACTGGTTCTCTAGCAACTAAACCAAGTTTAGCTTAAATGAAACGTCTAGTTCTTTTTGTTTATTCAAATAATTCAATAATGAAAAATGACATAAAATTTCCTTTCAGATAATTGTTCAGGATAAAACTTTATACTTTGCCTCAATTTGACCGACCTCGTACATCTCTTAATATAACAGATCCAATAGTGGAGTTCGAAGAACGGACACCCTGTATATGTTATAAGATAATTGAATGACCATAACAATAATGAATTGGGTGAATAATTATGCACAATCTGTTAGGAATATTACCTTATTTTGAATTAAAATGATAATCCTCATCCACTTGAAAATATCATACACATTTTGAATTCTAATGACTAGTAGACCACGAACAGAAAACAACTACTTTCCTGGCAAATAACACGCCGAACAGTAGATTATATCAGCTCGTAGTCAATGCAATGATTCACATAGTGACAAAGTTCACATCAAGACTGTAGGGGTACGGGTTTCGAAAGCAGTCGTTCAGTGGTAAGCGTTTATTCGTAACGGAATATTCTTGATACAGTACACGAGTTCTTGTGAGACTCGAACTAAAATCATTAACATGAGTGATACACCCGGTACCGAAATGCCCATAAGAAATAAGAGTGAAAACATTATGTACCTAAAACCAGGGACACTTTGCTCTTTTGCATAAAAGATTACAGATTCCCCACTAGGCTCTTAGCTTTCGAAGATATATTATTCACAAATGAAACATTTACTCGCCGCTTGGCGAACGCGCAAATGCAATATCTTTCACGCATATTTCACTGCACTAGGCCATGTTCCAATAAGATATATACTTGGAACAATATTGATATATTTTTTCATGACTGTTAAAAATTTATCATTTTCATGTAACATTTTTGTTGGATAACTGGATGCATTACACAAAACAAGCCACGCCCCGTGTGTAAGAACCTTTAAACAAAAGGCTATGGCCAATCAGCGACAAAGTAGATTCATTACCTACAAAACAATTGACACCAGTTGTACAAAATTGAAATGGATTATAAGGCATGTAGTGCAATGTTTTTATTAAGCCCAGTTCCTAGGCAGTAGATGTTTTTCGCCGGTTCTAGACCTCCTCCCAAGGTCACACACCCCCACGTGGCCTTGGGGGGTCAATGGCCTTGTGGGGGTCAATGACCTTGGGAGGAGTGACCTTGGGAGGAGTGACCTTGGGGTGAATGACCTTGGGATGAGTGACCTTGAGAGGAGTGACCTTGGGGTGAATGACCTTGGTGCGATCTTGGGAGGAGTGACCTCGAGTTGGCGACCTTGAGAGGAGGGTGCCCTTGGGAGTTGGTGTGGCCTCGAGAGGAGCGCGTCCTTGAGGAGGGCTCTCTTTTTCTGTGAGCATGACCTTGTGTTTTCACACCTCTGAAATGGGAGGGGGTGCGACCTTGAACGCTGCTGCTGCGTGCGCATGCGCCATTCCCCCACGAGAGCTCAAGATCGCGTTGGTGAAAGTGGGGGAGTTCCTATAAATTGGCGATTCAGTGCTATTGTTGTCACAAGCAGTAGCAGCAGCATTACTATCAATCAATAGAAATAAATATTGACTCGTAAAGCGTGCGTGTGTCCTTGCGTGATAACGAGTGTTATTTTTATGTAAGTAAATTCCTATATTCTATATATTCTTTTGTACTCTCTTTCACGTGTTTAATCTAGAGATGGGTTCGCCTAAAATTGATTTGATCGCGATCAATAATCAAATCGCTGAAGGGTATGAATTCACCAAGCAAGTGCTGATATCATCGCTGGTCTTGAATAAGCCTTATCTGATCAAGAAAATGACAATATTTGAAACTAGATTTGGTAGATCTGCCACCGTTATATTATTAGATGAAGAAAGTGGGGAAACTGTGAAAAGTTGGTTGCCCAGAAGAGTTTCAGATGTGATTGAAGAAAGCGATCTCCATTTGATCAACTCCCGCGGGCTTTATACAATAGCATACCTGGGACAGAGTGAACCATCATATGCTGGCGCGAAAACGCGAACGCTTATGAGGTTCGGCATAAAAGAAATACCCCTTAGCGAGACTTCGCCTCAGTAATTAATTGAATTATTTTTATGATTAGTTTAGTATTAGTGAAAGGGAGTTTAAATATTATATGTATATAGTAGTTCTTACATTCTCGCCACCCTCGTCGTCGCATTTACCATTTATGGTGTGTAGTTTTTTAAGCTGAGGGTATGAGCTATGTAATATGAAACGTATTTGTCGAATTATCTCCTGAACTCTTTTTTTTGTTTATTTATTTGTAGACTTCTAAGGATATGTGGATGCACTATTCTAGCCAGTTTTGGCCAGCTGCTGAAGACCTCGAATCAGCAGTCAGCAGACTTAAATGTGAACTCATCGATTTGGAGCGTGATTCACTCCATGCAGCCAACTATGATATGAGCGCATGTTTCAATCAAGAACGAGCCCGAGAGATTTTAGCGGATGCTGATCGATATAAAATCGGTCATTTTCTATGCAGTCGCCTAGAACACGGGAGTATAACTTTGGAGCAGTTTCTTGAAGAAATGGTGAAGGAGGGTTTGGAATGCTTCCTTCATGATTTAGTTGAATTCCTACCAACTACCATCATCGAAAAATACGGTTTGAGGAAAGCTTCAGAAGAAGAAGAAGGTGGAGAAGGCGAAGAAGGCGAAGAAGGGGAAGAAGAAGTTGGGGAAGAACAAGAAGGTGGCGGGGTACAAGGGGGTGCCTAGTATACTCTTATAGTCTTTAGACTCACTATTTCAATCATTGTACATAATAGGAAAAATAAAACATTATTCGACATTTTACATCTTTTATTATCAGAAAAAAAATCTGCTACAAATATATATCTTAAACTATGGTGGTAGTGATTCATCTGATCATAGCTTCATAATTCTTCGTTCACACACCCATCTGTATGGAGCCATCTAGAGCGCTATATGTCATGACTGCGTCATGTAGAATGAGCGCATACACTCTTGTATTGGCTGGAAATTTTGATTTGCGAGTCTCAAATTCCAATTTGATATCTACTGTTGAGGATTTCATGGCGTCAGCTTGATGGCTGCAATCGATGATAAATAATGGGTTCTTCCTGAATTCTTCTATACCCATCATCGGCTCACTCATATCTTTACCGTAGTAACTCTTTTGGAAATTTTCGTAAGCATAATAGGCTATAGCATCCAACTTCCTATCGAATTCTAAATTCCACCGCTCGTATGGGTATACTTCTGAATTCAAATACACTCGAATATTATTAATGTCAGCATTAATGAATTGGGTGGCATCTTGAGATACATCATCCGTATTAGTAGATTTCTGGAATCCTATGATAATGTATCGCGGTCGCTCGAGGCTGTTGGTAGTTTTGACAGCCCAAATGTCTGAAGATGTTTCACGGATAGTTGGTAACTCATACAAATCCCACATCCTATATGCTATTTTTATCTTCGCAGTGGAACTTTTATTGATGCGATTCAATAGTTTGAGTTTTTGTTTATCTGACGGCATGATATGCCTTATTCTCCATTCAATCTTATCAATTTCTATTTTCGCATTAACTACTCCCATGTAGGAGTTTTTGAATGAGCGAGCAATGATTAGTATCAACTCTTGTTTTATATTCAAGACACCCTTATTATAGTCCTCAGCGAATCCCATCAAGTATTTGAGTGGTAATTTTCCGCTGAATACGTGATTGATTTTGTCTAGGATCGGTTGATTATCATCATCAATTCCCCAACCGAGGGTCTCTAGAAATTTTTTATTCGATTCCCCATAGGAGATCATACATTTCATAGCTGTAGTGATGCCTGGTTTTCGAATCATACACACTTGTTCGCCACCCATCTCATAGCGAATTTCGTCGAAGAGGAATGCTAAAGCATTATTGGATAAATAGCAGTATGCTGTGAAATCATCTGGTATGAATTTTCCTTCGATGTAGATGTAGCTCTCTGCGATATCTAATATCAAATCTTGAAAGTTGACAGCTATTCTTATTTCGTCAGAGTTCTTGAATGATGGTGAACCATATGGTTTGTATGTGTGTTCATGCAGGCTGATTAGGGAATGATCGAAGATTGGTTCATCAAACACTTCCAATTGGAGGCTAGTAGAAGTTGTGGAAACCATCTCTATTTTTTCTGTAGCACTTTCAGTCCGATAGATTTCAAGAAATCAATATCGCTCTCAGATAGGTTATGATGCCGCCTTGTCTGATTGAGACGTCGATTGCGAATGAATCCGCGACCGCGTTTACACTTCTTTTTATTATTTCTGCGGTCATTATGGGGTGTGGGAATGGATATGCGCTTTGATTGGTTACCGAAGCAGAACCCCATCTTTTCTCTGCTATTTTTCGAGATCAATCTAGTTGTTTCAGTTCAAGCTTCACAATAATCTTCTCTCCTCGGAAATCGACCAAACAATTTTCATCATCCAAAATTCTCAGTGTAATGTTATCGATAGACTGACGTCCGGTCGGGCTGATTGGTAGATATATAATGTTTTTCGGTTTATTCGACAGCTTATATCCAGGATCCACATTGATGTCGAATTCATACAACGTGTGAACCTCTTCCCCATTCAGGTACGCCCCGCTCGTGATATTGCAATCGATGCGTATTAGGCGAACTTTAATAATTTTCACCGGCTTGGTGGATTTATGTAGAAAGTTGGATGGGTAGAATTTTTGCTCGAAACCCAACACTTCGGCTATGGAATTCTCAACTGACAACATAATTCCATATGAAGATTTCATTTCACACATTAGAGTGTTATTATTAGCGCGAAGATAAAATTCAATATTATTTTTACTTTTTTTACTATCAGAGGAGGGGTTCGAAGATGCTATAGCTTCTTGTATAACTCTATTAATTTCTTCTATTTCATAGGCGCCTGGTGGTATATGAATCATTTTCAAGTTCTCAGAGATGCGACCTTCTTTCTCATCCCAATAACCCAAAGCGTTATTTGTCTCATATATATTGGCTATGGAATTGTAAGAATAAAAACCATGTAATCCCAAACCATAAGTTCTTCTCGCATCTAGTTCAATTGGTGGGTAAAAATCAGCGCTCAAAACGCTATGGCCGCCCGATATGGTGAATGTTTGCGACATAATGTTGGTGGTGTGTAAAGAAAACGGCGAAAATGGGTAACGAACCTCAATGAACATTCAACAGCTGCAACTTGATCGCTATGCGAGACATTGAAGAATGTTTTTATTTTCGCATTGATAATCATTTATATACAAAAAAATTTTATAACATATTGCCACATCTACATTTTCATTCGACAAAAGCAGCAAAACACTTTTCGAGGTATTGGTCCATCGTTGACATCACCACCGCCTGGTTGATTATTGCTTTTCTGATCGCCACCATGATGATCCTCACAAAATTGATATTTCGACACCTCTGGATCGTCTTTCAATCGTTGCGGTAGCTTATCCCATACTAGAGCTATTTCTTGGGAGGCCAATCCGATCAGTACTTCCTTTGGTAGGTCGGCGAGTTCTTTCTCAGTCATTTTCAAGAGAGAGCGTGATTTAGAGTAAGCTAACAATGCATGGGCCATTTCTTTGATGCTTTCTCGATCCATGATGAGCTACTTTTCGCTTGTGTTCTTCTTCGAGAGAAATTTCAAGCACAAATGCCCGCACCAGACTGTGTTGTATTCTTGTTGGCGCTCATAATTATATACTATTTTGGTAGCTCTAAGCGCCTGCGGGCCTCTATTCAGATATTTCACCAACTCTTTTGGTGGGGGTAAATCGCCATAGCTATCATAATACTCGACTACTTTACCGCTTTTTTTATATGCAACCCAATGTGTGCCATCACCTTGTTCGCTATCTAAATTCAATATGGCGGATTCTGTACGGTATGGGCCGGATGAGGGTAAATTATCCCTCATATATATACCTCGAAAGTTCTGTATTCCTATCTTTTTTATATGTCGTGATAGGTCCACATCTGTTAAAGCCCTTCTAGGTAGGCCATCTAGTTTTTTGGAGTTTGGGACTTCAAATAGATACCCAACCCTTTGCGGTATGGTTTCAGATAGACCCCTTTGCCCATTTTACCTAGAGCAATAGCCTCCATATGTGTGTTGTGGCGGTTCGCCTCAGCGAGTTTTTCCTTACTCTCTTTGGCGGAATTGATAGCGCGAACAACGCTTGCACTGCCTGCAGCCAAACTACCCAATGCTGATAATCCCGCAAAAATTGGGATTAGTGGGAGAATGCCGCCAACTTTGGGGATTGGTATTATGCGGGGTGTTCGAATATTTCTCCTTCCTCCTGCCATTCTCACGAATTTTTTAGCTGCACCGACGGCCTTCAGAGTTGTTTCACCCAAGTTTCTGGTGAGCGTTCCCCTGTTCCCCATTTGGCGTAGCGCATGTCGAACTTTGTGCACTATTCCCGATCCAAAAGCTATCTTTCTCATGCGTTTGAATGTGGTCCGCTTCTTCTTCCTTTTCAGCACACTACCGCCGCACCCCATACCAAAGCGCCTTTTTCCCTTCATTATATTTGCTGTTTTCCCCTTACGACAAATACGCCAACTTTGTTTCTTTGTTGAAGTGTATCGCTTGGCGTTCATAATATAAATGAGCTTTGCGACACTCGCAGATCATTATAAAGTACTTGACAGTCGCATGATGCAGATTGTTCGACAAAATGAGACATTCAGTGTGGAAAATTTTGATGAAAAAGTTGGGTTAGGAAATAGTGCAATTCCGCAGCGTAGGCATGGGGATCTATTTCCCAATACAATTCGAAGTTTGATTATTGGCCCGTCGAATTGTGGCAAGACGAATGTTATGATATCACTGCTCACCAATCAGAATGGCTTACGATTCGCCAACGTATACCTCTATTCAAAATCGTTGTATCAACCCAAGTATGAGTATTTACGTAAAGTATTGGAACCGATAAAGGGGTTGGGTTATCACACTTACAGTAATAATGCAGACATAGTTGAGCCTGCCGATGCAAAACCTGAGAGTATATTTATATTCGATGATGTTATATGTGAGAAACAGGACGTGATTAGATCTTATTTTTCGATGGGGCGTCATAGGAATGTCGATTGTTTCTATCTTGCTCAAACATATTCGAGAGTGCCTAAACAACTAATTCGCGATAATGCGAATTTCATAATCATGTTCAAACAGGACGAAATGAATCTTCATCACATATTTTCCGATCATGTATCCCCAGATGTGACATTCAATCAATTTCGGGATATGTGCGCACATAGTTGGACGGATAAATATGGTTTTCTCGTTATCGATAAGGATAGTGAGATTTGCGAGGGGCGCTATAGAAAAGGGTTTGATTGCTTCATATATCCGTGATACCCTGATGAGGTTCAATCATTCGATCGCTGGATGGCAAAATGAGCGCATCTAGCAGTGAAAAAATGGATGAAATATGTCTCAAGCAGAAACTTGTCGAAGCAACTGATGCAGTGAGAAAAAAATTCAAAAGTTTAAAGAGCGCCCACCTCAGCGATCAGATAATGCTTGAGAAGGTATACAAACCGCTAACGAAACCATTGAAAGCTATCTCAGAGGCTGCTGCGGTAGCAATAACTCCCTCCCAAATATCGGGTCCGAAAGTACCGCCTATCCTTAATATACCGCAGCTTACGCATCATTCTACGCCGATACGTAGGAAAACGGTGGGAGATGCTACAGAAATGTTTGATAGACATTTAGAATCTGGAAATTCCAGCAAAAATTCGCAATTGATGCAGAGCGAACTCGATTATGTGACAATGATGGAAACACCGCCAACATCATCAACTTCACACATTTCTAGCGAAAATACTACCGCTATTGATACAACAACTCTACAAGATCGAGTGCAGCAGCATTTGGATAACTTGAAAACTGGAAAATCTAATTATGATACAGTATATGGTGTTCGTATCGATCCCAAAACGGGCAAATTAAGGATGGGTAATATGGAAATCCGTTTCTTGAACGATCAAATCGAATTATGGCGTGAAAATAGAAGGAGTAAGGTATTTCCAGCTTCTTCTGAACTATACGATTTGATTTTTATGAATCAAGCACCGGGATCTATTAGCGATCGAGATAAGCAGATATATACCGCCATTCTGAAGACTACAGGGTCCGCTTATAAAAATTATGATATAAGAGGGGGTTTGAATGCTGAATCCTCTAACTCGAAAAAGAAATATCGGCAAATCATCAAACCTCTCATAGATAGTCCACATTATATGAGGAGTCATCCTCAACGATTTGATATCAAAGGTGGTAAAGGAGTGGTGGGGGCAATACCGCGCAAAAAAGTCCTGAATAGAAAACGGAAAGAATTTGTTTATTGGAATAATGCTGCAGAATTGGTGGAACGTCTTCGATTATTGTGGAGTTCTAAAATGGTTGGGCATACAGGGCATGATAATGAAATAATGTCGATAATAGAGGAATTGCGTGAAGAAGGTATCATACGTTGATTTTTCAAAGTGTGAGCGCCATATGTATATGCGAGTTTGGAAGATTGATTATTTGTATATGAATGAAAGCCGAAGTAATCGCAGCGGGAAATCTACGAAGTGGAAGATGAAAATAAGTCCAACCAAAAGGGCGATTGCTAATGAATTACACAAACCCGCGAGGCGTAACTTCAAAAGGAGGAGAACGATAATTAAAGGATTTGCTGACCTGTGGCAAATTGATTTGGCCGAAATGCAAATATATGCAGATGAGAATATGGGCTATCGATATATACTATTCGTTATCGATTGCTATTCAAAATATTTATGGGTTGAACCGATAAAAAATAAAACTGGTGTGGAAGTGACAAAAGCTATGGAAAAAGTGCTGAAGCGAGCTGAATATTCTCCAAAAAATATTCAAAGTGATTTAGGTAAAGAATTCTACAATTCACGCTTCGAAAATTTGATGCAGAGATATAAGATCAATCACTATTCAACTTATAGTATAATGAAAGCAGCTATTGTGGAGCGAGTAATTAGAACATTGAAGACTTGGATCTATAAAGAATTCTCCGCCAGAGGTGACTATAAATGGCTCGACATTCTCGCAAATTTTGCTAACGAGTATAATAATAGAAAACATAGAACAATTGGTATGAAACCTGCTGACGTTACACCTTCAACAATACTTAAAGTATATAGCCACCTGAAAATAGCGCCACCAGCAAAATATAATGTTGGAGATGTTGTCAGAATAAGCAAATTCAAAGGAGTTTTCGAGAAAGGATACTCAGCCAATTTTTCCACAGAATTATTCACCATATCTAAAGTTAATATTACCAATCCGACGACATACAACATCAAAGATGTCAAAGGTCGCCCTATCAAGGGGTGCTTTTATGAATTGGAATTGTTGAAAACAGCTGAGCCAAATGCATATCTAGTTGAGGAAGTGTTGAAAACGAAGGGGAATAAGATATTTGTCAAGTGGCTAGGGTTTTCTGAAGAGCACAATTCTTGGCTTGATAAATCTGCAATTGTTTGAAGTATTTAATTTTTTTCAATAAATGAGTCTGTTGACATTTCCTATCGCCTATTTCTTTCCTACCCAATTTTCACCCAATAAGAAAAAGTCGCATCAGAATTTAATATATTTTATTATGAAATTTGCAAATAATATGATGAACACAAACATAAATATATATTCACAACTATATACACCTTTATTTATATTTTCAAATATATACACAATCATCTTTATATACACACATTACACATTCACAACTATAAACACATCTTTACTAATATTTACAATAATTTACAATAATTTATTTACATACTTACAACTATATATACATCTTAATTTATATTAACAAAAACTATTTACAATTAGGGGCTTAACTAAAATTTACAAAAAACTATATACAACTAGGTTTCCTTCCCCAGTAAAACAGCACTCGCGTCGGCATGTCCCCCATAACGAGAAACCTCAGCATCAATTTTGGCTACGCGCTCTTTCCGCATAGCCGAAATTCGTTGAAGTTCAGCTGCCTGAGCTAAAATCTCAGCCAGCTGAGCTTCAACCTTTGCGATCTCGCTGAGTTCTCTCGTTTTGTGGTTGCTCATCACTGCCAACCACTCCCTCAACTCGCCGTCATATTTTTGAAGTTGGGTAGCAGGCAGTAATGGTCCCGGCGGAATGTTGTTTGACGGGGAAGGCGTCGGCGGCGCGGCATCCTCACTCTCCGCCTGTGAAGGCGAAGCCGCACCTCCAGCTGCCGGTGAAGATGGCGGCGACGGCTGCGACGGCGGCACATCCTCCGCTAGCGGCGAGGGTGACGCAATACCCGCCGGGGATGGTGTCGCAACCTCCGCCTCAGCTGCTGGCGATGGCGATGGTGGTGGTGGTGGGGATGATGGGGGCGTCGCCGCAACCTCTGCCTCCAGCGCCGGCGATGGTTGTTGGGGAGGTCGCGGGGTGGCATCTCCATGAGGTGGCGCGGCGTCGGCGAAAACAACGATGGTGATGACTTCGTCATCAGGCGGCGGGGTGGCGGCAACTGCAGCCTCATGAACGATGGCATCACCACCATTGTTTTCGCCAACAAGCGCACCCTCAGCAGCAGTAGCACCTTCATCGTCGGAGATGGTGACGATGCTGATGCTTCTAGACTGTTCAATTTTATTGGCATTAGCCACTTCCGGTGCATCACCCACGACACCTACTCCACTGGTTCCCTCATCAATGGCGGCGATCGTATCACCGTCCGCATTGGTTCGAGCACTAGCCGGCTTGATCACATCCACTCTGAGGACGTTGATTGCCGGCTTTGGACATTTGGACAAGTGTTGGTGCCTACCCCTCGAAGAGAGACTTCGAAGAAGGGCTAGGGATTTGGAGGTGCCGGCTCCAACATTTAGGTATTATAGGGGTGATATTGAAGGAGACTATTGAATTAGTGTATATATTTGATTATTTGTTTTTCTATTTATAAGTTTTTATTTTGTATATATTTATAGTTCATAAGATTTTATTTTGTATATTTGAAATTTGAGGGTGTATATATATATATTTATGTAAGAGTGTACAATGAATAAATGAAAAAAAACTAAATTATCGATTTTATTTTGATACAAGAGTTCCAAATTCCAAAACCAAAAATTATATCGCCCAGTATTAAATACAATATTTTCACAAGTTGAAAAAACATATAAGGTTCAAATAATATAACTGAGAAAACTATGGTGCTCCCGGGGGGGGGGTGCTGATCGAATTCCACCTTGACACAAATTTTTTGATACCTCGGCAAGGATTTTGGATTTCATGGGGGGGGGTGCTGATCGAATCCCACCTTGACACAGATCTTAGGGGTGGTGCTCCAAGGGTGGGCGGAGTTTTGGGGGGGCGGAGTTTGGGGGGGGGGCGGAGTTTTGGGGGCGGAGCTTCCTCGGGGGGGGGGGGGGGGTGGGCGTAGCCAATTTGAGACCCACCCACTTGTTGAGACCCAGCCCTTTGGCTTCTCCCATTGGTCGTTACGCTCGGACCTCATTACACTAGCCTACTTCTTGTTAACGCCCACCACTTTGGTTTCTAATATTCGCCCTTCTTCTCAGACATCATTTGAACTCCGTCTAACATGGTTCGAGTGTTGGAGTATCAATGCCCGATTACTTCAAGGCGTTATTGCTGCCGCAGAAAATGTTTCTACCTATTTGAATACGACGATGTCGTAGATGGGCTTGCATGCAGGAAATGTATGCATTATTGTTATTGCGTGTGCGACTGTGATTCACATAAATATGGGATTTTCACTTCTTTTGTGAGAACAGTCAGGCATCTACGAGAGAAATTGAAACTGTAGACACTCGAGGACCACTTCTTACTTATTAATGGTGTATTCAAATCACGACAAACAATTTGTATTATGAAAAGAATTTATTAAAATATATAATATAAAAACGATACATATTTATTCATTTAACTTTCGGCTTCAACCTTTTAGCCGTATAAGGCGGCACTCTCGATTTCTTCTTCCTGCGTAGCTCCCTTCTTGTGATAACGGGAGCTAAAATGATGGTTTCATCAGAGTCTGATCCAGGGTCGAGTTCAGCCATTATCTCCTCCATTGCTTCGTCGGCCCGCCGCTCGTCCAAGTGCCTCTGCACCATTTCGTCGATCTCCACCGGGTTGGTGCGCTGCCTCTCCCGTATGGCAGCCACCATTTGTCTCATGGACATGTTTTGATATTGTCCAGACATAATTAAATGCTCACTTGTAGATGGTTCTATAACAATTCAATGACTACTGCTCGACTCAGGAGTTGAAATCGCTATGGTTAAAATTGCTACCTCCTCCGCTTTTCAATGCTCTTTCCGCCTAAGATGGCCGCCGTGACAGCTGCCCTGCCAATTGTCACCTGTCACGTCAATTATCACCAATCATACCAACTGTCAATTAGGAAGTGTTCTGTACCCGTAGTTGGTTGTATTTGGGATGTGTGACTTTTGACAGAAGTGAAGCGCCATCTACCGCACCAACTATAATTTACCAACCGCCATCTCCCATACCGGATGTCACCGGTCATACCAACTGTCGCGTCAGACATTCTCTACTTCGCCCATAAGGAAATTGGCGCGGAAAGTGTAAGGAAAAATAATCTCGAATGACAATATATATATATATATATATATTTATTTACATCATAAGTACAATATGTTGGAATATAAATATTTCATCACCATTTCAGATGTTGAGAGACCCAACTCCATACTGCATGCGATTGCCTCAAGCTACAATTAACCCTTGCAGATAGCGTATGATTCATACATAGAGCAGCTTCTTTTTCGAATACTGGTACAGGATTTTGAAGCCACATATCATGCTGATATTTTTCAATATTCACAATGTATGGCTTATAGGCCAATTGTTCTACATACTGTTGTAAAATCTCAAACTTTTGATGCCCCTTCACATAAACTATACTAGCGCTCGCAATAGGCTCAAGCACCTCACCCATCAGTTGATCATAGTCGATGAGCCCACTCGAGTATCTTATACCGTGGATGTTTCGTTCCACATAGGTTACTTGCTTCTTTTCACTCCGAGTTAAACTGTTATAGGGCTTAGGTGGTTTCAATATGTAATGATTAGTTTTCTCTCCATCTGTGATAGATATTTATTTGGGGTGGAATACACTATTATCACCAAGCACGAAACCTTGCATGTCAACAGCGAGTAGTTTCATGGTGGCCGCCTTTCGTACAACTGACTCTAACACACCTTTGCGGTGAAGAACATCGAGAATGGGTGAGGGGTGGGGGGATTATAGCCTACTGCGCAATAATATCACAATAAATGTTTCGAGTATAGGAAAATATTATTACTTCAAAAATGGTAAATATAAACTTTACTACATATATTGCAACAAATAGGAGCAACACCTACCGCAATTGTTCCGTGAAGTTTTCGATTATACATAACTTCAAAAATGGTAAATATAAACTTTGCTGTGTACATTGCAACAAATAGGAGCAACACCTGTCACAACTGTTTCGTGAAGCGCTCGATTACATAATGTACATAAGAATGACCGAGGGACGTTCATAAATTTATTTCGGTTAAGTGCTTTCTCGCTGCATTCGGCATCATCGTATCCTTCATCCGTGAAATTGTCTACGCCTTGCTGCCCAACAGCGTTTTTGGAAGGCTGCAATAAGAAAATATATATTTATAATATGGAAATGATTCCCAAAATCGAGAATATTATCGAATAAAAAAATATACTCACAGCTTTCCCCCTTTCTTTATCATGCTCCTGAATTGAAAGTTTCGCAAGCGTCTCGCTGACCTCGGTAGTCATCTCAACTGCTGTTGCCAATATCGCAGCTAGTCACCAACTCGGAGGAATGGAAATATCTTATACTCCTTATAGGGCTTGTAGCAAACAATCCTCCCCTCCCCCTACCCCCTCTCCCGGTATAGAGCTCACTGCTGAGGTTCTAATTGCTCCATCAACATTTCAATTAGCGAGTCTAATCTTTTGGACCGTTCATTATCCTCCCCCTGATCATTCTGCGACAAGTCGCTTATTGCCTGATGTAGCCAAATTGAATTTTGCTCTGGACTAAATCGATAAAAATCGATATCATTATGACCCCAAGGAAGAGTTCTGACAGTATTGGGAATAATAAACCGCTTATCATCGTGATGTGAAAGAGCAACTTTGTTTCTCATCTCCGTGAAGATGTCATGCTTATAGCTACGAAAAGAATTCATCTTGCGAAATATCAAACCACCTTTCTCAACGATGTCTTTATAACTATCTAGAGATAGTTCGTTTCTTATAACAGCCCTGGAAACGCTTTTCGCTTTTTTCACCTCGCTAGTCGTTGATTTGACGCAATAAGCTTTGGCGCCAGTACCATAAAAACTAATTAAGGGATTGTTTGGGAACTCATCTTTCATTTTGCCGACGATCGATTCTGTGCGAGGCATGTTGAAATTATTATTCACAGGATAATTAGATGTATCGAAATATTCTATGTTTTCTTTCATAAAATCATAGAAATTTTCGCTATCAATTTTCAAGATGAGGGAATCAGTATCAGTATACAATAATGATGATGATGTTCCAGGAAAATTTTTCTTGATACAATCATATAAGAAATCATAGATTACAATTTTCGACACATCTAATATGCTGAAGCCCACATAGAGCGGTTTATCATAATGCACGCTAACCCTACCCATGTGAATTGCAACGAAATTTTCATGAAATATCGTGCAAGTCTTATAATTGGGAAGGGCCGTCAATGCATTAGCACCCTTCCGCTTCTTGATACTCTCCCAATGGGTCACAAGTTTGATATCAGTCCTTCTATCGACATTTTCCATAGTTTTACCGTACACACAGTTGACCATCTCTTTAAATAAACCATTATCGGCTTTGTTCGTACTTTTATTGCGCATCTCAGTATTGAGGTCTACATATTTCTTCAACCAGCGAGATTGATTGAATTTGAGAACTCTATGTATTCGCGTCAAGATTAAACCATTTCTAATCGCCTGTTTCAAATTTCGATAATGGATTATATAATTTAACTTATTCGATAAATTCGGAATCAGTTTCTTATGAGCGGATTTTGAACCTGGCGGGCTGATGGATTTCACAAGAAAAGGTAAATCCGAGTGCGCATCATGTAAATTTTCAGGGTAGTGAATATCTACTTCGAGAACATACCCGAACGGATCATCATCTGCAACATTCGAGATATGCAAATTTGAGATTTCAACATCAGTTAACCATGTGAAACCAGATGTAGGTAGTGGTTGCGACATACTATGACCATACAAGTTGGTCGCGTCCAAATACATTATAAACGACGATGGATCATCAGGGTTGAAATTTGGGAGGAATTTATTATTAGCTACATGGCTTCTCATACTACACTGGCTGACACCGCCTCTTATTCCCTTCTTAAAGAAATTCACCATGTCGATGTCAGTTAAGAGTTCCAATTCCACTTTTGTGTAGCGCAACATAGCATCCCACGATAAACCAGGGGCTGTATAATATTGACATGGGTCCAACTTGTATGTCTTCAAACTAACCTTCCGAAAATTTTCAAAAACATCGCATAATAACAAAACATCCGATTTCAGATATACGTCTGAATAATCCCCAAGCGTTTTACATTTGAATATCTTCCAAATACGCTCAGCTCTACGATAATCCTCATTCGAAATGTGTTCATTCGATAAATTATCGAAAAAGTCATTTTGAGAAGGTAAACCTTTATGCTCCAATTTATCGATAGATGTAATAAAACTATATGGAAACACGCCTTTTCGCGTCATTAGCTTAAATTGTTCGCGATCTTGAAATGCTCTCGCTGTCTCAACACACTGTTCCGTAGTCAGATTTTCAGCTAGAGAATGCAGCGGATCAGAAAGAAATTTATAGCTATCTAAAAAGCGCAACTTCATGAACATTTTATGATTTTTCCCATCTTTTCCCAAGTACTCATCAACAAAAACATGTTTCGTGAATGAAACATACTTTTCCTTAGTTTGAGCGATACAATCCACCCTCTCTTCATGCTCGAACAATTGTTTGATGAAGAGGTGGCTATCATACCCGCTCATATTATGGAAAAAGATGGGGATGAAGTTAGGTAGCTTGAAATTCAAATTACATTTAGAATGTGCAGCGCCATCTCTCTTTTTACCAGTCAGGTGACAATGGTCTCTAACTTTAACATCTGTGGAATCAAGTGGCTTATCACAAATGTTGCAAATTGTAGCGGTAGCGAAATCGAGCTTTTCTGCAGCACTCAATTTAGCCATAGGAACAACGCGTTTCAAATGCATATTATATATAGCCTTAACATTATCGACTAAACTGGAGACAAACTTTTTTGCTACACCTTTTCCTCGGAATGAAAAAAATTTAGTGAGGGAATCATCGTAGGAGCATTTGATGAGATATGCAAATGAATGCGGCTCGTGAGCGAATGTTCTATTAGTATACGACCCCGTAGGATCTGGTTCACAAGTCTGGATGGGTTTCAGAACAGATTCAAAATCCGCATAAATAACGAATGGTACTTTCATCTGTTTCTCAAAACTTTGGAATTTTAAAATATTCCCGGGAGCGCTATTTCCGAATTTATCAATCTTGATTTCTGGAGATGGAACCGTAGTTTATGTATGATTGCAATCATTCAATTTATGGCGTAGCAACTTCGACTCATCGGAGAAACATATCAGACACCTATCGCAAAAGAAATTCCTATGCTCTCTGGCATTTAATTGGCTTGACACTAATCGCGATAAATTTTTTATCCAGCAATAATGCCCCTTACCGGAATCGTCTGAGATATATAGTAAGTTTACGTGCCTACCCAACCTATTCTTAGCATAATGAAGCGGCCCAACAACCTTATATTTCATTTTTTGATCCTCGAATATGCTCTCTAACCCATAAACATTGATGGAGCAATCATTTTGATTTTCAAACTTTGGAATATCACTTACTTTCATAGGAAACTCTATACCAACCAGATTCAATACTGTAGAAAAGTGTGGGTAGGAAGATGTTTCGGTATTCCTTATCCTCGCAGGATACAAAGCTGATGTGACTGCCCAGGCGAAACAATGCTCATCCTGATTTATAATGTTTACCACCGCTTTCTTGTTCGCAATATAGGTGGGCAGCTTTATGTAAGATCCACCTCCTAATGGGCTATATTTATTAATATTTATTTCTAGGAACAAAATCTCTTCTAAAGCCCAACCTGTAATATCAAAGTAAAAAAAAGAAATAAGCAAACTTAGTCGACATCTGATTTTTTCAAACAACTCACCAGAATCACGTTCCTCGAATTCGATAGCTAGATTCGAAAGACAATCCCGAAATGCGTCAACGATATCATCCAAATCTGGCGATGAAGCAATTATGCGATTCGGGGCCATGAAAGATTTCACATCTCTCACATCTCGGGTTTCAATGACATATCTGCCAAAAACTTCCATGTTCACTTTAATCGAGTGATGGATCAGAAGCACATTATCCAATAGAGATATAATTGTAGCTCTATTCTCATTGAAGAACGCATTGTAATCCAAAATGTTCGTTCTACACTCTAACCTGTAGCTAATAATGCGGCATTTGAACGCGCTCTCGATCGCATATACACCATCTCTGTAGTGCATGCACGCATTAGAGCGATGCTCCAAGGTTCTCTTATGAGCACCCATCCTATCTGATGGAACATCTTTAGCGCAGGGCACACATCTTTGCATACTTCTAGATGTCGATGGCGCTGGCGGATTCGAAATATCCAATCGAGCCCTTTTTGCACTAGGCTCGCCCAAATCACCCAAATCACCAACACATGAAATTCTTTGATGGCGGCGTAAATTATCACTACGCGTAAAGGTTTGGAAACAAGCACTGCAGGTCAACATGATGATGATGATGTATAAAAAACGCTTTTATCACTCACGAACAAACAAAAAATGTTGATTAATATGTGATTCTCAAGAAACTGTGCTTCACTCTGCGCATCCTCGAATTTATAGAAGTACCGCCTCCCCCACTCTCACCAACGTGATCTTGAACTCTCGTGGGGGAATGGCGCATGCGCACGCAGCAGCAGCGTTCAAGGTCGCACCCCCTCCCATTTCAGAGGTGTGAAAACACAAGGTCATGCTCACAGAAAAAGAGAGCCCTCCTCAAGGACGCGCTCCTCTCGAGGCCACACCAACTCCCAAGGGCACCCTCCTCTCAAGGTCGCCAACTCGAGGTCACTCCTCCCAAGATCGCACCAAGGTCATTCACCCCAAGGTCACTCCTCTCAAGGTCACTCATCCCAAGGTCATTCACCCCAAGGTCACTCCTCCCAAGGTCATTGACCCCCACAAGGCCATTGACCCCCCAAGGCCACGTGGGGGTGTGTGACCTTGGGAGGAGGTCTAGAACCGGCGAAAAACATCTACTCTAGGCGATTATGGCTTTGGCGATACCAGCGGTGAAAAATGCGCTGTTGTTATTGGTCAGTTTGAATAGTAGGAACTATCGCAGCCAATCTCAATCGTTTTATTTCAAGGTCACAGCATCGCCAACGCGAATAGTGATAGGTCAGTATGCGGAGAACGAAGATCATTGATCACAATACAACAATCACTGGGATTGGTGACGAGTGAAATATTATTTTTTATGTATAGAAAATATGACCCTGTCAATGTTCAAATCGATCCTCTGGCGACAATAAATATTTCACTCGTCACCAATGCCAGTGATTGTTGTATTGTGATCAATGATCTTCGTTCTCCGCATACTGACCTATCACTATCAGTGAGGACAAAGAATTTACATGAAAAACCGCTCTGAGTGGTACGATATCCCCACCATGATTTTAATTTGTGATACTTCGATCGTCCCATATACTTATAAAAATAGTCACGATGAAGCATCTTATACGAATACTTTCGATCATTATTTTGATCATCCGAAATTATGATTGTGCCAAAATACTGGGTGTTTTTATCCTTTGTGGAAAGAGTCATTATCGCCTGGGAAATTCTTTGATGCGCGGCTTGGCAGACGCAGGAAATGACGTAACAATGATCAGTCCCTATGAAGATGAGATTCCCACCAAAAATGGATCGTACAGGAATGTCGTGCTGACAGGAGTAGCTGATGGATACGAAGGTAAAAACTCATAGCGATGCATTTAAATTTCAATTTTGATCATATTTGATAAATTTCATTTATGGCAAAATTGTTTCCTATTATTTATTTGTCATTATAGATAACTAGATATTTTCCCAAAGTCAAGCCAGAAGGAATTCAAGAAATTTCAATTTTTAATTTCTAATTCGATAGCAAAATACGCCACTGGACCACGTGGCGATAACTGATAAGAATTTTCCATTCAATGTGATATCTATAATTAGTATAAACAATTATGTTTATTTAATTGATGGATATTTTTTGTTTGATGACATTATTATCATTAAAATATATTTCAGACTGTGTGAACGTGTTAATTCAATTCAAAATTGTAATCAGGGTTATAATTTTTCTGTGATACACACAACATTCATTTTTCAAAATTGGAGCACCCAGTATTTTCTTATAATTCTCAGATCGTGGAGGGACCAGTTCAATAATGCATGATAACATTAGTGTTCAATAAATACCCTGCTTATACAGTGAGGACCAAAAGTCCGTCGCCCCCCCTGTAACTAACTATAGAGGGTGATGCAAAACTCAAAATTTTGAACCACCCGTATTTGTTCCAATTAAATATCAATCGATAGTAAATGGAAAGTTGAGATAGGGACATGTAAACCGTTTTGAGCAAGAATGGATATTTTCGGCACAAAAAATTCCTGAAGTTGAAAAATCTCGATTTTTCACACCCTATATCTCTGTAATCTTTCGCGCTACACCCCAAGTATGATAAATCGACAAAATCAGCTCTTCAGGAAGAATCTAAAAATGAAATAAAATACAGGGTGTTCCATTTAAAAAAATTAACTTCTAAGTCACCGTGCTTTTTGAGACACTCTGTATAAATAAAACTTAAACCATTAAAGAGATCGAATGAAACCCTACAACTTATGTATTCAACATTTTTTTGTAATATGTAGAATAAAGAAGTTACAGGGGGGGCGACGGACTTTTGGTCCTCACTGAGTACATTTATTTAATCTAAAGAGAGGGCGGAGTCTAGTAAATTCCTACAGATCCTTGTAGAATAACCGCGTTGATGGCACCTATTCGAACTAAAGCCTAAAATTAGTCCAGTCATTTGGAATTTTTACCTGGAAAGCTTTCCGGGAGTTTTGAAAATTGGTTAATTCATAGATTTCGATGTGCTACGTGTTTTCGTATTTGTGTCGGGCCCATGTCATCAATCTATAATTAATTTTTCGAAGAATGTACAGGGTGGTCCAAATATGACACTTTTGATGGGAAACACCGATTTCTAGAAGAGGTAGAAGAAAACTAACTCACATGTTACGAGCTCGATTCTCATTAGAAATCAAATGCTGAAAACTGCATCTCGATATCTTGAACCGTTTGAAAGATACAGGGTGGTTTTGACTTTTGTGCATTTTTAACTCATCCCCGCAAATTATTTATTCAAGAATATTTTTTTTGGGAAATCTAGTGATGTCGCTAGTTTTTTTGTTGTTGTTTTTTTGTTTCAGTGAAATAATATCGAAATCTAGTCATGGCACATCACTGTCGTCAATTTCTAAATTCATAATTCACAACTGGAAATAAATATGCCAGACCGTAATAATCAGCAACTTCTCTACAAGGCTTTGATTTTTGTAATGAAAATTGTCCAGAACCCATGTTATCAAGAACTATTGAAATTATCGTTTTAATCTCGATATAAAAACTACAAACTATTGGATCACCCTGTATGGTCGACAGTATTTGGAACAAGAAGTTCATATGACTGATGCTATGTGGAAATCCCTGTAAAAATGTAGTATTTCAACTAGGTATTATCTATGTTAGTGACCTGTCCACATGTCATGTATTGGATGAATAGAAAAATATCTGCAAAATGAAATCAGATGCTGTTGAAGATCGCAATGTATTAAGCAAGCCCAATTCAACCACCTTCGTTTTTTCACAGATCATCTGAAACAACTCAACCTTTTCAATAAAAACACCATCAACTCGTTCTTTCACAAAGTAACAATGGACGACTTTGTCTACGGTCAAGTAGAAAGGGCTCTGGACCACCCCAACGTCCAAAAACTTCTTCAATCGAAGGAACGCTTCGACGCCGTGATCGTAGAACAATTCAGCAACGACGCTTTCCAAGTGTTGCCCCACCACTTCCAAGCCCACTACATCGCGTTCTGTCCAGTCGGGCAATACTACTCCGTGAACAATATGGTGGGCAACCCGACGATGACGTCATTCACTCCAGGCCTCGACACGAACTTCCCAAGGGACATGTCTCTGCTGCAAAGAGTCCACAACACTCTGCTGCAGTACAGCCAGAGTTTGCTGGAATACTTCGTGTACCTGGACAAATACGATAAGTTGATAGCTGAGCGTTTTCCTGGTTCTCCCAGCATTTATGATTTGCATTACAATGCGTCGCTGGTTTTGCTCAACACTCATGTGTCGTTGGGTCAGTCATTGCCGCTGGTTCCCAACATGGTGCACATTGGAGGTTTTCATGCGAGTCAACCACGAAAGCTGCCAGATGAACTACACAAGTTCATGGATGACGCTGAGGAAGGCGTCGTTCTGTTCAGTTTCGGGTCCAATTTGAGGATGCATAGTATGGATGGGACAAAAAGGAGAGCACTCATCGGTGCCTTGGGAAAGCTCAAACAGAAGGTGTTGTGGAAATGGGAGGAAGAAGTCGAGCCAGACTTGCCTTCCAATATCAAGACAGCGAAGTGGCTTCCCCAGATGGATATATTGGGTGAGATATCATTTGATATTTTATTCTATGATATTCGAGAAATTAATATTCAATTGGAAAGGCGAAGTGATGGACTAGGAAACTATATCGACTAGCTGTCATGTGCTCATTACTTGGTTGGATTACCATTTTTTCCAAATATTTCGATCTATCGAGGAGCATGAAATCACACAACTTTGCTCTTATTCAATCTTCTTCGTGTCTCTTAGGCTCTACAAATCCCAATAATGAGCGTAGACTTGTAATAACCCTGTATATATAAATTATGTACCCACTATATGTGAAAGGTGAACACTGAATATGATGTTTATCTCTCCATAAATAAACTTTCATGGGATTTAATGATTTGATAGCTCGAAAATATTCTGCTAAGATTCAGAAGCAATACAGATTAGGTAGATGAGCACGCTGTTAGTTCATTAAATAATTTAATGAATTATGATCCTGTAAGAATAGCTCACTTTATTAAAAAAAACTTCCTACTATTATACGTATATGAAAACATGGATCAAATTCACGTCTCTCTCAAATTACGAAATCACGGAATAGTGAAATTACTGCCAGTGAAAACCCTTTCAGTCATGAATTATGAAACCTTTAGTGATTTTTTTCATGACACTGCAGATTACGCCATTACCAACTTTATTTAGAAGATGAAAGGTCATATAGTAGAAGGATTGATAGTATCACATGTACTTTCAATCCCACTTTTGACTCCTGAATGACGTTGCTAAGAATTCGACGATGGCTTGGAAGATATCGACTCCTTTCACCACAATTTCCTTTATAATTGAATGTTTCATTCAACAGCTCATCCCAATGTCAAGCTCTTCGTAACGCATGGAGGTCTTCTCAGCCAAACAGAAACAATCTACAATGGAGTACCAGTTCTAGTTATTCCTGTATTTGGAGATCAGGCTTTGAATGCGAATAACGCTGTCTTTGATGGTTATGGATTATCCCTCAGTTACAACGATAAACAATTTGGAGAAGAGAAGTTGTCTGCACTCCTGAAGGAATTATTAAGTAATCCCAAGTTAGTCTAGGTCATATTTATTTAATTCATCTTAATCGATTTCGATTATTCCGAAAACATATAGGTACAGCTATAATTGATATCGATCTCTTTGAGAGACTAAAATTTTATAATACGTATTGCTAGAAACAAAATTATATTTTTTTCACATGAATGTGTGTCCTTAAAAGCTCCTCTTCTACTTACAGCTACTGTAAATTGAGAAAAAAAACATTTGATATTGTGACTATAATAAAGGATCAGATTTGTTGAAAATTAACATGCCCTCTTTTTCATGCATCCTATTCATTTCTCCTGGAAAATTTGGTGAACCCAGTTTTGAGGGAAATGGAGGGATATCCACAATTTCAATGGCACAATTTTATGTTCAAGAAGAGGAATTCTGAATTTGAACAGCAAAATCTTGTTGGTCATGAAAAATCTAAATATTTGGCCTCTTCACATTGTTTGTTACAACCAACCATTTGCCGAAACATCGTTTGATGTATTTTCACGACGTCAGACTAGCAAAACTTTTACGATTGGTTGTACATTTTAAGCGGATTGATTATCGTTATTGATGCGATCAAGGAATTTGTTTACGATGAAAATGGAAAATATTAACAGAAGTTGTAGCTCGAAGTGGTAGCATTCTAGGACACGAGTTCATTTGAAAACAAAGTCTCAGCAATACTTCATTAACCTATCTTCATCGAATTTTGAATCACCCTGTAATTCTCGACTGTGGATTAACCAAGTTGTCATCTTCAGTGAAAGCATCAATAAAACTGAAGATGAATTCATGCAACATCACTTAACCTATAATAGGGTTGAAGTATAGAGACAGAAATGATACAAGCGTTTACACTGAGAAAATAAAAGGCATTTTTTTCTGCTAAATGTATGGTAATTTGGAATTAGTTTCATAGAACAAAATGTATATTTCCGATATCATTTACATAAGTGAACAATACGTAGACAGATCTATTGCATACCTACCACCTTCGAATATAGTTATATTTTCTGTTATTATTTACCACTACATCAGTTGACGTGTTGATAAAGTTGATAAATATATTCCATGTAGTGGTATTATGTTGGTGGTCAGTGTTACTCCTCCAATATTTTTATTTACTAAGTGGTAAATAAAAAACAAACTGATATAGTGAAAAATGCTAGTTTGTAGTGGTGAATAATAACCAAACAGGTAGGGTACATAATACTTACTGCATTATAGTACGTCATATTGTCTGAATTATACTATTTTGTAGTAGTAATATTCGACAAAAGTAGTGATTGGCGCCTATTCAACCACAACCCCTGGTATAGTAAATTCATTTTTAGTTATTCACGAAGGCACTGTTCAGGCAAATACTTTACGTACTTAACTTATCTTAAGGAGTTCAATGAATCTTCTCAAGTGAATGTCAGTTAAATTATGTCATTTCGCATGAATCCACCATGAGATTTCCTCGAGTGAACACCTTATTTATACCTTGTTCTCACGCTTCAGTGACATTAGTGAAGCGGATCAAAAATTGTCAAAATCCAAAATCGAAATGTTAACACCAATTACATTAGGAATACAGCAGATTGTAGATTGCTGGAATGATAAAGAAGGCTTTGCAGCCTCTCAAGAACCTCGACCTATCAGATCTTTGTGCATGAACCCTCAATCTAGGCCCTGGATTCCGAAATTTTGCGCAAAGTTTCCTGGGTGCTAAGTTTCTAACATCTGAGGGCTTCGAGAAGGTCCCTTCCAGGATTTTGAGCCTCTTTTAGAAATGCGTTGGGCATTCCCCAAGCAAATGTTCTGCAGTTTCAGCGAAGTTCTCGCAGTAGCGGCAACTAACACTCTCTGTGTTGCCCATCTTCTTGGACAACGTTTTCCTTGGAGAAAGGCTCACTAGTTATTTCTCTTGTCTTTTTACTGAAACATTATTCCAGTGAGATTTCATATGTTCTCCAGCAAGGCACACTTGAAAGAAGAGGTTCATCTCCTTTGAAGTGTGCCTTAGAGTGTCCAAAAAGGTTCTTGTGAAATTGTTTATTTGCCCCTTCTTTGGCAAGGCAGTTCAAGAAAACAGTGCTATGCTGAATTAACGATCTGGTTGTGCTCTTTCATGAAAACTTAACCTTCAAGCAACAGATACATTATTACAAAAGGTTTCCGTGTTATCTAGTGAATCACCAAATGTATGAATGATATTAGAGCTATCCAAACCTATTTCAATAGTTTTGCATGGTACGATGAATTTGATTTTCGATTTATTATTAATTTCAGGATTTGAATTCGTCTTATGCATATACTTAGGTCTTACAATTCAGGTATATTTCATGTCTACAGTGGTGTTGAAGGTTTGTTGGTTTATCCATGTATTAATTATACTTGATTCCATTCAATTCTGCAGCTATTATGCGTAATTTTCTGCCAGTGTGATCTTGCTCAGTTACTGAGTCACAAGCTTGCAATCATAATAGTGTGAGTCAAACAATAGTTCGACGAAATGCCAAAAAAATGCTCCTATTTCTGATCCTTCAAGGCTTCTGACAAGGATACTCGCACTCCTAATAATTTCACTCAGGCGCTATCAGGCAGCATTCTGGTGTGGATACTCCATACTCCAAATTGGAGAGCCTGCAACATTTTTAGTCTCTTGGGAGATATAACCATAGGTGAATGATCCATCTTCTCTGTTAGATACCTATCCTAGGAATAGTTATCGATCATTCATACAACCGCTCCATTAACAATGATTCGGTTTTCAGTTTGTAGTGAAATTTCCTATTGTATTCTTCTTCATAATAATGCTTGTTTTCAGATATATGGCAAATGCGAAACGGGTATCCCGTATATACCATGACCGACCTATGAAGCCAATGGAAACTGCAGTTTACTGGGTAGATTACGTCATACGTCATCATGGAGCTCCTCATCTCAGAGTGGATGGACTGAAATTGCCATGGTACAAATATTTACTGATAGATGTCTTCATTGTCCTTTTATTCACCTCTGTATTTTTCATAATATCTCTGAAATATTTGTTGGGGAGTTCTTTGAAATTCATTGGTATTTGGAAGAAAGAAATTAAACTGAAGAGCAGCTGATAGTGATAAATGTAATACAGTTCTTCTTGAGAAGCAGGATATGCAATTTGAATGAAATATAAATCAAACATGATGACTTTTGAGAATTAAAGAGATCAAAAGAGATGTAATTGCATTATTGAGTATTTTTGGATGAGAGAGACACGTGTGAATTGTTTTATTTCCAGTTTATTCAGAAAACGCATTGAATATCAAGTTCATATTTGGAGTAGAAAAAAAAAGTGCTGTTCAAACCATAGTATAGTAATATTATTGAAAACAGATTCAAGTTTTAGCTTTTTATTACACAACATTAATATAAAATTTCAGTTGAAACAGTTATCACTATTCTTTATGTATAAATATCCACATACAAATTCAATACAATAAAATGGAATCTTTTGGAAACCGAAATCAAGAATATAATCTAGAAATTTAATAAGTAGGTATACCTACAATCTAACCTTACCTAACTTTTATACTTATTCATTTTAAACTATCAATGGTTAATACATGTTCCAATTTTTTTATGATAAATCAAACTGCCTTTTTTTAAATGATCTTGTGATACACTCAATATTCCATACGAAAAACACAAGTCGGTTATGGAGATAAACACATTTATTTTGTCTGAAAACCGTAACGAATAGCGACAGTGACGCCAAAACTGTTTCTATATATAATTATTTTCCGAGATTCTTTACAACCGCTTGCACCGACTCAACCTCAAAGGTTTAACTAAGGACCGCTTAAAAATTTAAGGTACGTAATAATTTTGTCTTGCACCGTATTGATATAAACATAAAACTCAGTTAAACCTGCGGAGCATGAGACAACATTATAATTGTTTGAAGAATTTCGATTTTAGTCGAGAAAGAAATGATATTTGATGCTTAGGTACAGCGCTTAGTGAGCGCGAGTTTTAGAATTTGAATTTGGAATGTTCTTGAAAATCAAAATAATTAGGAAGCACGACATTCACTCGTCTTGAAAAACCATTTTCAATAATTTCATTCAATGATCCCATTGAATCTTGATATTGCTACTGTGAAAATACCACTCCGAAAGTAGAAGGTTTACAGCGGCGGAGAGGGATCATGTGGACGGATGTGGACGGTGGACGGATCATGTGGACGGTGGACGGATCATGTGGACGGTGGACGGATCATGTGGACGGTGGACTGGAGGTGGGCGGGAGGTGGACGGGAGGTGGACGGATCATGTGGACGGTGGACGGATCATGTGGACGGTGGACGGATCATGCGGACGGTGGACGGATCATGTGGACGGTGGACGGATCAGGTGGACGGTGGACGGGAGGTGGGCGGGAGGTGGACGGGAGGTGGACGGGAGGTGGACGGATCAGGTGGACGGTGGACGGGTGGAGACAGTGCAGGTGGCGGCGGCGGCGGTGGTGGTGGCGGTGGCGGAGGCGGCGGTGGCGGCGGAGGTGCAGGAGTGAACGACCGGAGGTATATCCTTCGAGCCAAAGACTGCATAGTCCCGAAATTTTCAATCCCACGTTCTCACGCGGCGTTTAAAATAAAATTTATTACATCTATTAAAATCCAAACTTATGAGGTATTGTGACGCAACAATGGACGATAAACTACGACATCTAATGCCTAGAAGAAGAAGAAGAAGAAGAAGAAGACAGTCGAAATGGGCCTCCTTTCAAATAAATTTCATCCTAATAAAATCTTTTTCGTTCAAAACTATTCTCACCATAATAATAAAAATTCGATGGTTCTGGTGTCCCAGGTAATAAAAAACGCCAGTGCGGGCTTTATCGTTGACCCTCCCAATGGGTAATCTCATGAATTTAATAATTTATTTTAAGCAGATGAAAATAAATTTATTCATTCGAAAGCTTTAAATAGTGAGGACTTTATCAGTTGTTGGGAGAAAACAAAAAATAAATACAGGATGAACCAGAGAAAACATTGGTACATTATAGGATGAATGAAACAATTTGCCGTCCAGAAGTGCAGAGTGATTTCAGCGTTTGATTTATCGAAAAATTATATACGGAATATATAAAAAATTGATATACAGAATGTATCGAAAGAATTATATACTGGGTGTATTGAAAAATGACGTAAATACGCATAATTAGAATCGATAAGGAAAAAATGGGTCAAGCAGACGGCTATCTTTGCGCATAGTGGTAAATCAGCGTGTATTAGAACAGGATGGGCCGAAAACATGGCATCGATCAAAATAATCAAGATGGCCGCCTAGAGAAAACAAATATGGCGTTGATGGAAATATAAATTGGGTAAGTCACCTATAGAGAAAATCGAACATGCCATTGAAAATATGAAATAAGATGGTCTTCTAGAAAGAAAAAATCAATATGGCGTCGAATTTTTGGATTAGAATGGCTCTCTACTGAAAAAACAAAGGATATGTATATAATGAATGAAGCAATTCGCTCCCTCAGAGGTTATATATGGGGTTATTCTACGTGTGAGCTATCGTAAAAATAATATACAGGATGGATCGAAAGAATGTCTATACAGGGGAGATTAGAGAAAAACATAGAATTGCTAGTGCAGATAGATTTTATTGTAGTATAAGGTGATATCCTCGTATGCGAAGAAAAAAAAATATACAGGATGGATCGAAATGATACTTGTATGGACTGGACGTTGGTCACCAACAACTTCGAATCGAATATTTGGGATTTTATGACTCAGTTTTACTCCAATGAAATTTCATATCAAGCTCCTAATTCTCTCCGGTGGTAATAAAATTCTATTTCGCCCTATACTCATGAAAAGAACCATCTTATGCGGGATAAATAAACGGAATTGATACAAATATCGGAACGTAGGAACCTGATGTGAATACGCGAGTTCAAGACTATACTTCATATACAGCCTATCAAATGAAATATTATGCGCGACTTCAAGACAGTTGAATTCATAGAGACGAAAAAGAAGAAGAATCATGTCTTACTTATTAATATTGCTATTTGGATGTATGTCATATAAAAATCACTGATATCTCTGGTGCTAGCACTTACAAAATGTCAAACCTGCGATTAGGTATACTCATATAAAACACACGTCTATTGAATCATATGATTTAACAACTGTATATTAGTCATTAGGAATTCATCGAATAATCGTATTCAGATAGTTCAACACAGAAGTTCACACAGATCGATGAACCTTCGCCACTGCGAGCAGGAAGGAAAGTCAATATATATGATTATTAACATAGAATCCAAAAATGCATTGATATACAGGGTGTTCCATTATAATGCGCGAGTTCAAGACAGTTGAATCCATAGAGACAAAAGAAGAAAAGTAGATTTTTTAACCACATTGAAGAATCATGTCTCACTTATTAATATTGCTATTTGGATGTATTTCATATAAAAATCACTAATATCTCTACTGATACCACTCACAAAATGTGAAACCTGCGATGAGGTATACTCATATAAAACACCTGTCTATTGAATCATATGATTTAACAACTGTATATTAGTCATTAGGAATTCATCGAATAATCGTATTCAGATAGTTCAACACAGAAGTTCACACAGATCGATGAACCTTCGCCACTGCGAGCAGGGAGGAAAGTCGATATATTTGTCGTCATATTCAAACGATTATATTTTATAATGGAGAGCTCTTCATCGAATGATTTGGAAATTCACCGTGGAGATCATCAATTCCATTACCATCAATAATCTAATTCAAGCTACATATGATTATTATATGGATAATAATACGATAAATGCCTGCATCGAATTTCGTTCCACTCATTACAATTATATAATGATACGATACACAATTTTTCATTCGATCCATAAAATCTTGCACACATATGATATCATTTATATATTATTTTTTTGTTCGTTTTCTCTCTTCTCTCTCATCGAACTTTCCCATCAAAAACGTTATGCTATTTTGATTGATTTTCGCTGCATAGAGTGTTCAATGAAATATTCGTAAGGTGGAGTTAGATTTGCATAAGTTATTTTCTCTATATCCCATTAAATATGATGGAATATATCAACAAAACGAATTGGGGTTGAATTATCAGAAATTACCAAAATGAGATGTTTTTCAATCAGCAAATACATTCATTCTATAGATATTTTCAGATATTTGAGGAATCTAGCGATCAATGTCCGATTGACATCATCCACTCTTCTGTATCCCGAAACAATGAATAATAGATGCATTTTTTCATGTCTAGGTTCTTCTTTCGAATTTCTTCAAGATACGATGATTTTCAATCATCCTTGGTTTTTACTGACAATCAATCAAATAATTAGGAAACACATATCGTATATGGCATAGTACAAAACAGAAATTAATATATATTATATGTCCTTCGCACATGTTGTTGCTTCATTACTGGTGTACATCGGAAACTTAATCCGGTAGTGATTATAATTGATACATTCAGCTATATAATAATCTAAGAGATATATAGAATATAACACCATTTGCATTGAAAAGTGGAATAACTTATAGATTTTTTAAATGCCCCATATGTTTTCGAGCTCCATAATACCTCAGTTTCTGGTATACTTATATTTCTACTTTGTATAATCAACTATCAGAATAATCTTAGCACTAGCGCCATCTACACTGAATGGTGGAAATAATTATCGGTATTGGTTTATCTTCGAAAATAATATACACTCTATGACATCTATCGGTACAAATTGTTGGATGAGGGTAATGGAAACATGAAGAAAAGAGAAGAAAGCTGCTCTTCACGGGACGTCAAACTTCCAAATCTGTTCATGTGATTAAAATAAACTAGAAATTTTATGCGGCATCTCGCGGTTGGGGGTCAGGTGTTTTCTAACCACAAGACGATTTCATTTGAAAATCATCAACTGGTGGATGCGATTGAACCTGTAATATAGTAGCAGACAAACTAATGAACAGAGATTTTGCGTGTGCTACAACGTTGCTTGTATCACAACTTTTGTGATTTGTGGTCCTTTATTGATTCGAAAGAGATTCTAATACCTATCCGACAACAATAATATACTTAACATCTCCCGTTAAAATAAAAATAACAACATAATTACAAAGTACTTTGATAGATAATGCTGATATACCTCAATAAAGTTACGATACATTTCATTTCTTTGGTATTTTCAATACTCGTAGGTGACGATGTTATAGCTCTCATCCTATCGATTAATTCATTTACATCAGTCCAATTTTCCCACTCGTACACCAAGTTTTCTGGAATTTTATCCGCATTATTCGTACTAATTCGTTTTGATGGAAATCCTCTTCCGGTATCAATCTGCCCTGGCCCCTTTCTGTTACGGTTTGGTGGAAATAATAACGAAATAACGAATCTATACTTCCAAGATGAATTGGCGTTTGTAGAATTCCTCTGGTCATATTTCTTTTTATGCGCACTACGCATAATTAATATTTTCTTGTATTCTCTCAAGTCTTCTTCGGTGTATTCCGCAGGTTCCTTCTTGGGCAAAAGTTGCTTCAAACCTTCTGTCAGATGAATTTTCTCATCATGGATTATTAATTTATCCTCTTCAATATTCACTGGTGTATTGCCAATATTCAATGAGACATCCTATGGGGATATGATGCAATTCATGCTCAGTGAATTCCGTCAGACCATTTCTATGAGTTTTGAGGAATTTTACGAAAACAGTTGTTTCTGACTTCATTGTAGATGATTCAGAGTTTATTTAACTTTGCAGACTGAATGAAATTCAACAAACACATTATATTCATAGTTTTTTATTCAAATCTGATATTATTTGGGATTTACTATAATACAAGTATTCCAACAGTGCATTACTCGACAAACTATTGGAAGCTTCACAAAATCCAAATATTATTTCTTCTATACTCGAAACAGTTTGGTTAGTTTTAATCCAATGAGCTGCAGTATTCAAAAGATTATGATAGAAAGCACAAAAGTTCAATTCGTTGATCATGGTTATTCTATGTGATACCAGACACATCTCGGCACTCAAAATATCTACAACATCCCCCTCCATCAAGTCAAATTTAACGTGATATTTGACAACTGTAAGCATCTTGACTCCATCCCAGACGGCCCTTGTAACGGTGGTGTAATCTCCGCATGCACTGTTCACAGGGTCATATTCATCCACGTAGCCAGGTAGAGGTTCTTGAAAAAAATCTCGTTGAATGTGCCGAAGTAATTCGATGAAGGTGGCCCATTCATATGCACTGAATAAAATCCCCGCCGAATAGTAGGGCTGCTTCAGGGTGATGGCTGGGCTGAATTCTCTTGCTGGACTCAATCCACAATGGATTTCATAGGTGGAGAGCGGAAACGTTGTATTCAACAGGTAGTGCTTCTCAGCTTGTGCCGCCTGCTCGAACATAGCTAGGCACCTATCGACTTCTGAAAAGCAGTCTGGGGCCGATACCTCTGATGAGCCGGCACCATCATTATTCACTTCACTAGACGAAAAATAACCAGACCCTTCGCTCATCGTGTTGGTATTTTCCAACTGATGCCTTTGCTGTTTTGTTCGAAATTATTTATACCATCACCACTGATGACGATACATCCGGTAGATGAGATATTTTATTTCGTTGTTGGCGAGTAACGCGAAAGGCCCCCCAGATTCCATCGATTTGTGCTAGTTTTCCATAAGCCGACATCAAAATTTGTTACTCGCATCAATCCAGCTGTTGTGTTTTTCGTCGAATCCCATTTGAAAGGTTTATATGCCTTTTCTTCGAGATATTTTCTCTACCAGGTAAATATCCGGATTAGCTATTTTTGGAGTTCTTCTCATGCGAAATTTGGTAGTTGACGTCTGACATCTGAACACTAGTGTCGTACGTGAGGAGGCGTTAGACTCGGAGGTTAGGTGAGGCCTCGATACGCTAGATTCAGAGGTTAGGTTAGGTTAGGTTAGGCCTCGAGACTCTAGATTCAGAGGTTAGGTTAGGTTAGGTCTCGAGACGTTAGTTTGTTAGGTTAGGTTAGGTCTCCGACCTAACCTAACCTCTGAATCTAACGTCTCGAGACCTAACCTAACCTAACCTCTGAATCTAGAGTCTCGAGGCCTAACATAACCTAACCTAACCTCTGAATCTAGCGAATCGAGGCCTCACCTAACCTCCGAGTCTAACGCCTCCTCACGTACGACACTAGTGTTCAGATGTCAGACGTCAACTACCAAATTTCGCATGAGAAGAACTCCAAAAATAGCTAATCCGGATATTTACCTGGTAGAGAAAATATCTCGAAGAAAAGGCATATAAACCTTTCAAATGGGATTCGACGAAAAACACAACAGCTGGATTGATGCGAGTAACAAATTTTGATGTCGGCTTATGGAAAACTAGCACAAATCGATGGAATCTGGGGGGCCTTTCGCGTTACTCGCCAACAACGAAATAAAATATCTCATCTACCGGATGTATCGTCATCAGTGGTGATGGTATAAATAATTTCGAACAAAACAGCAAAGGCATCAGTTGGAAAATACCAACACGATGAGCGAAGGGTCTGGTTATTTTTCGTCTAGTGAAGTGAATAATGATGGTGCCGGCTCATCAGAGGTATCGGCCCCAGACTGCTTTTCAGAAGTCGATAGGTGCCTAGCTATGTTCGAGCAGGCGGCACAAGCTGAGAAGCACTACCTGTTGAATACAACGTTTCCGCTCTCCACCTATGAAATCCATTGTGGATTGAGTCCAGCAAGAGAATTCAGCCCAGCCATCACCCTGAAGCAGCCCTACTATTCGGCGGGGATTTTATTCAGTGCATATGAATGGGCCACCTTCATCGAATTACTTCGGCACATTCAACGAGATTTTTTTCAAGAACCTCTACCTGGCTACGTGGATGAATATGACCCTGTGAACAGTGCATGCGGAGATTACACCACCGTTACAAGGGCCGTCTGGGATGGAGTCAAGATGCTTACAGTTGTCAAATATCACGTTAAATTTGACTTGATGGAGGGGGATGTTGTAGATATTTTGAGTGCCGAGATGTGTCTGGTATCACATAGAATAACCATGATCAACGAATTGAACTTTTGTGCTTTCTATCATAATCTTTTGAATACTGCAGCTCATTGGATTAAAACTAACCAAACTGTTTCGAGTATAGAAGAAATAATATTTGGATTTTGTGAAGCTTCCAATAGTTTGTCGAGTAATGCACTGTTGGAATACTTGTATTATAGTAAATCCCAAATAATATCAGATTTGAATAAAAAACTATGAATATAATGTGTTTGTTGAATTTCATTCAGTCTGCAAAGTTAAATAAACTCTGAATCATCTACAATGAAGTCAGAAACAACTGTTTTCGTAAAATTCCTCAAAACTCATAGAAATGGTCTGACGGAATTCACTGAGCATGAATTGCATCATATCCCCATAGGATGTCTCATTGAATATTGGCAATACACCAGTGAATATTGAAGAGGATAAATTAATAATCCATGATGAGAAAATTCATCTGACAGAAGGTTTGAAGCAACTTTTGCCCAAGAAGGAACCTGCGGAATACACCGAAGAAGACTTGAGAGAATACAAGAAAATATTAATTATGCGTAGTGCGCATAAAAAGAAATATGACCAGAGGAATTCTACAAACGCCAATTCATCTTGGAAGTATAGATTCGTTATTTCGTTATTATTTCCACCAAACCGTAACAGAAAGGGGCCAGGGCAGATTGATACCGGAAGAGGATTTCCATCAAAACGAATTAGTACGAATAATGCGGATAAAATTCCAGAAAACTTGGTGTACGAGTGGGAAAATTGGACTGATGTAAATGAATTAATCGATAGGATGAGAGCAATAACATCGTCACCTACGAGTATTGAAAATACCAAAGAAATGAAATGTATCGTAACTTTATTGAGGTATATCAGCATTATCTATCAAAGTACTTTGTAATTATGTTGTTATTTTTATTTTAACGGGAGATGTTAAGTATATTATTGTTGTCGGATAGGTATTAGAATCTCTTTCGAATCAATAAAGGACCACAAATCACAAAAGTTGTGATACAAGCAACGTTGTAGCACACGCAAAATCTCTGTTCATTAGTTTGTCTGCTACTATATTACAGGTTCAATCGCATCCACCAGTTGATGATTTTCAAATGAAATCGTCTTGTGGTTAGAAAACACCTGACCCCCAACCGCGAGATGCCGCATAAAATTTCTAGTTTATTTTAATCACATGAACAGATTTGGAAGTTTGACGTCCCGTGAAGAGCAGCTTTCTTCTCTTTTCTTCATGTTTCCATTACCCTCATCCAACAATTTGTACCGATAGATGTCATAGAGTGTATATTATTTTCGAAGATAAACCAATACCGATAATTATTTCCACCATTCAGTGTAGATGGCGCTAGTGCTAAGATTATTCTGATAGTTGATTATACAAAGTAGAAATATAAGTATACCAGAAACTGAGGTATTATGGAGCTCGAAAACATATGGGGCATTTAAAAAATCTATAAGTTATTCCACTTTTCAATGCAAATGGTGTTATATTCTATATATCTCTTAGATTATTATATAGCTGAATGTATCAATTATAATCACTACCGGATTAAGTTTCCGATGTACACCAGTAATGAAGCAACAACATGTGCGAAGGACATATAATATATATTAATTTCTGTTTTGTACTATGCCATATACGATATGTGTTTCCTAATTATTTGATTGATTGTCAGTAAAAACCAAGGATGATTGAAAATCATCGTATCTTGGAGAAATTCGAAAGAAGAACCTAGACATGAAAAAATGCATCTATTATTCATTGTTTCGGGATACAGAAGAGTGGATGATGTCAATCGGACATTGATCGCTAGATTCCTCAAATATCTGAAAATATCTATAGAATGAATGTATTTGCTGATTGAAAAACATCTCATTTTGGTAATTTCTGATAATTCAACCCCAATTCGTTTTGTTGATATATTCCATCATATTTAATGGGATATAGAGAAAATAACTTATGCAAATCTAACTCCACCTTACGAATATTTCATTGAACACTCTATGCAGCGAAAATCAATCAAAATAGCATAACGTTTTTGATGGGAAAGTTCGATGAGAGAGAAGAGAGAAAACGAACAAAAAAATAATATATAAATGATATCATATGTGTGCAAGATTTTATGGATCGAATGAAAAATTGTGTATCGTATCATTATATAATTGTAATGAGTGGAATGAAATTCGATGCAGGCATTTATCGTATTATTATCCATATAATAATCATATGTAGCTTGAATTAGATTATTGATGGTAATGGAATTGATGATCTCCACGGTGAATTTCCAAATCATTCGATGAAGAGCTCTCCATTATAAAATATAATCGTTTGAATATGACGACAAATATATCGACTTTCCTCCCTGCTCGCAGTGGCGAAGGTTCATCGATCTGTGTGAACTTCTGTGTTGAACTATCTGAATACGATTATTCGATGAATTCCTAATGACTAATATACAGTTGTTAAATCATATGATTCAATAGACAGGTGTTTTATATGAGTATACCTCATCGCAGGTTTCACATTTTGTAAGTGGTATCAGTAGAGATATTAGTGATTTTTATATGAAATACATCCAAATAGCAATATTAATAAGTGAGACATGATTCTTCAATGTGGTTAAAAAATCTACTTTTCTTCTTTTGTCTCTATGGATTCAACTGTCTTGAACTCGCGCATTATAATGGAACACCCTGTATATCAATGCATTATTGGATTCTATGTTAATAATCATATATATTGACTTTCCTTCCTGCTCGCAGTGGCGAAGGTTCATCGATCTGTGTGAACTTCTGTGTTGAACTATCTGAATACGATTATTCTATGAATTCCTAATGACTAATATACAGTTGTTAAATCATATGATTCAATAGACGTGTGTTTTATATGAGTATACCTAATCGCAGGTTTGACATTTTGTAAGTGCTAGCACCAGAGATATCAGTGATTTTTATATGACATACATCCAAATAGCAATATTAATAAGTAAGACATGATTCTTCTTCTTTTTCGTCTCTATGAATTCAACTGTCTTGAAGTCGCGCATAATATTTCATTTGATAGGCTGTATATGAAGTATAGTCTTGAACTCGCGTATTCACATCAGGTTCCTACGTTCCGATATTTGTATCAATTCCGTTTATTTATCCCGCATAAGATGGTTCTTTTCATGAGTATAGGGCGAAATAGAATTTTATTACCACCGGAGAGAATTAGGAGCTTGATATGAAATTTCATTGGAGTAAAACTGAGTCATAAAATCCCAAATATTCGATTCGAAGTTGTTGGTGACCAACGTCCAGTCCATACAAGTATCATTTCGATCCATCCTGTATATTTTTTTTTCTTCGCATACGAGGATATCACCTTATACTACAATAAAATCTATCTGCACTAGCAATTCTATGTTTTTCTCTAATCTCCCCTGTATAGACATTCTTTCGATCCATCCTGTATATTATTTTTACGATAGCTCACACGTAGAATAACCCCATATATAACCTCTGAGGGAGCGAATTGCTTCATTCATTATATACATATCCTTTGTTTTTTCAGTAGAGAGCCATTCTAATCCAAAAATTCGACGCCATATTGATTTTTTCTTTCTAGAAGACCATCTTATTTCATATTTTCAATGGCATGTTCGATTTTCTCTATAGGTGACTTACCCAATTTATATTTCCATCAACGCCATATTTGTTTTCTCTAGGCGGCCATCTTGATTATTTTGATCGATGCCATGTTTTCGGCCCATCCTGTTCTAATACACGCTGATTTACCACTATGCGCAAAGATAGCCGTCTGCTTGACCCATTTTTTCCTTATCGATTCTAATTATGCGTATTTACGTCATTTTTCAATACACCCAGTATATAATTCTTTCGATACATTCTGTATATCAATTTTTTATATATTCCGTATATAATTTTTCGATAAATCAAACGCTGAAATCACTCTGCACTTCTGGACGGCAAATTGTTTCATTCATCCTATAATGTACCAATGTTTTCTCTGGTTCATCCTGTATTTATTTTTTGTTTTCTCCCAACAACTGATAAAGTCCTCACTATTTAAAGCTTTCGAATGAATAAATTTATTTTCATCTGCTTAAAATAAATTATTAAATTCATGAGATTACCCATTGGGAGGGTCAACGATAAAGCCCGCACTGGCGTTTTTTATTACCTGGGACACCAGAACCATCGAATTTTTATTATTATGGTGAGAATAGTTTTGAACGAAAAAGATTTTATTAGGATGAAATTTATTTGAAAGGAGGCCCATTTCGACTGTCTTCTTCTTCTTCTTCTTCTTCTTCTAGGCATTAGATGTCGTAGTTTATCGTCCATTGTTGCGTCACAATACCTCATAAGTTTGGATTTTAATAGATGTAATAAATTTTATTTTAAACGCCGCGTGAGAACGTGGGATTGAAAATTTCGGGACTATGCAGTCTTTGGCTCGAAGGATATACCTCCGGTCGTTCACTCCTGCACCTCCGCCGCCACCGCCGCCTCCGCCACCGCCACCACCACCGCCGCCGCCGCCACCTGCACTGTCTCCACCCGTCCACCGTCCACCTGATCCGTCCACCTCCCGTCCACCTCCCGTCCACCTCCCGCCCACCTCCCGCCCACCTCCCGTCCACCGTCCACCTGATCCGTCCACCGTCCACATGATCCGTCCACCGTCCGCATGATCCGTCCACCGTCCACATGATCCGTCCACCGTCCACATGATCCGTCCACCTCCCGTCCACCTCCCGCCCACCTCCAGTCCACCGTCCACATGATCCGTCCACCGTCCACATGATCCGTCCACCGTCCACATGATCCGTCCACCGTCCACATCCGTCCACATGATCCCTCTCCGCCGCTGTAAACCTTCTACTTCCGAATGAGTATCAATTCCAGAAAGCATATATTATGTGATCGCTTCGATCATCTTCTGGTTGAGGCTGAAGGGACATTCCGTGTGAGTTATTACGCTTTACTTCTCCTGAGGCAATTACGTATACAATGAAGAAGTTATTTCCTAACAGAAGGGTTAGTACTTCACTATCTTTGCTCATCATGACAGAACTGTCTCCAGTTTTCATTTTGCATTCCATCATGGAAGACGTGATGATGAATGAAAATAACACAATGACTGACTTTATAATATGGATATGGAATTGAATGCATTCAGTGTATCTCATTGTCTTACCAAGAATAAGTTTATGTTTCTTCACATTATAACAGATTTTATTGCCTATCGCGAAAAGCTTGAATTGCAATAATTTATAATAATGACAGTGAACATCAGTAAAAACCTTGAATGACCTTGGTGTGCTCATACAAATATCAGCCGATGGAATCTCAATACGCCATAAACCAAAAAGTGAAAAGCCAGCATGTGAACGCGCCATAAGTGTAGGGAAATATTGTTTTTTATGTTGATAAGAGTTATGTAATGACCTCAAAAAAGATTGATTCTCTTTCAGAAAATAAACTATAGTCATCGATCATATGAAAAATGTTGAGAAATTCCTTATTTTTCATCCTTTATTTTTTTTATTGAGTATTTTTTGAAGAATCACGTTTATAATGGATTGAGTTGTTTACAATTGTGTTCATTTGCGACTTTTCATCACTTTTTTCCATTCCAATCATTTTTTAAATTGTGAAGTCAGGTCCAATCAAAATTTATTGATTAGATCTGACTTCTTGCAACAACTGCAACAACATGCATATTTAATTATGCTACATATCAATAAAACTGCACCTACAAAATTATGTTTATCAGGGGTGGTCAAAATGCAGGCGCCATGTGAATACAAATAAGACACTGCTACAAAGCTTAAACATTCTCATTGTTCGACGACTCATCGATCCCCTTGAGGATGTACTGAATCTGCTCCAAAGTTTTCCCCTTTGTTTCCGGTATGAACAAGTACGTGAACAAAGCCGCTACGAAACAGGAACCCGAAAACACATAAAACGGATACTGCAAACCAAAGCTGTCACCCAACTGCTGGTAGATCTGCAGCGAAGCCACTGCAGCAATCACATAAACCCCATCGGCCAGCGTCATCCCCATGGCCTTAATCCTCGTAGGAAAGAGCTCGGCAGTCAGAACTATCGGCACCATACCCAAGCCTAGCTTGAACACGCAGGCGTAAGTCATAACGGAAACTATTGGTATCCAACTGATACCGGCCACATCGTAACCGGCATTCTTCAAGGTGAAGTAAACGGCAAGCACCAACAAGCAAAGCCCTGTCGATATGCTCGAGCTGATCAGCAGCGTTTTCCTGCCGTATTTATCCATGGACAGGGAGGCTACTGAGGCTGCACCCAGCATTATACACGAGAAAACAATAGCAGCGATAGAAGAGTCAATGTATATCGAACCAGCCGCTTCCAATATCAGATGCAGGTTCATAAGGAAGACGCTGATGCTGCTGAAGTGTTGCGCTCCATTCAGTATTGTCATGATCAGGATCGCCTTTCGGTTGCTTGCCACCATGACTAGATCTTTCAGCCTACCTTTCTCTGACCTTTGCCTCTCGACTGCCTCTTGGATTTCCCTCAATTCCTTCTCGATGTTCGCGGTAGCTGGCCTCAATCGATCCAGGGAAGACCTGGCTGCTTCCGGTTGGTTTTTGTACAGCAAATAGTAGGGAGATTCTGGCATGAAAGGAAACACGATCAGCTCTATGATTACGAGCCCAGCACCAATGACGCAATGAGCATAAAACGGAATGAACGGAGCCACAGCGTAGATCAGCAGGATGCCCACAAGCATCATGATGTAGATGATACTGGAGAGGAAGCCTCTGATCTTCTCATCAGCTATCTCTGCGATGTACATAGGAGTCGCGACGAAAGCCATATTCCCTGAGTTTCCCGCCAAGAATCTTGCTACGAAAATATACTCGATTGTTGGAGCCGCAGCTATCAAGGTCCAAACTATCAGAGTGAGGAAAGATGCATAGAGTATGGATCTTTTCCGACCTATTTTGTCTACCAAATACATGGTCAAGGTGAGTCCTGAGAATGACCCCAGCATTATTGTAGTCTCTAACCATTCCGATTGGGTTTTCGTTGTTTTCACTGGACTGTCTGGGCTCAGGAGGATAGGGATGACTGGAGCTGTCCAACCATATTGCATACCATCGCTTATCGCCGCAAGGCTGCCTGAAAATAAATGCCAAGAATATTGATAAACTAGGTCCCTTGTGATATAATTATAGTTATGAGCTCTGGATTCGGTTCAGAATAGAAAATTATATCCATAATGATGACACCATGGGTACAAAGAGTGAGGTGACTTTTTTCTTCGGATGGAAGAGCAGCTGTCGATTTATCGACGAGTTGAACTCTGCCTCTTGTCAAATTTTGAGACAATAAAACCATTTTTATTACTATCATTATTCACCTTCACCTAACCTAGCAATACTTATAGAATAACAAGAAACGATTAGATTTTCACAAAATATATTTCAATATATATATGTTATATCAAGATTCTCGCTGAAGTCATCATCTCACAGATCTCAGGTTACTGCTGAATCCAAGGTCAAGCAGTAACCAAAGCTGCACGAGGCTGCTTCCTGAGGATGCTACACGTGTCTGCTGATTCAGCAGACCGAGCCTACTTATTCTCGCGGCAACCCAGCCGAGATACACTTCATTGTCAATTATTAATCAAGTAACATTAATCAACCATTCTATATTGTAAACTTTTCAGTTCATAAATAAAATTGTTTTTAAAAAGTCGTTCGTGCTTCGAGTGATATAACAAATTGGCGCAGTCGGTAGGATTCCTTCACATCCACGGAACAAGGACAGCCTAACCGAGGGTGTTGGATCCTAATCCTTCAAAGGAAGAAAACCTGCAACTCCATCTCTACTCGAGAAATCAACTGTATCGACTTCAAGAAGCAACCAACTCGGAAGGACGGTCTCTTCAACAGCCGAAGAACACGCGCACGCTAACTTCGCTGGAGCAACGCTTGTGAAGCCGGATTTCATCCTCCGAATGAAGATAATTTACTGGTGAGAACAAAATAGAATCACCTCGTTATTTTCAACAATTTTTCACAATTTCAATTTCCATTTATAAAAGTTCTATTGTCAATTCCATACTCTCAAACCAATCATGACTGAAACTCCTCCACATACTCCACCAACTCCTCCCAACAATGATAATCAAGATATCGAACCGTATAAATTAAGCGAAATTTTCTCTCTTATACCAGAATACGATGGCGATCAAATTTTCTTGTCAACATTTATGCATGCGTGTAATACTGCTTACCGCATGGCCGTACGTGACCAAAAGGTACTCACAACCCTCCATATAAAAAATAAATTAAGAGGCAAAGCCGCAGAACTAATAAGTTCTCGAAATCCTCAAACGTGGGACGAAATAAAACTTTTATTGAAACAATATTTTGGTGATAGTCGTGATTTAGCTTCCCTAATACAAGATCTTCAACGTATCCATCAGATGCCTGGAGAGTCACCACTAGTTTTTATTAATAGACTTCAAACACATAACGCGAAAATGCATGCCGCTATTCAGAAACAAGTGCTCACTCCTATGGAAAAACAATCGCAATCAAAATTAATAGAGTCTATGACTATGAACACCTTGCTCACTGGACTAGATCCGGAAATAGGACGCATTGTTAGATCAGGAAACCCGACTGATTTATATACGGCAACGCAAAGAGTAAAACGCGAACTTCAGTTAAATTATTTCCAGATTCAAAAGTTTCCTAATTCAAGAAATAATCCAAATACGAATCAAAACCAAACTCGTAAAAATATGCCGCCACAAAAAGTTTGCAATTATTGTAAACGCCAAGGCCATACAATTAACGAATGCAGGCAACGTCAACAACAAAACACTGCTCAAAATTTCGGTCCTAGACCTCATTTCCAACCCAATTCACAACAAAATTTCCGACCAAATTTTCAATCTAATTTCCAATCAAATTCTCAACAAAATTTCAGACCTAATTTGCCTCAAAGACCACCGCAATTTCAAAATCATAATAATTCGCAATCAAGACCATCAATATTTAGGCCAAATTCAAATTTCAACCAACAAAGGCCTTCAGCTATTCAACCAAATCCAAATTACCAGAGACCTAACCCACAAAGAACCCATTGTGTGAATTACGACCACACAAACTACGAATATGATAATTATACAGCTAATTATCAAGAACCAGAAAGTTTTGAAGCAGATGGTTATACTGTTAACCATCAAGACTACCAAAACTATAGTTTCGACAATAATTATCAAAACCAATACCAAAATCAATTCGATGGAATGAATGATTACTATCCTGACCAAAATGATGGCCAAAACCAATACGATCAGGATTTTCAGTTGAACGCTACACCGAATGTCCCTCCTATCGAACAGAATTCAGATCCTATGATGAATCAAGTCACAACGCAAATTCAAACAATGAATTTGGAAGATTTCAATCCAAACCTGAACTTCCCAGAACACAAATTTTTGTAAATCCTTCATTTACAGTTAACTCGAAAAACCTTTATTACATCAAAGACGCAACGAATAAATTCAAAATTTTAATAGATACAGGTGCCGGACTCTCAATTTTCAAGCCCAAAACTTGCAAAAACTATTCTCGAAGATTTTCAGAAAATGTTGTGATTCAGGGTATAACTGATCAAAAAATATTGATTAACGAATCCGTATTGATTCCATTCACCGATGATGACCCCCATAAAGTATACGTACACAACATAGACATTGACTTTGACGGACTTTTAGGTTCCGATTTTCTTGAACACTACAAATGTATTGTTGATTTGAAAAATAAACAACTCATAACTAATTTCAAGACAGTACCACTTTTCAAAGTGAACGACTTGGAACCCGAAAACAGAATTTCACATCAGAATCACGAATTTGCAAACAAAATTTCACTTGAACCGCGAACCGAACAAATTGTTAAACTTAAATGCAATTTATGTAATACTGACGCTATACTAGTAGCTCAGGAAAAGCAAAAAGTTAGACTTCCAAATGCTCTGGTCAAAATCAATGAAAATGGCGAATTTTTTACTTCAGTATTGAACGCCAATCCGATGTCAATATCGATAGATTTCAATGATCTTCAGTTAGAACCGATTCAAAATTTCAGCCTCAACAATTTTAACGTTTCTGAGAAAAATATACCGTCAGACAGAACAAATGACATATTAAACCAATTACGTTTAGAACATTTGAACGAAGAAGAAGTGGAACTAGTTACCAACCTCTGTTTAGACTTCTCGGACATATTTTACCTAGAAGGTGACAATTTGACATTTACAAACGAAGTTAAGCACTCCATCGATACCAAAGATTCAAAACCCGTGTTCACCCGATCCTACAGATATCCACAAATCCACAAGGATGAAGTGAAGAACCAGATGTCTAAAATGCTCGAACAAGGCATCATACGTCCTTCGATTTCACCATGGTCATCCCCAGTTTGGGTAGTACCCAAAAAACTCGACGCTTCTGGTAAACAGAAGTGGCGTGTTGTTGTGGATTACAGAAAGTTAAACGAGCTTACTGTAGATGACAAATACCCTCTTCCTATGATTTCGGATTTACTTGACCAACTTGGCAAATGCCAATACTTCACGACCCTTGATCTAGCTTCCGGATTCCATCAGATCGAAATCGATCCGAATGATATTTCAAAAACTGCTTTCACAGTGGAGAACGGTCACTATGAATTCGTTCGCATGCCTTTTGGATTAAAGAATGCCCCCTCCACTTTCCAGAGAGTGATGGACAACATTCTCCTCGGTATTCAGAACGAAAGATGTCTCGTTTACATGGACGACATCATAGTTTACTCCCCCACTATACACGACCATATTTCTCGACTCACTGAAGTGTTTAAACGTCTTCGAAATGCTAACCTAAAAATACAGCCAGATAAATGCGAATTCCTAAGAAAGGAAGTAGCATATCTTGGTCACTTGATCACCAGTGACGGAGTCAAACCGAATCCCTCAAAAGTTGACTGTATAATAAATTTCCCAGAACCGAAGAACCAAAAAGAAATCAAGTCATTTCTTGGTCTTGCCGGATACTATCGTAGATTCATTTCTAACTTTGCCAAAATTTCAAAACCTCTCACTAAATTGTTACAGAAAGATATTCCTTTTAATTTCGATTCGGATTGCAAAAATTCATTCGATAATCTAAAACAAACGCTCATTTCAACTCCGATACTCATCTACCCAAATTTTGATGACACTTTCCTGCTTACCACGGACGCTAGTGCATTCGCTATCGGCGCAGTACTATCACAAGGTCCCATTGGGAAAGACCTACCCATTGCATACGCATCTCGCACCCTTTGCTCTGCAGAATCTAAGTACTCGACGATCGAGCGCGAGCTGCTTGCAATTGTGTGGGCTGTCAAACATTTTCGGCCCTACCTATTTGGTCGAAAGTTTAAATTAATAACCGATCATCGTCCTCTAACATGGTTATTCTCGATCAAAGATCCTGGCAGTCGTTTAGCTAGATGGCGCCTCAAACTCGAGGAATACGACTATGAAGTCATATACAAACCAGGAAAAATCAACAAAAACGCTGACGCTCTATCTCGCATAAAAATTAACCACATCCAAGAATGTGTCTCTTTTCATTCAAAAACTTTATGTCTGCCTTCAAACGAAGAACACTCCGACATCGAAATAATCGAAGATCCTATCGAGAAACCCCTTCCTGAAATACCCGAAATACCAAAACTAAATGAAGAATCTTTGAACGAAACCGAAATAACAATCGAGAAAATACAAGACGAATTTAACACATTTACAGATCTTTATAGGACAAAATCCCTAATCGACTATTCTAAAGTGAAATACTCTCAATGTAATATACTTGACAAATCTAACAGACACATTATTATTCCTATGCAACAGAAAAATCTGACACAATTTCACTATAATGTAATTGACGACCTATTCGAAGAACATTACGATTTCCAAAATCTCAAAATCAATATTCTTTCTAGTAAAACAGTGAAAAACCGTAAATACTACCTGATACCCTTGACATACGACCCTGAATCGGTGATTGAACAACTCTTTTTGACTTTGTATAAAAACCAAAATGAGTTAAGCCCCTTGAACTGGTATTGTATTGAAGACAACCCTGAATTGCCGCTACTCGAAATGCTTTGTTTTATATTCGCTGAAGAAGAGAATATAAGATTTAAAGTTTGCCAAAACATAGTGACTACCCCAGATCAAGAACAAATACCGATTATTTTGGATCAATACCATAAAGGAAAGACTAACCTACATCGTGGTATTAATGAGACTTTAAGACGAATACGACAAAAATATGATTGGGACGGTATCACTAAAGACGTTGAGAATCTAATAAAAAATTGTCAGATATGTCATAAAACCAAAGTCTGTAGAAAAAACCTGAGTAACCCACTAGTCATAACAGAAACACCACATACCGCTTTCGAAAGAATAAATATAGACATTGTTGAAGTTCCAAATAGAAATTACGCATTGACTATCCGAGATGAACTTACGAAATTTACACAAGCTTACGCATTACCCGATAAATGTGCAAAATCTGTCGTAAATACTTTGCTTTTGTATTTCCAACACTTTGGAACCCCTCTCCGAATTCACTGCGACTACGGACGAGAGTTTGACAATACCCTGTTAAAAGATTTATGTTCGTTGTACGACATCAAAATTTCCTTTTCTAGCGTAAACCACCCGCAATCCAATGGTTCAATTGAACGATTCCATGCCACACTCTTAGAAATGATTCGTGTCAATATGGCAGAAAATCCTAATGAACATCCATTCAACATTCTGCCTTATGCAATTATATGCTACAATAATTCGACGAATAAAACTCACGGTTTTACCCCGCATGAGTTAGTTTTCGGACATACGGCAAGTAGACCCCCCGAAACTCTTTACAATCAACAAGCTCTAATTTCAAAATACGTAAGAGACCTGAACAACAGAATCTCTTATTACTACAAAGTAGCTAGAGAAAAGACAAACCTGAAGAAAGAAAAAGCGAAAGAACGTTTTGACAAAAATGTATCAAGTCAGACAGAATACGAAGTTGGACAAAAAGTATACATAAAAGAATCACAAATCAAGGACAAACTACAAAACAAATTCAATGGTCCGTTTGAAATCAAACAAGTTTTTCAAAATTCCGCAATACTACTAAATCCAAGTACTAATCAAAGAACCAAAGTCAATTTCGATAGAATGATACCATATTCTGAAGATTGATTTATTTTCAGGTTCACCCTGCTGTTCGGATCAGCAGTTTGTCAATTCAAAATAACACCAATCAATAATACTCTTGGCGTATACTACCACGAAGATGACGACATCGTATTAACAAATGACCACTGGACCTTACTCGTTCATAGAAACATATCAATGCTTCGAACAGTTTACGAACGAAATGCTAGAATACTAGACATTATTTTGGAAACAGTACAAACAAAACCTGTACCTGAGACAGCCACTATTTTCAGTATTTTTCGATCTGAAGTAAGAACGCACATCGACTTACTTACACAAATTTCAAAATCAATAAAATTAAAACTCGATGAAATATCCATAGACACGAAAAGATACAAACGTGGACTTATTGACGGAATAGGTAGCATTTTCAAATCTATCACCGGTAATCTCGACGCTTCTGATGGCGAATATTATTCAAATTGTATCAATAAATTACATAATGATCAAAACCAATTAGAAAACCTTCTTAAAGACCAAATATCAGTCACCATGTCTGTAATCAAAAATTTCAATACGACTATTCGAAAACTTCAAATAGACGAACAAACATTTAACGAGGATATTCGAAAAATATATGCCACTATTAACGAAATGAACAATGCCTTAGAATTAATTGATGCCAAACTCAAATTCTACGATATTTGTGAAAAACTCATGGAAAGTTTTGTGTACCTTGAGGCAAGTATAGACGATATTATAAATGCAATAACTTTTGCTCGCCTGAATATTATACATCCCTCATTAATAACACCAGATCATTTAGTGGACGCTCTATTAGAAATTTCACAAAATTTGCATAACAGTCATTTACCTCTTCCTGCAAAAATAGCTAAAGTTGCCCAATATCTGGATATCATCGAACTACAAGCATTCGAAACAAATAATGACATTGTTTTTATATTGAAAATTCCACTCATTGATTCCCAAAAATACCACCTTTACCGATTATACCCAATTCCTATACTTGACAACAGAACTGGATTACACCATGTCCTCTCAATTTCACAAAAATATATCGCGAAAAATGATGATTCTTTGATGTTTGTACCAATTAACGATTTGAAGAACTGTAAAAATATATCTCCTGGGACTAAGATGTGTTCCAATGCATTTGCATACCCAATAGACAATAATGCTCTATGCGAAGTTCGTATCCTGAGAACACATAAAATGCCAGACAACTGTCAAAGTGTCCTCATACTGAGTCAAGGATATAAAGTACAGGAACTAACCGAAAACCAATGGTTGGTGATCGTTTCCGAACCACTGCAAATATCAATAAATTGCCCAAAGAAGAGAACAGAAACTGCAACCCTGTTTAAGAATTCTGTAATAAACCTTCAAAATGAATGCAACGCTTTCATTGGAGATACGAAAGTCCAGTCTAGTTCGACGAAGACACTTAATGTTTTATACGGAACATACCCAATCGAAATTCCGTATGAGTGTTGCAATGATCTGCCAAAACGAATAGATCTACCAAAGTTGAAGCCAATCGAATTAAGCGATTTAAATGTCGATGATTTGGACATTGCCAAACAGAAGTTAGACTCATATTCCAAGACGTTGGACGACCTAATTCATCAACCGTTTGTGAATAAAAATATATCTTGGTTCACATATTTCACCATAGCCCTCATCGTGGTCCTGATTCTTCTATACCTATCCAATAAGTTTAGAAGAATAAGAAGCCGAGTTATTGGTGGTCCATCCGAACCACCGACGCCTCCACCCAGAGGAAGCCACACCATGAGAAGCATTCGAGCGATGTTTCCAAGAAGACGACCTGACGTAACAACCCCTACACAGCCAGAATAAGAACCTGAAGTCTCCATCATCAACCCCGACGCCTAGGGACCCATTTCCAAAAGCTGTTGACATAGCAACATCTTTTTCAAAAGGATGGGAGCTGTTATATCAAGATTCTCGCTGAAGTCATCATCTCACAGATCTCAGGTTACTGCTGAATCCAAGGTCAAGCAGTAACCAAAGCTGCACGAGGCTGCTTCCTGAGGATGCTACACGTGTCTGCTGATTCAGCAGACCGAGCCTACTTATTCTCGCGGCAACCCAGCCGAGATACACTTCATTGTCAATTATTAATCAAGTAACATTAATCAACCATTCTATATTGTAAACTTTTCAGTTCATAAATAAAATTGTTTTTAAAAAGTCGTTCGTGCTTCGAGTGATATAACATATATAACTCGACATGTTTTTCTAACACAGTAGCTCATGATCTTTATTTTCATTATACGATGATAATTTCTCTTCTTAGTTTATTTTTGAGAGAATTCTAATACTCAGGATGATTAGATTGTCATCTACAGAAAGTAGCTGTAGCAATAGATAGCTGTGTGATAACGTTGCTTCAAATTTGGTGGTGGTGGCTAGGGATGGTACAAAATTCCTGATGTTGATCGTAACAAAATCGTGACAAAATTGGATTTTATTTTGTCTATATGGAGGACGTCTCGGTTACAATCAGAGAGATTGGAGCGAGACATGAACTATGCCACAATAAATATAGATAAGACTAGTTGTTCATGCTTAGTTTTTTTATTGCTTGGGTGGCAAATCTGTATACTTATATCTCTATTTGAATAAAGTTAATTCAATCACTCATGAGCACGTTTGATTGAGGTGATTGTTGAGTTTCAGTTGAGAATCTACGATCCAAATTTTCAGTGAAAAATTTTATTGTCGGCTGTGAAGAATCTACTGTCAAACATTTCCAATCACAGCCAAAACCGCTTTTCATTATCGACTCATGTTTCCAATTAGATTTATTTCGATTCTTCATACTTCCAGAGAAATCAAAAATATGTATTTTTATTCAGTAATGTTCAATCTACAAAATATGCGACTCGCCAGAATTAACATGCCAATAACACAAGAAGAAAACCTGAATTCTGTAGATAAGAACGTGCCAAGATGGCCCAATATTTTCAACCAAATACGCCACGCACCTATAGTACCAGAATTACTACCTTTTGCGATACTTGCCTCCATTATGATGTCAACCCCTCAAGCGTGACGTCATTTGGAGAAAATAATTTGAATGGGGAGGTTTGCTTCGTGAAATTTATACACTGTTGAATACCTACATAATCAAAATACAGAACTTTTCAGTTTTTCCCAAATGACGTCACGCTTATACGAATGAGGGACAGGTACTTGAATGTTTACACTGTTGACTACATAATGGAAATGCCTTATTTCCAAACGAGGTTTCCCCACGCCATTTGGTTTTTCTCGTTAGGCTTGTACGGCTGAATTCATAACGGAGGCAAGTATGGTGGAAATTAGTTTTTATGATCTCAAAAACGTGGAGCTCAATTAGTTAAAAGATATATTGATTCGTTCAAAAGATATAAAGAGAGACCTTCGTATTTATAGGTACCGTCTCTTTAACTGCAATTACCCCTTTTTACTTGATCCACTTGAATATTCATATTATTTCTATGGTATATGCAAACCATGGTCGGCGGTAACATATTCATCTCATTCGAAGGCTTTCCAGTTCTGAATTGTTAGTTGTAGATTTCTAAAAATCGAAATATGAAATGTTCTGAAATATAGTAACTTTGCATCCCACCTTGCAACACTGTCAAGGAATGTCGACATAATATTTTTGATAGTTTCACGTTTCAACAGTATGAACAAAATGGGCGATATAGCCAATTGAGATATTTAGGCGACTTATATTTGACGATTTCGATAAGATTCAAAATAATGAAGAAGAGACCTGATAGTCACACTCTCTCATTGTTAAAAATAATCTGATAAAATAATAATTATAGTTGCGTTTATGTAGATTCTATGCACTGGAAACTCAAAGTAACTTATATACCTAATATAAAATTAGCGGTTATTGAACTATATATAGGCTTCTGAGAAATCATATATATATTCTAGCAGTATTCTTGATTTTTGAGGTCTGATTCTGGAGTTTGTTCTTTCAGCTCATATTTTTTCACCGTTGCTGTCGCATTCTGGGGCTCTGGGTCTGGCACTGCATAATCTATTTTTACTAATCGCGAACTTTTGGTCAGAAAAGACGAGAATATCTACGACAAAAAATCTCACCTGTTAGCACGGCAATAAGTTGGGGAAAATTTCCCTCGAATATATTGGAGAAAGTCATTCCAATACTATACAGACAGAATATTTTCAATGAACCATCACTCTGAAGTTGATGATGAAAATTGAGGATCAAGGTATTGTCCTTTTACATCCTCGAACGAAGCAATGATACATATACATTTACTGTACACGCGAAATATTTTGTCTCTCAATAAAATTCATTAGTTTGGTATTGGGTCTCGAAAAGTTTCATGTTTCCAACATTGCGAGTGGTGTGCCAAGAAATAATTGGCATTATTTCCCCCGGTATATTAGTTTAGATTGATGGGGCTGATGAGCTATTACTATCAGTTATAGATCCTTGTCTAGCCCTGTCTTCACTATCAGACTCCATAGGCTAGTTGTTAGATCCCTCATATATCTGGAAGCATCTGGTTTTTCTTCTCCCGTCGTTAGGAATCTTAGTCTTGATGAGCCTTCGCATTGGCATAGTATATGTACTGCTCTGTTTCCTACTCTTTTAGCGAATCCCATTGGTAAAACCAGTGTTGCTCTAATTTTGAACTAGTTTTGCACTGACACTGCCTTCGTTTTGAACTGGTGCAATCTCAATGGGACGATCTCCGACCGTTTAAAATTTCAGATTAGTTAGGTTAGGTTTTCGAATTTCGATTTTAATATCATTCAATTCATCAATTCTGTTTTCAATATAATAAAAATGGATCATTCGAACAATTCCAGTAGAAGCTTGTACATCAACCTGTAAGTACTTTACCACTTTATACTAATGATATATTATCAGCTGACAATTACCCACTCTAAAAATTATTGGCGGTTGTCAATCTGCTTATGCTCCATTTAATTCATTCACAGATAATGTTGTACTCATCAAATTATATTATTGACTTTTTCGAAATCATTGGACCCGCCATTTTTCCAGTGCACTGAATCGCGCACGACCTCCTAAAGCAGGTGCGAAAATTCTTGCACTGAGTGCAAAACTAGCCGCACCAGTTTTTCAATGGGACACAAGAACTACAACTGATTATACCAATGGGACGCGCGATTTGCACTCAGTGCGCACTAGTTTTACCAATGGGATTCGCTATTTCTGACAGAACCTTCACAGAGTTACTTCTGACAGGCCAATCGTGTTCATATGCTTAGGCCCTCCGCACACGGGTCGATCGGCGACATGGGCGGCGCGATTGGAATGACGTCAGAAATTCTTCAATCGTACGATTCAAGAGACAAGCATGTGTGCTCTCCGCATATGGGTAGACGTTTTCTGTAGACGATTCGCGTCTGATCAAGTTAGAACTACTCTTTTTCTCGCATCTTAAAACAGAAAGTTTTCGCTAAAAATGAGCAATTCCAGTGACGAGGAGGACATAGTCATGTAGTCTCAGTTGCATCCCTTTTTGAATAGGCCTGAAGGGTGTAATTATTTAGCTAGAGATACTTCTCCACTTCTTCAACGAATTTTATATTGAAGGCCTAGAAAAGTACAACAAATAATGGTCAAATCACAGGGTAAACATGCATTATATCAAATTATCTCCATAGAGACGCAAGATTCACTCGAACAAACTGCTTCCTTGCTAATCGCGTGAGACTGAAAACGAGGAGATTTGAAATCGTACGTTTCTAGACGACCACTAAACGACCCGTGTGCGGGATCCAAATGCTTCGAGTAGAGGGGAAGTCGAGTCGAGGGGAGACCGTCGTACGATTCGAATCGCGTCGCCCATGTCGCCGATCGACCCGTGTGCGGACGGCCTTAATTGAATCTCCCGTGCCCTGTGAGGAGTCCCACCATTATTCTGGTGGTTATCCTATTCTGGCTTAAGGTGCGTTTCCTATGGAGCGGCTGCCACGCAGCGTCTGACGCCTAGTACTGCTCATTAAATGTATCCGTTTCTTATCAAGCGTCAGCCGCCATCGTCAGACGGCTGCGCATCAGACTCTGCGCGGCAGCCGCTCAGCGGCCGCGATTAGCAGCCGCCTCATAGAAAACGGACCTTTAGAAGGCAGTCAATGAATGTTGGCGATGGCTTTTTGATAAACTCTCTCGCCTGTCTCATTCCAGGTGAGTAATTCCACCATTGTAGAGAATTATGTTGCATCTAAATTTTAAGTTATTTTCGAATATGGTCACTTAATAATATCAATAAAATTTTGGAGATCTTGAATTCAGTGGTTTACGTTTGACTTCTGTAAAATTAGTAATTGTTGTAGTTTTTTCAGGTATACATTCAAATCCAACACAGCTTTTGTGAAAAACATTATCACACTTAGACGTAGAATATGGTTAAATATATATCTACTGTTGATAATTATCATCTGTACACCCGTTCTAAATACTTGCAATTCATGACAATTGGGTCTTAAATTTCGCGTGCCATAATAAAAGATGTGGTTCTTAATAGCTACAATAGATATATCAGTTTCATTGTCTTATTTAAGCTTATATATCAACTCCAAATCGAAATAAATTACCTACTCCGAGCATGTTTTATTAAACACCAGACCATGATACTTTTTCGCAGTAGTAGATTGAGTTTGTTATGAATAATTTATCAATGCAAGTTTTTTTCATTCAATGAAAAATAAGGACATACTGCGAATGCTCGATAGAATAATAATAGTAAAAATGGAAAAGCCATAAATTGGACAAGAATTTTAGAAAGAGAAAATAGTCTATCCGATTAGAATATCAAACATAGTTTGAAATTAATGTCTGGTGGACTACGAGCAGAAAACAACAACTTTCCTGGTAAATACCACACAGAAAATTGAATTATATCTGCTCGTATTCCATGCAACGATTCACAGTGTGAATTCAGATCGCAAATGTTTCTTCCAAAGACGTGACAAATTCACATCGAGATAGGCACGCTTAACAAACTAGAGACCGGTTTCGGACTTATTGACCCTCATCAGTGCAGGGTAGTTATTCGAATAGACTCGAAGCGTTGCCTGTCCCAATGCACCTTCGTCGCGTCTATTTGACCGCACTGAGCCGCGTTCCAAGAGACAATTCGAAGTGGCGACACCATGCGGCAGAAGAAAGAAACACTCCAGAAATGAATCTTCCAAGTTACAGAACTTGGCTGAGAGCTCGACTAAGCTAATAAATGAAAAATGGAAAAGCCATAAATTGGACCGCCAACTTAGTTGCAAAGCAACCCTCGAATACTTAATATTCCTTGATACAGGGCTGGATTATCCATAAGGTGGATTAGGTCTAGGGGCCCACGGGGCCATAATCGATGCGGCCCACGCACCAAGAAAAAAAATTTTAAATCTTCTTAACGGTATTTGTTTGAATGTGGAAGTATTTTATCGGTTGACCTATGGCTTATATTATGTGTCAAACCATTTCATTAGGTAAATGAAGTGGGTCGAAGTTATTCCGTTAGATGTCGCTGACTTCATTCATGTTGGGCGGAGCAAGAGATTCGTTGAATGCGTTCTGTATGGTATACGATAGTTTCGAAATACTTGAGATCGGTGATGGCGAATGGCGATTTGTGAGTTTTGAAGGAATGCAAAAAAAGGAGTCGATCTGATCGACTCGACTTTTGCAACAAAAAAAAATATCGAAAAAATTAGGAAAAGGGTAACGGAAAGGGGCATCGAGAATTGCATTGCCTAGGGGCCCCATAGGGTAAATCCGGCTTTATGATACCACCAGACCGTTTATGTATGTATTATATAATAATGTTTATTCACATATAAAAAAAATACAAATAAAATGGTAATAACACAAAATTATTATTATTAAACATAGAATCAAACATTCTTCCTCTATATTCGCTGATGACCTTGTCAATGACAATAATTAATGTTCTCCAGGCAGCAAAGTATATGTTCATTTAATTTTCATTTGATCGATATACAGGGCTTCCCACTTACCATGCTCACCATGGGTATCTCCGTAACGGCGAAAGATGCGATAAATTCGGTTAAATGATACCAAATGTATAGTTTATCAAGGCAAAAAGACTTGAAACTGGTAACGGAACTCCTCACTGGACACTTCCCTCTGATCGAGGTATCACCTCAGAAAGATGAGCCAAACAAAGAGTGATAGTTGAGCTACTGCGAACTGAAACTGCATATCATATTTTGCTTTGCGAGTGCCCAGCGCTCTTCTGCAAGAGTCTCAAGTAGTCAAGTTCCTGGAAGGGGTGTTCATAAAAAGCCCTCCGGTGTCAGGAACCTAGCTCCCAGGAAACTGATAAACTTTGCACGAAAGGCTGCACAGCCTCAACGACCCCTCTTACAATCTACAATCTACGAAGGGAATTTGGGTTTGGATGGGTGACTGCTTGAATACTAGTCGTTTACTTTTGTTTCTTATATTGTTAGGCGACTGAAGAGAAAAGTGATCTTTCAAAACTTCCCCATTCAGGTTTTTATATATCTTATATATTTCGAGATACCATATTGGTTTATAGTATATAACACTAGTGTATAGTAAACAACGAAGAATTCGTGGAGCTGGCATCAATGTAAATAGTCTACTTAGCTTAGCCTCACTGCTCGCTTCCGAAGTGCCAGTGATAAACATGTGATGTTGTTTTATTAAAGTTCACCGATAACCAGATTCCACTATCATTCAAACTAAGTACGGTACACAGAAATAGAAAAAAAAACTGATAATTTCCATGTAGTCGCTCCGGCATCATCAAAACCTAATAACAACTGCAAAATGTCTACGAAAGTATCTTCAAATTCTTTAGTGACGGTGACGTGTTTCGTTCTATTCGTGTGCAGTGCGGCAGATGCTCACCGTATACTGGGTGTCTTTCCTCTGGCGATGCCTAGCCACTATTTCCTCGGGAATTCCCTATTGAAGGGCTTAGCTGAGGCTGGACACGATGTTACCATAGTTACCGTATTCCACGAGAAGAATCCACCGAAGAATGGTACATACCGGGAAATTTTTCTAGAAGGTGTTTACGAATCTCAGAGGGGTGAGTAAGTATAGATATATTTTCATCTACAAGTATCAAGTTTATCATCCATTGCTTAGGTTGGATTTCCATAGATCTGATGTTCGATATATCGGATATTATGAACGGTAAATGTTCCTATTGATTGAGAATTAGAAATCACTTTTGGACGGGTACTCTTCGTACGAAACTTTTATTTGACCTCCGATATCCGATATGATACGATATTTTTGCTATTGGTTTATATTTCGAAATTTTCCTTTCAAAAGTGATTCAAGCAATATAATAAATTATCAATAAATTACAAATAATCGTGGGCGTATAATTTTTTTCTGAATAGAAATGAATCAGGGTGCATTCGATGATTAATAATAATACTGAATAAATTCAATGGTTTCGAAGAGTTATTGAATGTTTTGGGATCAGAAGTTGAAAGTATCCATATACTACCAGGAAACCAATTTCTGCAGCTCAAAGATTATCTGTCCTATTGAGATTCGAAATCGAAATTATTTCTGTATAGCTTGCTAGTGGGGATAACAAGATTGAAAAAAATCAACAACTGAAAACTCAACGTATTTGAATAACTGGAGACATCCATCAAAAGCAACTTGAAAGAGCGATACCAAGCGGCGAAAGAAAGAAACACTTCAGTGCATGTCTCAATGAGCATTGTTGCGTCGCATCAGCCAGGAAAGTAGCTATTTTCTGCTTGTGTGTACCTACCTGTTTCGAACACCTTAGATGTTTAGTAGTGAACTGTTCTGACGTTGAGTTTTTTCATTTTGTTATAACTTTCGATCGAGTGTGATGCTATGATTGATTTCAAATTATTCTATGTGTGTTATCCATGCATACAGATATTCCAAACGTAATCTCAACGATCAAATACGACAAGAGATCTGTGATTAATTCACACGTGTGTCAATGATCTCTTACGATATTTTTTCAGGCTCTGAAATATTCAACTCCGTGCTCAGCGTGAAGAAAACCCAGACGAACTTCATCCCGTTCCTCTGGACCTACAAGATGAACACCCTGGGCTACTTCGTTTGCGAGGAGACCCTCAAACACCCGAAGACACAACGCCTCATCAAATCCAACGAGAAATTCGACATCGTCATCACCTCCCAGTTTCTGATGGAGTCCCTCAAGGGCCTGGCCCCCCACTTTCACGCCCACCAGGTGATATTCAACAACGTCATGGCCAACTCCTGGATGCATCACCTAGTGGGAAACCCCTCCCTACCCTCCTTCCACCCAGAGATCATGCTGGGCCTCCCAGCCAAGATGTCCTTTGCCCAGAGGATGCACAACGCCGTCTTCAAACTGGTCCAGACGCTAAACCACCATCTATTCTACTACCCCATCCACGATGAGCTGGTGCGCAAGTACATATCTGAAGAGGTGAGCCTCTACGACGTGCTGTACAACGTCTCCCTGGTGCTGTCCAATTCGCACCCCAGCTTGACGGTGGTGCAACCGGCAGTGCCGGTGGTCAAAGAGATCGGGGGGTTTCATGTAAGCGAGCCCAAGGCATTGCCGGAGGATCTGCGGGGTTATTTGGATGCCGCTGAAGACGGGGCGATCTTATTCAGCTTGGGGTCGTACTTGAAGAGCGAGGATCTCTCGGCCAGTACCAGAGCCGCCATTTTGGGGGCTTTCGCTAGGAGAAAGGAGAGGGTTATTTGGAAATGGGACGACGAGGTTTTGCCTGGGCAACCTCCTAACGTCAAGTTGGCGAAATGGTTGCCGCAAGCTGATATTCTGGGTGAGCTTTATTTCGCAATTGAAATTGCTTCAAGGTCATCGATGATATACAAAACTTGAAATTTCAACACTTCTTCAATGCTTTAACGGCAACAATTTCGTTGACGCATCTCGTCTTGAAGACGCAACGGCTAGTCGTCTACGGCCACATCTTGACATTTTTCTAGATGAGCATTGATGTACCGAGAAGAGTGTAGAAAAATGTCCTGAAGAAACCACCAAACTTTTCTTCATCAGAATCTAAATAGGTTTTGTTGTGAACTATTTTGTAAAATCCTTCTTGGCTCATAAATCTGAATAGTTCGTTGATTTCCTCTCGAACGAGAAATCATATACCTAAAGAAAATCTAACTATCTGAAATATGTTCTGCTTTTATGTATTGAATATATTGTGATCCACCAAATCAGAATATAAATTAATTGAACTCCTGAGATGTTAAATCAATTCCAATTTTTTTATTTTTATGGCAGAATGAAACTCGTGAAAATTGAGTTTGCATGATATAGAGCCTTGGATAAGCTTGGGGTTGATAAGCTATCAGCTTTCTATCTATTTCTGTCTTTAATATCAGTTTCCATAGGCTAGTTGTCATATATCTGGAAACATTTGGTTCGTCACCTCCCATCCTTAGAAACCCTGGTCTTCATAAGTCCTCGCACTGGCCAGTATATGTACTGCTGTTTCCTCCTCTTACTGACAGAACGTGCACAGGCAGCTGTAGAGCCTTGTTTGCGTTTTCTCCGGCTAGTATCTCTGAAACAGGAAGTACAACGATAGTTCTGTTGGAAAATAATGTGAAAACCGCAACTCTCCACCCCCAAAGGTAACTGAGATATCGTACAAAGTGTCAAAAATTGGACACACTGTACAGACTCTATATAAGACAGTGGTGACAATAGGGCTATAAACTCCGTCCACCTCGCCATTACGGCGCGTTCACATGACAGCTTTCATCTATCGCGGAAAACTTGAATAAAACATTCCTACGCAATAATTTATAATAATGATGGTGATTGTAAACTGAGAAAAGAGGACCCTGAAAGTCGGAGCTTCTTTTAGGCAATAGTCGGAACGTAATCGACTTTTTCGCATATGACCTTGATGATGAGCGTTCACAAAGATCGGCCGATAGAATCACAATACGCTCCATTAGCCAAAACGCCAAGCATGTGAACGCACCGTTAGGAGGCAATAATAAGCGCGCCAAGATTTGAATTACTTGCCTCCTTAGTGGCTTAAATGAAGAAATTGAACTCATTAGGCTTTGATCTTGAAACTGAAACGAAATATGCAAGATTAAACATGGCCATATGCACATACCGAATGTTAGGTTATTTTGTTAGAAGGAACTTATGTATATAAGTACATTCCACTAAAATTTTCGGAGAAATCACTGCTTATTATTATTATACGTGTTATAACAAACAGAAAATTTGCCTTCTAGTGGCGTCTGGCGTGACAGCCAATCAAAACGCTGACGACTATTGTCGCCACTGTCTTGTATAGAGTCAATGTACATCTGATATACTCAGTAGTACTACCATAATGCTGAACTGACAGTACAACGTCGTCGTCACGAGGTTAGGTTAGGTGTGAGGTTACCAAATGTTATAAACAGCGTTGAAACGTCGCGCAGTTGCTGTTCAAAGTTGGAATTCAGTCAACTTTCCAGCTTTCTAATTTGACGTCGTGCCTATGATTGGTCAAATCGCAGTGCAGTCGCGCAGTTCGCAGTCGTAGCATTGGTATGTAGACTTACCATTATGCTGAGTCTCCATACCGACAGTACAACGTAGTCGTCACTACTGCAAGACCACTAATCTTTGATTTTGCTGCTGTAAGGTTAGGTGTGAGGTTACCAAATGTTATAAACAGCGTTGAAACGTCGCGCAATTGCTGTTCAAAGTTGAAATTCAGTTGATTTTCCCGTTTTCTAATTTGACGTCGTGCCTACGATTGGTCAAATCGCTGTGAAGTCGCGCAGTTCGCAGTCGTAGCGTTGGTATGGAGACTTACCATTATGCTGAGTCTCCATACCGACAGTACAACGTATTCGTCACTACTGCATGACCACTAATCTTTGATTTTGCTGCTGTTAAGTTAGGTGTGAGGTTACCAAATGTTATAAACAGCGTTAAAACGTCGCGCAGTTGCTGTTCAAAGTTGAAATTCAGTTAACTTTCGCACTTTCTTTCAAAATATTTGGGTTAGATATACATCGATAGCTTGTTGTATAATTTCAAAGAGTGTCAGTTCGACAGATTGTTTAAGCGAAGCGGGAGGTTTATTCTGTTAAACTGACACGATTTGTAATTGTGTAGGAAGTTCGAGATGTATAACCATACCTCGAATATTTTGAAGTACGAATTGTATTTAATACGATTATTTTTTAGTACAATCTCTCGAACACAATCATATATCACTTCTAATAATAAAGCAATTGACAAATTTTCTGACAATGATAGGATAAACGTCCACATTTTATGTCGCGCTTCGTTTGTATAATGATGGAAATAAGACCTGGTGGCGCTACTCTTCAATTGTTTCAGCAGACAAATCCTTGATTTGAAACAATTGAATTTCAGCTCATAACGTGGGGTTATCATGTACAACACTAGATGGCGATACTGTCGATAGGTATTTGAAGAATTTTCTTTCAATCATATTCGATACATATTCGCATCAAACTCATTGTAAAATGGGTTCATGGGCCTGTTAGAAACGATTTAGAAGTCATTTAGAATCAAATATTCATAGTTTTGTATTGACAACTGCAGTAACCTGTAGATTTGGTTGAAATCGCGGCTTCACTTAGCGAGATTTACACACGCCATGTCACGTTATACACGTTTTATCTAAGTAGGCGAAATCAAGAGATTTGGGACCAGTCACAGGATAGGAAGTGATTTCACCAGTCTATCTATCCACCTCTGTTTGTATGTAACAATATGAACTGGTTACTATAGAAATTCGAATATTTCTGATGTACCGATTGGTTGAGAATCGTACGAAAAAAATAATCAACTATATTCGAAATAATACGAGGCAGCTCAGCTCATTCGGACACACCGATTGGTTGAGAATTATACGAAAAAAATAATCCTTGATATAGGTACTCCTTTGTTATAGATATTCGAAGATTGGAAACGTTCTTTCGAAAGCGATTTTTTTTTGGTTGCTGATTTTATTAGGAAAGAACTGGAACATAGAATCAGAACAGCATTCCATAAATGGAATGCTCGATATAATGTTGAATGCAAATATATATTTTTTAAATAAATGGTCACAACCTCATATCATCATATTTTTCTCCACAGCTCATCCAAATATAAAATTATTCATTACTCACGGTGGATACTTAAGCAGAACAGAAACGGTGTACCACGGGGTACCGGTCATCGCCCTGCCGATACTGGGTGATCAGAGGATGAATGCCAAAACCGCCGAAGATGATGGCTATGGAATTGCCTTGGATATTTCAACTTTAACAGAAGATGCTCTCTTGAAGGCGATTGAGGAAATTATATCGAATTCCAAGTAAGAACCCCGACACTACAATAATAATATTGTCACGAATTGTTTATGAGAATACAGAAATCAAATCTTGGCGACGTCACTGGCCGCATTATGATTTGGGATAACATCGGGGCGGATGATTTATTGCGACAATTGAAGACTTGTACGATATTTCCTGGAATTTCCTGATTATTCCCGACGATGAATAATTTTTCTAGAATAATGTTTTGTACCTAAATAGAGGACCGCAGTAATGCGAGCCAAAATTGTTTTCATATAAAAGTAGGCAATAGGTAACGTTCGAGAAGACCGCAATTCTCTTGAAATAAACGAGATATAAAGGGAATTCACCCCATTCAAACCAGTACTTCAACATTTTTTCCAGGTACACTGAGAATGCAAAGATGAGATCGAGGATAATGCGCGATAGAAAACAAACGCCTATAGAGGAAGCAGCCTACTGGATCGATTATATAGTGAGATACAAAGGAGCTGATCACCTGAAAGTGCCGTATTTGGATTTGACTTGGTATCAGTTCTATCTACTCGATGTTGGTCTGGTGATCTCAGGTATCATATTGATACCAATTTTTATTCTCAGGAAATTATAGAACCACACCTCGATGATGTATTCAACAGATTCTAGAATATATGAAAAGTGTTAACATCACAATAAACAAGCATATCAGGATTGGTTAATCCCATCATCATAGTAAGAATAAGCATCAACAAGTATAAGATTCAAGGTTAGAATGAAGTAAATACGATACGAGTGAAAAAACCACGAGTATCGAATTATTCATTCTGAACGAGTAACAGACTGTATTTTCTCCATGACCAGAAAGTATGAATCAAAAACTATTATATTGAATATGAACTTGACTGAAAACGATTTTGTTGCGGTGGTGCTCCGAAACACGACCGTTCGTCAAGCAACATACGAATGTATGTGTTAATTGAGTGTCCAGGCATGACATATTCATCTCTATCAAGAATATGTCAGTAGAAAATCTTTCCTTCTTGTCAGCTTTGGTCAGATTGAACAAATTCCATAATGTCCTCTAACTAGTGTCGTGAAGAAAAAGTTTAATATGACTGACATCTGAAATTGAACATACATATCACATTTTCTTTTCGATATCCTTTGTAAAATATATCTTATTATGTTTTTGATAGTATTATTTATTATTGACTTTTTGTTTACCCGAAGCTGCCAATAAAAATTATACTTCGGACATCCATTTGGGGAAATAACTGATGTATTCTTTCCATCACCGAAAAGGACACCCAAGAGATATCCTTCTGCGTCCCAAAGATTATCTACCAAGTCCGGACAATGGAGATCAAAGGGACACCCTAGGGATGTTGCATAATCAAAGTAGGAAATTCCATCAGGCAAATATATGACTTACATCTCCTGGACGTATTGAATGTTCTTGCTTGTATCATTCATCCAATTTGAAAAATTAATGGGAAACATAAAAATTATTCAATCCAAATATACCTACACCAAAAAGTTCAATATTGATATATCGATATATTATATTGTATTCAGATTGGACTGAAGGAGAGTCATGAAGGCTATACAGCCTCACAAACACCTCGACCTATCAGGCTACGAAAGCCCTTTCCAGGAACTCAAGAAAGTGTTCTGCAGTTTCAGCGAAGTTCTCGCAGTAGCGACAGCTAACACTCTCTGTTTTGCCCATATTTTTGAGGTGACACATCAGTGGGCAGTGTCCAGTGAGGAATCCCTTCACCAGTTTCAAGTATTTTTTGTCCAACTCGAGAAACTGTTTAGCTTTCCTTGGCTATAGGCTCACTTGCCTTTTCGCTTGTCTTTGTCCTGGCGCATTTTTACAGTGAGATTACATTCCATCTATTTTTCAGCGTCGAAATTTTATCGAGTAAGTTTTGTAGAGTCCACAGCAGGGTTCTGGGCTGGGGAATTGTGTATTTACCTCTTCTTTGGCAAGGCAGTCTGCTTCATCGTTACCTCTTACTCCCATGTTACTTGGAATACACATCAAAGTGACCTGGTTGTTTGCTGTCAGCTCTTTCAGAGAGATAGTTGGAGTGTTATAAAGCGGTTTTGACTTTTGAGAGCTTGAAATATTATATGTGTATATAAATGTATAAAAATGCAAATATTTATTTCTTCGAACATGCGTTTATGCTCCCAACGAGACAGACACGCCTGACAACCTGTAGAACGGTTTCGTAATTATTGGCCCTCATCAGTACAGGGTAGTCAACCGAGAGTATATAAATTGATGCATATACTACGAGTGGATATAATTCAATATTCTCCGTGGTATTTGCCAGGAATGTAGTTGTTTTCTGCTCGTTTTCTACCTTGTTATTTTAGATTATTCTAATAATGTTGTGGAGATTACTTTGAGTTATTTATTTATTTTTTTTAAATGATTGTATATGATGATCATCACAAGGCTTTATCATTCTTGCAGAAATGTAAACTTTTGATCTCGAGATTCACTCTTTTGGTGTGTATAAATAAATAATTTTTATTCGGAAATGTATTGAGTATTCTACAGAATGCTCAGAGAATCTGTTGGTTTTAGCTCATCATGAATTTAAAATGAAAATACCTGAATTGAAGATCATCAATAGGTGAATGGAAATAAAGGCATTTAATGTCCTATCCAATTCATAATACAGACATAGTTTGAATGACTGGTAGACGACGAGTAGAAAACAACTACTTTACTGGCTAAAGCAACGCAAAACATTGAATTATATCTACTCGCCGTCCATGCACCGATTCAGTCTGAGTGGAGATAGTATGCAAATGTTCACATCGAGACAGGCAACCACCTGCAGACCGGTTTCGGGCTTATTGACCCTCATCAGTGCAGGGTAGTTAACCGAGTAGAGACCCTGTGAGATCTCGTCTCGTTTTGAGTCACCCTGTTTGTTTAATCTAAATATCAATTAATATCAAATAGAAAGTTGAGATATGCATACTTGAGCCGTTTCGACCAAAAATGAATAGTTATTTGACGTGAAGAATTCTTGAAGTTGAAAAATCTCTCGAGCTTTAATACCCACATTTTGGAATCACCTCATTTTTATTGATCTGAATATGTCACAAAATACAGGGTGTTACATTGAAAAAATTTACGATGATGTATAATGAAATTTTGTTGTGAAATGTGGAACATGATATTACAAATCGACGTGTATCAGATTTTTTCAGTTGAATAGCATTCAAGTGAAATCGTTTTATTTGAATGACTCGTACAAAAATACCCTCAGATCGTTACAATTGACGGTTTCATTTGAAATGACAAAGTAGCTAGTCTACCTACCTACCTCTTGCTGATACAAGTGGCAACACTGCAGTATGGATGAGCATATTTCAAGTGGATGGAGCACGAAATAATTCGTGGTTTCTTACTCTATTTCAGCGTTGCCAACCGTACCATAATTATGGTATCTGTACCATAATCTGGCCTTGTGTACCATGTACCATAATGATCCATTATGATACGCCTTTTGTACCATAATTTTGGTATGATGAGATTCCGTTGGCAATTGACATTTGACTGACACTGCTGACAGCAGTATGACATCTCACCACACAATCCAAAAAAGAAGATGAAGATTGGGGAGAATGAAATGCTTTGTTAGGTTATGTTATGCATGTGTTTTTATATTTTTTCGAGGTTTCTTTGTTCTTATCTTGCTGTTTATATGAATTAAAACTCAAAACTACCAAAAGACATATCAAGTAGCGGTAGCGTTGATAGCATAGAAATCATATAACGGAACTGGTTCGGCGACTCCTTAAAAGAGGGCCAGAAAATCCAAAAGAATTCGAAAATTCAGAGATGCATGGCTTCATCAAGTATAATTTAAATATTGATTGGCACGTAAAGATGATAATCCTACATTGGGTAAATGTAAGCAATTCAGTTCTTAGCTTGTTAACATTAAATTAATTGTTCAGTTCAAATGCTCACCCTTGATGGCCTTGATTACATTCCCAATAATAATAATAATAATAATGATTTCTCATAAATTAAAATTTTGAACATAGAAACGAGGATCATTCTGTCAATTGTCAAAACAATACAGTGTTGCCAACTATGTCAACTGTTAACATATGCTAATGACAATTGCCAAAATATGCGTACCATAATTTTAGGCAATGTACCATAATTTTAGGCTATCGGTACCATAATTGAGTATCCAAAGGTTGGCAACGCTGCTCTATTTGTTTATTAACCGTGTGACTCCTTGTATTTTGGCATTGAAACACCACGTCATCAATGTTCTATCAGGTAGAAGCGCCTCATCAAAGAATTATGTTAATTAGTATGTACTATTGTTTACTTTCATAAAATACTTCGGATGCACTATTACTATTCCTATTTATATAGTAGGTAAATACGAGTTTTTATCTTGGTACGCAGTATCAATTGATATCAGTGGCGTAGCTGTTGTAATAAAGAAGCTTGGACTACGCACTCTGGGGCTCCTTGGTGTTTGAAAGGTTTCTGAAGTCTGACTTTGAAATAATAATAGACTTGTTTTAGTTCGCTTGAAACTTGAAAAAGATCCAGCACTTCTTGATGTTACATATGTGTTCGAGTAATCTGAATTTGACTAATCTGCGGATCATAAAATCAACGTTAGGAGTAATTTTCAAACATGTTTTCAATGAAAAATTCTGCATTGCACCATCATATTTTCGAGTATTTCCGATGGTTCACGGTGGATGGCGTATCAGAAGAATGATTGTTATGCATCAATAATCGAACATTCACTATCAGTAAAATTCATCAATACAGTGTTGCCGATTGTATCAGCAACAAGTAGAAACTTGATGCTCATTTGAAATAAAAAAACCTTTTGATTCTTCCATTTTCTGAATCTACCTTGATATCACATCGAGTGTGTTTATATTTTCTTACCTATACTTATCTATCTAACATGATTTTCTGAATGATAATTGATTTCGAGAATTTTTGAGCAGAATAGATACAACTGAAATAATTATTAAGGTTAATTGATTGTATAGCGAACGCCTTGATAAAAATAAGTGAGAGAATATCTCTGAACTGACAGCTATCTACATTTTCCTTGGCGGCAAATCTTGTGTGAATTTCGGGAGCAGGGCCGGGTTAACCCTATCGGAGCCCCTAGGCAATATAATTCTCGGGGCCCCTTCCTTTACCGTTTTCTTACTTTTCAAAATATTTTTTTTCTGTTACAAAAGTCGAGTCGATCAGATCGACTCCTGATTTTTGCTTTCAGTGAATGAAATGATTTTGATCACAGAAATATTTTCACAACCAAAGAAAATATTTTTTGAAGTAGGTACAATATAAGTTTAAATAGCAATTCTTATAACTTTTCAGATACAAAATCGTTAAAATCATCTTCTCAAAACATCATTTTCAATCGCCATTATCGACAATGAATTTAAACGGGTCTGTGATATTGTTGATCGACAGATTTATAATTTTTATTTTGAAAAATTTCGTTCACCTGTGGCGTTTGATATCATAAGACTTCTATATATTTGCAATGCTAATCATTACATTCGGAAAAGTTGATTATACCATATTATCAAAAATCAATCCATCATTTTTTCTATGGTGAAGTTAACCGGATGTTAATAATCGGAAATGTCACGAATGAAACCAAATGAAACTTTTTTTTTTCTTGGTGCGTTCAACATCAATTATGCCCCCGTGGGCCCCTAGTCGGTGCGGGGCCCCTAGGCAGTTGCCTAATCTGCCTTATAGATAATCCGGCCCTGTTCGGGACACCTCTCGGAACACCTTATATTTAATCAAGAGTATAGATATGTGAAGATTTGATTGCAAGGTGGATATAGGATGGTGAAATAGCTTCCTATCAACAACCACTAGAAAAAACTGTACACTTTTGCATCTCTGCATTTGCCTACTTGATGTCAAACCGTTGTAATATTTCCTGAAGTTATACCAGATGAGTATGGCGTTCATACCTTGCGTTGGTAAAACAGAAATTGTGCATCTGTCATCTCTTCATTACTGTCATCTCTTTGAGGATAAAAAAGACAGAGAAGATTCGAAATATCATGAATTATTCCAGACTTACTTTTCAAAATGCCATCAAACAATACACAAATTGCCGCTACGCCACTGATTGGAGTGAGGATGATTGATGTTATATCCAATTTGATACGAATCATCAAGGTTGTCACAACCAGTCAGAACATCACCCGCTGGAAATGTGGCCGAGAATATTGCCGATATTATCGTTGATTCTGTTCGCGCACTCGACATGTGGATTTCGTATACTGGGTGTCTTTCCAATTGGCTCGAAGAGTCATTACAACCTCGGAGGTGCTCTCATGAGGGCACTAGCTGAAGCTGGCCATGATGTAACAGTTGTCAGCGTCTTTCACGATAAGAAAATCCCAAAGAACGGGACATGGAGGGAAATTTATTTGGATGAATTATACGAAAAACAACAAGGTGAGTCGATTTGCGTTAATTATGGTTAGGCTTGTATTTCAAAAACACCCAGATTTGTATTCCATCCAAAAATCGTAAAAGAGCGCCTTCAACTGTTGCATTCAATGATCAAATGGCGATTTCCTCTCTTGCAGTCAAAGGAATAAAAAAAGATAATGGTTATGAGGTCAAAGGTATATAGGATATGAAGATGAAAGACTTGCATAAAATTTGCGAGACAAAGGAGATGAAATTTTGAACTTTGGCATGGATTGAATCAATATGTACCGAGTACCTTTTTAGAAATTTTATCACGGTTTCACTGTCGTATGATGGATAACATCGATAATTAATTGTATAAGATAGATTCATCTTTATATTTGAGACATGGATGAAAGATTGGATATCGACTTGAAATATGGGCATCAACTTCTGTGTTGAAATTCCTATTATTCCTATTATTTACAGAATAATAATCCACTGTGAATGAGTAATGTGAGAGATAGCTTTGCTATAACAAGTTTCCATATAGGAAAACCAAATTTGCATGAAAAAAAGCCTTGAAGCCTATAATGTTTGAGAAACTGACCGTTTTCTTTCACCTGGAAACATTTCTTGTATGTTCTGCAACTGATATTATTCATATCCACACTTTTAAAGATCTAGAATATAGAATCTAGAATATACCTTTCTTCAGAAATGTTGGTAGGTATTTTAACATCGACTTCTAAAAGGGCATATACATAATATTCAACTATCTCTTCACTTCTGAAATAGGTACCTCTTTCTGGTCATTGTAACATTTTATATAATAATTGATGCACCCCGAATGCTTGAACCGAGAGTCAAAGCAGCAGAGACAGGTTGGATCACGGTACGAAAATATAAAATTCATTGAAAGAAACATAATATGTACTACCTATAAAATAATGAAATCCGAAAATTCTAAACACAACACGAGTTTGATGCTGAAATTAATTTTATATTGTGTAGAAATGTATATAAAACAGTAATACTTATCCTGTAGGTATTTCAATTCATATTGTGAATAAACAAAAAATACAAGATGAATCAGTTGAAAATAATTCACATTTGGCATTTGGATGTTCTATTGGTTGCACGCCTAATTCTCAGTGACTGGTGGCTTCTCTTCTTAATCCTCCTAAAACACTTCTATAATTTAGCCTCCTCAATCTTTTTTTATCACCGATAGCTTTGGAAGATCCTGTAAAAATGATATTATTGCAGGTGGAATGAAAATTAAGATGATAAAATTACTAAAACATATATTATAGCTAGCGATTTCAGGATCTACAAAGATATAAATAATATAAATACTTATACAACTATGATTTATGATATCTATATGGCATGGCTGATAATGATTATCATAATACATACCTACATAATACATAAAAAAATAAAAAGGAAAACTGGTGGAGACGGAACACTGTCTTCATCGTTTGTGATAAACCCACCCTTCAATAATTATTGAGGCATTTTTTGTACCTCTAAAGTCATCATTTTATGAGCCGAAAAAATGCAACGTTCCATAAATTCACGTATCAAAAAATGATAGTTCGCCATATCGAAACATGATTTAAACGGTCCAGGAGACGCTTTCAAAACGTTTTTAACCAGAATCAAGTGTGACGTCACAAATCGTTGAAGAAAATGGAGTGTCTCAAAACTGTTTCAAATAGTTTCAAAACAGTTTCTCGCAAAAAATACTTCTGTTTGGTTCGAGACTCTCCTGTTTATTTCAACTAATGCCGATTTTTTTTCGCAGAAAGGTTCAAGAGTCAGACGAGCCCATTGCAGATGCCGCGCTCAGATATTCTGAAGGTGTTCTTCATGACCCATTTCTTTAACGCGATCGGATACGAACTGACCGAAGGACTACTGGCCGATCCCAAGATGCAGCAGCTGATCAAATCCGGCGAGAAATTCGATGTCGTCATAGTGCCCCAGTTCATGATCGAAGCCATGAAGGCCCTCGCGATGCATTTCGATGCCCACCTAGTGCTCTTCAACAACCATGCAGCGAACTCGTGGATGAACCACCTGGTGGGAAACCCCACCATACCCTCCTTCTTCCCGGAATTGGTTCTCGCGTACCCAGAGAGGATGTCTTTCATGCAGCGGGTGATGAACACGCTGAGCAAATACATTCAGCTGCTGACCTATCATTTGTCAGTGTATCCCAAGCACAGTGAGCTGACCAGACGGTATATCTCGGAGGATGTCGACTTTTACGACGCCCTGTACAATGTGTCGCTGGTTCTGACCAATGGTCATGAGAGTTTGAATCATCCGCATCCGTCAGTGCCATGCATAAAGGATATCGGAGGTTTGTAACCCTGATACACGGGGTTGTTTATTATTTCTTGAAAAAGTTATAAATACATATACAATAACCTGTGCATTCAGAGGGTCACGGAATATTTCAGCAGAAGTTTCTAGGAATGGAAATAGTAAAAAGAGTTGATATAAATATATGGGTCCAGAAATGCCCCCCTGAAGAGTTATAGCCATTTGAAGGTTAGCCCGAGATGAAGGTTTTTTGAAAATATTTTCGAAACCGTTTTGGATAAAATAACCAGATTCTATCCATATATCTAACTTTTTATGCTCAATTCGAAAATAAAGTCTCTTCAATACTGTTAGTTTCATCACCTACACATTCATAACCTGCACTGTGAATTGTGGATCGCGCATGTCCAACAACTAAAAAAGTTTTATGTGGAGCGGAAAGATTAGATTGTAGATTTTAGGGGAGGTCCTTAAGGCTGTGCAGCCTCTCAAGCACCTCGGTCCATCAGATCTTTTGTGCATAACCCTTGATCTATCAGAGGTCCGGGATTCCGAGACCTCGTGGAAAGTTTATCAGTTTCCTGGAAGCTAGGTTTCTGACATTGGAGGGCTCTAGGAAGGCCCCTTCCAGGAACTTGAGCCTCTTGCAGAAGAGCGCTGGGCATTCACAACGCAAATGTTCTGCAGTTTCAGCGAAGTTCTCGCAGTACCAACAGCTATAACACTTTCTGTTTTGCCCATCTTTTTGAGGTGATACCTCAGAGGGCAGTGTCCAGTGAGGAGTCCCGTTACCAGTTTCAAGTCTTTCTTGTCCAACTCGAGAAGCTGCTTAGCTTCCCTTGGCGATAGGCTCACTAGCCTTTTCGCTTGTCTTTGTCCTGGCACTTTATTCCAGTGAGATTTCATTTCACCCGCTTCCCAACGTCGAACCAAACCTCTCTTTCAAGTGGGTCTGGGAGAGTCCAGAGAAGGGTTCTGGGCTAAGAAATTCTGTATTTGCCTCTTCTTTGGCAAGGCAGTCTGCTTCCTCATTGCCTCCTACTCCATTATGACCTGGCACCCACATCAAAGTGACCTGGTTGTTTGCTGTCAGTTCTAGATTGTTTACAGTCCCAAGTCATCTTAGACTCACAAGCAGGATAGGATGGTGAAACAGCTCTTCAATTGTTTCTGCGAAAAACTTGTAGACCGTTTGAGAAGGTAGTAATATTTCAGCTACTTGAATGAAGATGGCGGTAAGATCGATCATCGAAGAAGATTTCTGTTGCTTATGTATTTCAGTGGTTCGCATCTGACAGACGTGACTTGAGACGACATTAAACAATATATTTTCTATAAATCTGGAATGAATATTGATATTTTGATTCTTCTCAGTTTTATTTTCTCTGAGAATAGATGACACTAACAGATGCACAGTTTCTGTTTTACCGACACAAAAGGTATGTCGCCATCTCTGTTAAGTGTATGACTTCAGAGCTTTTAGAGCACTAAAGATGGGTCAAATTGACAAAATATCTGAGAATGTTATTGAGAAAATGTGTTTGGAATATAACAAGGACCCCACGTACCAATTTCCAACAAGTGAATATAATTCAAACCAACTGATATTTGTGATTTGAACATAATAATGCTATTTATCCTTGCTGAATTCGATAATTTTCGGTACCGCAGACAACTTATTTTCATACATGCTGCCATTAGAATTTATCAGAAATTTCAATAACAAATTTGATTCCTATATGCAGCCAACTTAATTGTAATTCTGATAGGTTTTCACGTCGAACCAGCGAAGAAACTACCAGAGGATCTGCAGAAGTATCTGGATGATGCCAAAGAAGGGGCAATATTGTTCAGCTTGGGATCGAATATCAAGAGTGCGGATTTGTCAATGAGCGCAAGGGAAGCATTGCTGAAAGCTTTTGCCAAAAGGAAAGAGAGAATTCTCATGAAATGGGAGGATGATGTACTGCCTGGAAAACCTAGTAATGTTAAGATCAGCAAATGGTTACCACAGTCTGATATTTTGGGTACGATATGTACAGTAAAAACAATCCGTTACTATGAGTGAAATTTTGATTTGTTGTGTGCAAATTTTTTTGTAAAGTGTTTCCATGTCGAGGACTTACCACACCTCTGTGAAATCACTATTATCCGATCGATATATTTCTATATAAACTTTTTTTTTGTTGGAAAGATATGCGTCCAACAAGAGAGTGATTATATTTTTGGGCTCTTATCGTGGTCAATTGTGACCAATTTTATTGACCTATATTTCAAAGTACTATTAGGGATTTTTTTTCACCAAGAATAATGATGGATCTAGTGTGTTTCGACGCTCAATGTATAATATTGAATTTGTATACTGTACATTGATTTTATTGATATTTGAATACAATGTTTATTGGCTCTGCCATAAATTATTAAATTATTTCAAAATTGACAGAAAATAAAAACGAATAATTGTTTTTTAATAAAACAGACGAATACATGATGAAACATGATCTTGCATATTCTTTCAACTCCAACACAGGGTGTCCGATTATAATATTTTTTTCTAATATGTCAACAAGTGTAGGGACTATTGTAGTATTTTTAGGAAGAACAAATGACAAAGTATTCATTGAGTAATTCTTCAAAGATATCTTTTTCGATTTTTATCATTCAAATATACAATTTGTCTTAGGAAAAAGAAAAAAGTAGTGAACAACAATCGTTGACGTATTGAAGTGCATGAGATAATTCAGTGGATTAATAGAAATGACTATTATTCAACTTTTTTACAAAGTATCCATTCTTGATTCTTGTATAAAATGATTTTCAACTTGGTATTCACTAAGACTAACTGGTCCACAAAATTATTGTTTGATTTATCATAATTTTTATGTTTTTTTTTCTCGGGTTCTCTGTGCAGATATAATTTACCTTAGGAATAATGAACAGATATGTTCAAAGTTATCCGCAATGATAATCTGTCATTAGTTCTTCCCAAAAATACCACAGTATTCCATTATTTTCATGAAATATTAAAAACAAACATAATTCGTATTTTCTCACAGTGTTTCATGATGATGAAAATCGGTACATGTATGTTTCGAATGATCCTGATTCAGAATCCATCATCATTTTGCGTTAAAAAAATTCCTGATAGTAATTTGAAATATGGGTAAATAAAATTTGTCGCAGTTGGCCCCCGATAACAAGCCAAAAATATTATCGCTCTCTTGTTGGATCGGAATTTCAAATAATTATTTATCCAACAGTAATAAGTTATTCAAAATCGATCAAATACTAACGATTCCACAGATGTGGACACACTGTATACGTACTCCTTGCCCCCTTATATTCGTACAGTCAAAAGATAAAATAACTAAAAAAGGTAGCTGGCGATTGGTGATCTCAAAATTGATGGTACCTATTGCCAACGATCACATACAGATGCAGGAAAAAAATACCGGTTTAGAATTTATTGATTGCAGGAGAAAAACAGTTGGCTATTGAAATAATTATTGATTATTCATGTCGTATATCTGTTATAATTTGTGCGTGTTGGAAATGCTATGTGCTGCATCTGTATCTAAGTTGATTCGCACTGATTAAAAATATCACTACCCACACCTTTTCCAGTTGAATTTCAGAAACTATATCAAGGTAATTTCAGAAAGCGTCAACTGAATTCCAGAATAGTCAGTTGTATTTCAGAAATTATCAATTGTATTTCAGAAAGCGTCAAATGTATTCCAGTTTAGTTGAATTAATATCAGAATGCATCAATTGTATTTCAGAATAGTCAGTTCAAAATCAAAAAGCGTAATTTGTATTTCAGAAACATTTTCTGATTCGGCTCACTTTATACATAGTACATCATGGGAAGAATGTTGTTATGGTCTGACCAGTTGAGGCGACAATCTATCCTCAAACCGAGCATTTTAGTTTCTCTCGTATAGCCAACAGTAGTTTTGTCCGACAATACTATTTCGTCGCTGTTTGAGCATTAAACTGTGTCACTGTGCTCCACCCGCGACTGCGATTTTTTGAACATTATACAGGTGGTCTTACCATTATTAAGACCCAATTTATTTTTTTCAACCCATAGCGACATATTTTTGAAAATTGATTTTGCTATATTTTCGGCCTCATTCACAGTATCACTTTTGATAAGGAAGTTTGTATCATCAGCATACGAGACAATCAACGATGAAGAATCCTGAAGAAATTTCAACATATCATTGATATATAAACTATGAAAAGCTGAAATACATTTGACGCTTTCTGAAATTCACCTCACTATTCTGAAATACAATTGATAATTTCTGAAATACAAGTGACTAATCTGAACTCAACTTGACGCTTTCTGAAATACAACTGGAAAAGGTGTAGAATGATTGATATTTCGTATTCCATTGTACCGATTGGAATTGTTTTCTCGGAATCCTCGGTATCTCATTCAAAAACAAAGAACCAATCTAATTTGCCCCGATCGATTCATCATCATTTCACTTTTTAGACCCTAATAAAGGTCTCTAATTCACAGGTAAACAATAATCTACCTACTATACGATTAAACTTCCAGCTGTCTCGTTCAATATCTTGTGTATTTGAATCGTATGATTATTCTGGAACCAAATGCTTCAGTGATATCTGTTATGATGTCGAGAGTGATCAATTGAAATTGTTTCTGCCTTTTGTTGGGAATCAGTGAAGTCCTAAACATGATTTTCTTTCAATCTGCAGCCCATCCAAATCTGAAATTATTCATCACACATGGCGGATTCCTGAGTACCACTGAGACAATTTATCACGGGGTACCAATAATCGCAATTCCCGTTTTTGGCGATCAAGAGCAGAATGCGATGGAAGCAAAAAATGGTGGATTTGCTATTGTCCTTAGTATCCATAACTTGGCTGAAGAAAATTTGTCTGCAGCTCTGGAAGAAGTGTTATCGAACAGCAAGTAAATATGCCATTGCCTATTCTATTTTCATTCGATTGAATATGTGAAATGATAAGCATTTATAAATCAACTGCCTTTATTTTGTTAGGTACCCGAGGATCGAAATCCGTAGCCATTACAAAAAGTTCAGTAAAAACATCTGTACATAAAAAGAGACAGGACAGTTTTCAGAATATTTCCTGACATTCCCCTTGCAGAATAAATGACACAAATGTGCCTAAAGAACAACAAAAATCAATATTCCATGACATTTCCCTTAATCAATTATGTTCCTTCAAAAAAAATACTATTGGATATAAAAAAAATACATACTTTCTCATTGAATATAAATTCTATATAAATTCCATGTTCAATCTATATTGGTAAATCCTACTTACTACACAATAATATTCTATAAATCATTAATGATGATTCTTGCCATTAATTCACTGATACCTATCAGGTAACTTCACAACTCTACCAAATTTTGTGGTTGTAGGAACATGAATAACATCATCAGATTCTTCTCCACCAATTTCATCATGATTATTTTTACACTCAATATCAGAATCGGAATCGAAAATAGTATCATCATTACTTGAAACATTATATTTCCTAATAAAGTTATTGTTTCTTGCCAAAATATTGCCAGTCTTCAATTTCACATTGTATGACCTAGGTCTCATAGAACTTTTTGATTCTACAACTCCCTCTTGCCACATTTTATCTGTTAGTCTAGGTTTTATATAAACTGTTTCGTTATCAGCAAAAAATTGCTTTTCATTTTTGCTGTTTCTATCATACGAACTTTTTTGTTTATTCTGACGTACCCGAAGACTAGATTGAATTGCAGCATAGTTATTATTTTCTGGTTTGAGTAGTGAGTTCTCTAATGGTAAAATATCTCGAAGTCGCCTAGACATAAGGAGTTTTGCTGGCGATTCAATATTATTGTCAATTGGCGTATTTCTGTATGTTAGTAATGTTAGGTATAAGTCTTTATTTTCATAATTTGACTTACGGAGCAAATTTTTTAATGTTTGTATATGCCTTTCAACAAGACCATTTGATTGTGCATACAGCGGACTTGTTATTATGTGTGAAAACTGCCAAGATTTCGCGAATTCTTTAAAATAGTAACTATTGAATTGAGGGCCTCCATCGCTTATAACTGTAGAGGGGATACCGTGCCTAGCGAATATGGATTTCAAATGTAAAATAACTTCATTAGATGAAGTAGACTCTGATAACTTAGCAAGCTCAACATATTTAGAAAAATAATCTACTACCAATAGATACACATCACCATTAAAGTGAAACAAATCGCAAGCAACTTTTTCCCAGGGATTTTCCGGCACTGGATGTGGCAACATTGGTTCTTTCTGTTTATTTTTTTGAAAAGTTTTGCACGTTGAACAGTTAGAAATATAATCCTCTATATTATGGGTCATAAATGGCCAGAAGAAACATTCTCTTGCTCGATTTTTACATTTATTGACACCCATATGACTGTAATGTACTTTACTCAAAATTGCTTTTCTCAATTTTTTAGGAATAATCAATTTTCTTTCTTTATATAAAAGACCATCAGCCTCTGTAATATCATTTTTGAATTTATAATACATTCTGACCAATGGATGTGTTTTCTGGACAGTTTTTGGCCATTCATTTATTATGTAATTTAATAAAATCTGCATTTCCTCATCGTGGGAAGTGAAAAATTGTAATTCTTTAATTTTTTCGTCAGATGCATTCAAGTTCAATCGTAATAAACAAACCTGAGTTTCTATATCATCTTCTAATTCATTATTATTATGAACAGACTCAGGAATCCATGCCCTAGATAGAGTGTCGGCAAAAAACAAGTCTTTTCCAGATTTGAAAACAAAATTTATATCATATCGTTGCAACCTAATGAACATTCTTTGTAATCGCGGTGGGCATGCATGTAAAGGTTTATTGAATAGCTGAACAAGAGCCTTATGATCAGTTTCCATAGTTATTTTCCTTCCAAAAATATACTGGTGAAATTTCTCACACGAAAATACCGATGCATATAACTCTTTTTCAATTTGTGCCCAGTTTTTTTGTGAATCCGATAAAGATTTTGATGCATACATACAAGGCAAACCATTTTGTAGCAATACAGCACCAACTCCATCCTTAGATGCATCCGCCGATATTGTGATGGGTTTCTCAGGATCGTAATACTGCAAAATAGGTTGCTCAATTAAATGCTTTTTCAAAACTTTAATTGCTTGCTCATGCCTAACGTCCCAAGACCATGCTATACCTTTTTTAAGTAATTCTCTCAATGGAGCCGTTATGGTTGATAAGTTTATTACAAATTTGCCAACATATGTGATCAACCCCAAAAATCTTTGCAAATCTTCCTTATTTTTAGGAGAAGGCATCTCTGAAATTGCTTTAATTTTGGAACTATCTGCGGTGAAACCTGACTGTGATATTTTATGTCCCATGTACATTATTTCTTCTACACCAATTTTACATTTATTTTTGTTGAATTTTATATTATTCTCTCTAGCAATCTGTAATACTTTATGCAAACGCTCATCATGCTCCTCTTTATTTGTTCCCCAAATTAATATATCATCCACATAAATTTCCACACCCCTCAAATCAAATATTTCTTTGAATTTTTTGTGGAAAACTTCAGGTGCACAAGAAATTCCAAAAGGTAAACGCTGAAATTTGTACCGGCCAAAAGGTGTCGCAAAAGTACACATATTTGAGCTAGTTTCATCCAGTGCGATTTGCCAGAACCCAGACATTGCATCCAGTGTAGAAAAATACTTGGCCCCTTTCAGTTTTGAAGTGATTTCTTCAAAAGTTGGAAGTGGAAAATGTTCTCTGCCAATGTTTTTATTTAGATCTCTTGGATCAAGACATATTCTCAAAGATTTATCTTTTTTCATAATTAACACTATGGGATTCACCCAATCTGTTGGATAATCGACTTTACTTATTATTTCATCTTTTTCTAAATCTTTCAGACATTTTTTGAATTTTTCAACTAATGGAAAGGGGATTTTCCGAGCAGCATGCACTACCGGTACGGCATTTTCTTTTAGTTGAATACGAAAAACATCTCTTATACAGCCAATGCCTTCAAAAACATCCTGATAATTTTTTATGACCATAGTTCCTGCATTGCTAATTCCATCTATTTTTTTAATAACCTTTAGTTCAATACAACTATCCAGTCCTAAAATGGCTGGAGAATCTATATCTACAATAACAAAATTGAGAAGATATTCATCATTTTTATATCGACATCGCAATTGACACTCTCCAAGTACAGGTATCGATTCATTTGAATAATTTGTGAGCTTAATATTAGATTTTTTTAGTACATCATTATCAATTTTCAAATTTTTGAATGCTTTAATACTCAAAACATTCGCCATTGCACCCGTATCTAGCTTGAACCCTACATATTCAACATTATTTACCAACATCATTATTTTCCATTCTTTATGATCTTTGATAAATGAATTATCATGTACCATACCAATAAAAACATTATTTTCATCACAATCATTATTCATTTCAAGACCATGTTCATCGCCCGTATTATAAACCATGTGTATTCTTCGATTATTTCTACACATTTTCCTGAAGTGATTGAAACCTCCACACAAAGTACACTGCTTACCAAATGCCGGACATTTTCTTACTTGATGTATCATACCACATCTGGAACAACTGAACTGCTGAGAAGGTTGCCAATTATTTCTGCCCCTACTGGAACCAGAAGCGCCTGCTTCATACTCGGAGAATTGCTGAGGTTTCGGGTACATCCCTTTTTTCTCACTTGTACCTGGTTTGCTCATTCCAAAACTTGCCTGTGCACTAGAGCGCAATGCATACACTTCACGCACTTCACTCGACATCTCCTGAGCTTGCTTTTTCGACTCCTCCACTGCTAAACAAACACGTTCAGCCTTTTTCTGTGTCATATCAGGATCCTCTAGAAGCCTTTCTCTCAATGAATCATTAGTCAATCCAATAATGAACACACTACACACTAAGGATGATTCTAAATCACCAAAGTTACAATTCTTCACCTTGTTTTTCAGATCTGTCAAGTAATGTTGTATAGTCTCACTTTCAGCCTGTTTACGGGTCAAGAATCTGTGTCTCTCGAATACTAAATTGGTTTTAGGTTTGAAAAATTTTTCAAATTCACTGATCAATGAAGCGATCTTATCTTGGTTCTCGGTTTTTATTTGGAATGTATTAAATATACGGATTCCTTCATCACCAATATACTGCAATAGCTGAGCACACTGTATACTTTCCGACTTTTTGTCTATTTCTGTAGCTTTCAGATAGTTTTTGAACTTCTGTATCCAAAATTGCCAATTTTGTGATACATCACCGGACAAATCCAATGGAGAAATTGCTCTGAAGTCCGACATAATAATTATCGAATATATCAACTATCAATATCTGTTGTATGTAACTTTCATTTGATATTATACGTTTTTCCGCAGCGCCATGTGAAATGATAAGCATTTATAAATCAACTGCCTTTATTTTGTTAGGTACCCGAGGATCGAAATCCGTAGCCATTACAAAAAGTTCAGTAAAAACATCTGTACATAAAAAGAGACAGGACAGTATTCAGAATATTTCCTGACAGAATACTCTAGTAAAATAGCTATTTATATTGAATGAACTATCTAGTTTTCTTGTCTAGGAACTGTGTTAAGTATCTGAAGAAATTCACAATGATATGTGGCAATTGAAATTTATATAAATAATACGGAATGGGTGGGTATATTGCAAAAATTGACATATAGATTTTTCATGGAAATAAAATAGTTTTAACAATTTTTGAATCAAATTTGACAAAAATGGAGTATCAAAATCAACTTAATATTTGAAATGAATGATGTGATTTGCGAAAGAAGAAGGTAATCCAATTTTCAGAATTGATAAATTTATGTATGAATCTGTTGTGTTCAGAATGACGGATTTCAACCATGATTCATGCAATAGCTCAAATTTCTGGTAGGAAATTGCCTCCTACAAAACATTGCCATCTTGAAAGCCCAATTATTAATAAACTGGGTTGCCGTAGCAATAGTTAATGCTACCGTTTCAGATTCGATTGAAGAGATTCCGACAGCAACTGCATCGGCTACGGAGTTTACAGGAGTTTATAAACAGTTGTAAATATTCAGCATCTTCGAACAGTAAATGCAGCGGCAACTGTAGGTACGGCAGCGGAGTTTATAAATTGCGCTTCCTTAAGTGGAGATCCGAACCATTCCAATCATAAATCACATTCCAGCCATTTTTCAGGTACACGGAAAATGTCATAAAGAGATCACGAATTTTCCATGATCGGAAGCAGCCGCCACTAGAAGAAGCAATTTACTGGGTCGAATATATAGTGAGACACAACGGTGCTTTACATTGGCGAGTTTCACACGTCCAGATGCCATGGTATCAGTACATACTTCTAGATGTTTTCGCTTTCTATTTCGGAGTTTTATTTATATCATTCATTGTACTTAAGTTCGTATGTAAGCAAACGATTGGTAGGTTGATGAGAAAAGATAAACTAAAGAAACAATGACAATAATAACGAAGCGATTGTGATCAAAATTGTATGTGAAAAATATATAATTTCATCACAACTATCAAGTATATCATGCCTTGTTGTTTGGTTTCCATTTCCAGCTCGATTTCCAGCCTTGCCATATCACGAGTTTCTCCTCTGCAACCAATTTCTGTACCAAAATAGCTTTTTCTAACTTCTCAATCTTCTTCTTTTGATGGGAAATCTCAGCAGACTGTGCCTATACATGAAAAATGAGTCAATGAAAGGCCAAAGTTGGATTTGTGAGCGATTCATGACTTACCTCCAATTTTCTTTGGAGTTATCTCTGGTATTCTAGGACTTTTTGCCATTTTTTCTGCCAGTGCATTTCCTTTTCCATACTATATATGTTCTTGCTCAACTCACCAATTTTGGAATAATTGTATAACATATACAGGGCGACTGTTTATCGAGATTCACCATGGGGATCTCAGTTGCTATAAGAGCAGATATGAGGTCGGTAGAATTTAGACGAAGTTGCGCATTTTCATGTTGAGTAATTAATTCAAATAGAATTTAATACCTATCTTATTTTTTGATTTATTCCAAAAAATTTAAATTTGGGATTTCCGTTTTCAATTCTTCGATCAGAAACTTTTTTAACTAGGACGTTCTTGTGGGACAGGACAGGAATCTGAACCTGAACCTGAACCTGAACCTGAACCTGAACCTGAACCTGAACCTGAACCTGTCATCGTTTTTTCCAAGGCATTCCTGATGATGTCAGAAGTACAATATAATACTCAACTTTGATTTTCCTTATAGGCGCCATATTGGATTTTTGCATTTTCGGAAAGTCTAGTTCATTTATGAATATTGATGTATCGCACGATATGTTTGAATTTTACATGCGGATCAAAATTCAGGAAGAATCGTTCTGCAAAGAGTGCTTTTGTAAGAAAATCACAAACAATGTTGTTCAATAAACTGAATTCTGACAGTTTGATTGAGGATCTGCAATGTTCACATTTCTGTCAAACTTACCTACCTAAAAACTTATGTTTAGAATTATAGGAACGACTCATAAAATACACAAAAGAAAATAAAGTTATAAAATACAAAACGAAGTATAAAAGATACTCCACTAAACACAATTTCACCGGTTTCGTCAGATTCTAAACAGCTCGCGAAATGACTCATTGTCTTCTATCTCAGTAATTTACTAGTGGTGGTTATGGATATTCTGTGTATCTCATGACATTCTTCTCAAAAAGTATAATTATTAGGGAGTATATGATGGGGGGTATCCCTGAATCTCATAGACTCATATCTGAAAAATCGTTTCCAAGCTGTGGAAGTCAAAAATGTTACATCAGAGATGAAAAGTATTTTTCATGGCGTACCACATTTTCATTATTTTGAGTTGCAATCTTGACGACAAAGACAACACTAGGGCAGACTACAGTGGCTTAATAGGTTACAGTGACGACAACGGAATGACATCTTTTCTATTGGTTGTTTCAAGGTCGACGTATATCCGCCATGTTAAGGCTAAATTTGTGAAGATTTTCTATCAAATTCTTGTATATTCGTGGCTTTTGAATGAATAATCGCTTGGAATTCGACCTGCCCAGGTAAGTCCCTCAATCCTATCTAATATCGAGTATTTCTGTTGGGTATAAAGTGAAACTGGAGACAATAAGTTTATATTATGAATATAAACAACAAACAATTCTGAGAATATCTTCATTCAAGATAGTTGTATAGTTCCTATATCTGTGTTAATATATATTATAATCATCAATATTATGAATATTATGAAAGTTGTGAATTATTTCACAAAAAGTTTATCTAACCTACAATATAGTGTTTGATATGCATATTTTCAAGTGGTATAATTTTTAGGTATTAAAACTCAAGAATGCCTGGATGTTCAGCTTTCAACTGTACAAACTCTGCAGCTAAAGGGTTTTTGATGGAAACTCTTCCCAGAGACCCAGCTAGAAGAAAACTTTGGACAGCCAAAGTTATGCGAGATAACTGGCAACCAACAAACTATTCAGTTCTTTGTGGTTTTGTGTGTTATACAATATTGTTCCATATTCTATATGTTCACTTTGAGGGGGATAAGTGTCAATAAAGTCAACAATTATGGCAGTAAATCTATGAGAAAATGAAATAAATGTATGTGTCCAACTTATATTATTGTGTTTTAAAAATAAATGAAGTGTCGATTATTTTATATATGTATTTATCATCTCAAGATAAAATGAATGTATTGTTAAGTGGTCTGTTATTTATTTCTTTTACATGTCCTTAAAATGAAGTAAGTAGAATGTAGAAGAATATTTCAAGACATACATATAATCAATTCATCATTCTCATATTATATAATTCGTCGTTTAACTCGAATACCAGTTCAACTCTGACCAATTAAGTTTTTTTAGGAATGTAGTAACGTTGTGTGGAAGCATCGTTTGAAATTCGTATTTACCGCGAATAATTCAAAATTTTGAATTACCCGCGTTATATTCGCATTCTCGAAATTGAATATTACTTCATTTATAAGGTATATGGTCATTCTCGATTATGGAATCAGACGGTGGGTGAATGTTCCCTACTTGAATTCCCAAGGGACAGTATGACAACTGTCATAAGATTCAGCAAAAGGCCACAGTCCGTCATTCCCACCAGGGAGGACTGGGAGCAGTTTGGGCACCTCCTAATCCCCAACAACGGGATCATCTGGTACACGGATGGCTCCAAGATGGGTGAATCAGCTGGCGCTGGTGTATATGGGCAATCCCCAAAAGTGGAACTATACTACCCGTTGGGAAATTTTGCCACAGTATTTCAAACAGAAGTATTCGCCATACTCGCCTGTGTGCGAGAAAACATAAACATAGGCTATCACGGCCAGCAAATCACGATATGTACCGACAGCCAAGCGGCGATGAAGGCCCTAACATCATACAGAGTCAGTTCGCTGCTGGTATCGGAATGCATTGATGATTTGCAAAGGCTTGCTACGACCAATAAGGTAAAACTACTTTGGGTTCCTGGTCATACTGGAGTACCCGGAAACGAAAGGGCCGACTATCTGGCCAGACGGGGTGCGAGTAGCTCAGCGATCGGACCAGAACCAATCCTAGGAGTTTCTAGATCATGGAGTATCTCAACCATGAAGACAATTCTGGATGCAAAATTCCAGAATGCATGGAAAGAGGCACCTGGCATGAGACAATCGAAACTTCACATCGAAGGCCCCTCTAGTAGAGGGACCAAAGCCTTGCTCACACTGAGCAGAAATGAGATCAGAATAGTGGTAGGACTTCTTACGGGACACTGCCACCTGAGCAAACACCTAAACACTATGGGCATCACTGACGATACCGAGTGCAGGTGGTGCTTGGAGGATGAGGAGACAGCTACCCACATCCTCACAGAGTGCCCAGCAGTGGCAACAATAAGGGAGGAGCATCTCGGGAGCATTATCTTGGACCCGAAGAGTGTGAGTAAGGTATCGGTCAGAAAGATAGCCAAATTCGCCCGCGAAATAGGTTACCTCCAAGACTGAACCAATTCCCAGGAATGGCGGGTGCATAACGGGCCCAACTGAGTGGCCTACATGCTTATGGTTCTGACCGCCCGCAAACCGACAATCATCATCATCATCAAGGTATATGTCATTGAGAAATTAATCACAATAAAGATAGTATAATAGTACATCATGATCAGAATGTTATCACGATAAATTATAGTCCAATTCCACAAAAATCGTGATTTTTGTGTTTTCCTCCTATAATACCCATAGAAAATTTGCCTAAACATGGCGGCCGCTAGCCCATTGGCGTCACTGTAACCTATATTAAGCCACTGTAGGGCAGACATATTTTTTCTCTCTCAAAGCTGGCTGAACTTGTCAATTATACAGAGAACCCACGCCAGGTAACTCGTGCATATTGGAGCCACCTTTCACATTAAAATTCAACAGTTCTTGTGAAAAAATGGATAGGGAAGTCTTGATGGGTTCCATTTATAAAATAACAGACTTTTAGACATATTTGAACATCATGGTTAGTGAAATTACGTGATAATAACATTCTCAAGACACTTTTTCTTGTATATAATCCAGTGTCGTCGAGAAAATGTGAATAAAAAGGGAAACTCTCGAGTTGGAACGGATTTTTTTCCTTTCTAACCATGTATCATATGTCGAGTTGCGTACAATGTGTAAAAGGTCGCATTTCTTACCCAAGTTCATATTTTATGTGTTTTTTTTTTCAGTATTTTCAGTACAAGTGAATTGAAAATTTCATCCCGCTTATTTTGTCCAGATTGGAATCACAACAGAGACATGACTCAAAGAAAAGCGGGAATATTACAAACTTCACCAAATTATCATCAGAGTCAAAGTAGAATAAAAGATTGTCAAATATTCACAGGCTTTTAGGGATGCAATACAGTAGAAAATAAGAACTTGTCCTTGCATGCATCCCCACCACGCATTTTACAAGCACTCCGACAGGCAAAGATGTGAACGACGACAGGCATGCATTTTTCCTGCAGGGTGAAAAATTCAGGGTGTGCACGCATGAATCTGAATCGGCCTTTGAGTATAGTCTTCAATAGCGAAAATAATATTTAGCAATAGGTTGAAGTCTCAGAAAAGCCTTGAATCATTGTTAAATATCTGGTTTCGCCAGCTCAAAGTTGATAAGCCTCAAATTATTTTCGACACTGAGGAACATTTCTACTAACTATAGTTAGAAATCAGCTTACTCCAGCAAAAAACTCTAATAGAATAGGGGACAATAAGCGAGTTTTCACCTGCGGTTATAAGGTCTACTTTGCTGATTACACCTCACTTGGGGCTAGCAGAAATCATCGAATAACTATAATTCTCAAATTCGGCTACCGCTAACAAGTACCCTCACTTACGATAATCAAGCGGTTCTATTTATGACAAGTATATTGTCACAACTAGGGGGAAGCTTTGGGGTAAAGTCTTCCTCATGTCGTGATCGGGGAGTTACTACAGAGGGTAGCGAGAGGTATTTCATTCATACAGGCACTAATAGTTTCGTGGTACTTGAAAAAGATCAAAACATAACAACATTTATTCAACTATAGGAATAACAAGAGTAACATAGGGTTATGAATATGAATATACAAGATGGAGATGATCTTAAAACTAACTTACATTACGATGATGTGGTGTCACGAGTAGCCGGGTTCCTCAGTTAGCACGTTTCGTTCAATGTCAGTCATATTAAGTAAAATAATCATTGATACAACTGTAAAATCAATTTGGAATATACTGAATGTTCTACTCGTGACAATATAGTGGTACAGTGGCGGAGTATATAAATAAATTAATCACTCCCAATTATAGTTGAATGAATAAATGATACTCGGTATGGAAAAAACATATTGAAAAGCATATACTAGTATAGTATTTGTTGAAAAAATTGGTAGGTATGCAGTGCGTGGCAAATTCAGGAAGTAAATTCGATATTCCGGAAACTACGTGATTTACGTGAATTCATCATATAGAACCTCAGAATCAACAATCGAAAGCTCACAGAATATTTGATTACATTTCCAGTATAAAGTATAGACATCACAAATTCAACAATACCAAAATTGATGTAGTTATTTGTACAAGTAGAACGACTCCAAAGTTATGCTGAAAGTGAATTATCTCCAGATACTATAAGTACTATACTAAATAAGAAAAATTCAGATCCTCACACCACCATATTCACAACAGAATGAAATTCGTTTCTAATAGATTTGAATACTGGAATTATATTTCTAGTTGTTCGATATCTTACCGAATATGTAACAAAATAATATCACATTCCTTTCCTCTGCTTCTTTAGACCACTCAATTTCGCAAATTCGCGTAGTTTCGGCAATATTGAAAACAATCCACAATTTAGTCACGCACTGTATATATATATATATATATATATATATATACGAAGAGGAGGTATTTGCTGACCAGTATGAACAGAACTGTGAATATTGGGGTGTGCAGCAATATAAAAGAGTACTCTTATAAGTTTTTCCAAGCTTTCGGAAATGTTTATTTCCTTCTTCAGGGAGACTACAAAATCACATATGATTAGTGAAATGGTAAAAAATTATTTAAAAATACAATCTTACATCTTAGGTGAGAATGCTTACTATGATGTTAGTCAATATATAAAATTTGTACATAGTGATAAAATATATTTTATATATATTTTATCACTATGTACAAATTTTAATATTATTAATTATATAAAATATATTTTATCACTATGTACAAATTTTATATATTGACTAACATCATAATAAGCATTCTCACCTAAGATGTAAGATTGTATTTTTAAATAATTTTTTACCATTTCACTAATCATATGTAATTTTGTAGTCTCCCTGAAGAAGGAAATAAACATTTCCGAAAGCTTGGAAAAACTTATAAGAGTACTCTTTTACATTGCTGCACACCCCAATATTCACAGTTCTGTATATATAAATATATATATATATATATATATATATATATATATATATATATATAGTTTCATTTGGATCATGGCCATGTCTCCATATCTAGTTCTGATAGATTGAAAGTACCCCATACCTGTAGAGTAGTGGAAGAGGAAGTCGTTGCTGGCTTGTTAGGATACAAACTGAGAAATATATATATATATATGGGTAGTTGATGAGATGTTCACTAAACATAATTAATAGAGCAGGTAGTCGATGTATTCTATTGATGTAAACAATAATTCTCCAAGTAGTACTGCACCTATGAAAGAAATCATCAAATCTAAAAATCTCAGTATCAGCCGAGAGCAAAGGTATAAAACATGTATCCCAACAAACAATGTGAATGACTGAAGAATATATTTCGTTCTGAAAGACGGCTCACTCGAAAGAATGTATAGAGGAAGTTTTTGTTGAATCCTAGCAAAATCTCCACTCAAAACAGAAGATCACCAAATAATCGTAAGTAGGTCTATTGAATATTTTTTTAGTGGTAAGTTATTGACAACTGTAACATGGTATTTGAGGCAATTTCTATACGTTGGTCCTATTGTCGTAGAAAGAACCTTCTATCTACAGTAAAGTATGACTCACTGGTGGTTGTTCGGTTATCGGAGTAAAATGTTAAATAAGAAAAACATACTGTACCAGGCTAATATTCTTATAGCAACAGCACTATTTCTTTCTATGGTAGGTAGAACAGGTTCAGCAAAGTCGTATTTGTTGCCCTAGGATTTCAATGTGCTGCTTCTATTCGAGATTTTATCATGATTATTGAATTTTTTCTTATGATCTCAGCAAAAACTTGAATAGCTCAATTTTCCTAAGTGGAAGAAATTCTAAAAATCCAAAGTAATTTTCAATGGAGAAAATAATCATGTGTCGTTGGATTCTGTATTCATTTTTGATTTCCATTTTTTTGTTGTTCACGGAATGAAAAAATAAAATGTTTCTTTATATTAATTATGAGATTCTTAATTCGACCTATAGACACTCAGAAATCTGATGAAATTAGTAGCGTTCAAAATTGTTCAATAGCCCAGGGCCCCGCTATCAGTTAGTCCGCCCCTGATCGATCACGTTTGTCCGTGTGTTTTTGTTATAATATCAGTTCTCATTTAATCTTTTATAATTTTGAAGTCTTACCGAAAGTTTCACGATTGAAAACTTACACATCAAAAGCGTCCCGACATATTACGATACATGGTTAGAAAGGGAAAAGAAAATCCGTTCCAACCAAACCATAGCCAGCTATGATTCCCAACTATGATTTCCATTCGAAATTCTGTGATTCATATTTGAAAAACTATGACTTTATGCCATAACTCGAAAGGGCTCCGTTTAACCATTAACTGAAATTTTCTCGACGCCACTGGATTATACAGGAAGTTGTTTTCTCGTAATTTAATATACAACCATGACATGTGTCTGAAAGTCGAAAAATTGAAGTTTAATTTATAACTCGAAAACAAAAGACGATAGTAAATTTCAATTTTCGCTATTGAATTTGTCTCGAAAAAAGAGATCGAGGATGCCACCTCCATTGTTCAGTATCTCCTATAGTTACCCTACACAAACATCGGAATTTGACCACCCTGTGTATTTACTTATAAAACTTATCACCAAACGTTCTTTGTCTGATGTGGTTATTTCTCCAGGAGGATTAAAATTCTTGATAGACGTCGAAATGGGTATCACTCATCTCGCTATAATGAAAGTCAACTTCGAAATATTCTTTATTAAATCACACATATCAAGAAACTGAATAATCTTCGATATCATGTAGAAATAATCAATGTTGTTCACACAAAATATGTACATCTTCATACATATATGGCAAAACATTGAATACAAGTTTGAAACACTCCAATTAAACTTTGTATCAGTATGCATTGTGAAATTTTGATATTCCCACGGACTTCAAAATACATTATTTTGCCTCAATAACGAATCCATATTCGCAGGAATGTATTTTTCCCCCTTGAGCAAAAACTGAATTTCTTCCAAACTTTTCCCTTTAGTTTCTGGGAGATAGAAAGTAATGAAAGTGGCAATCAAAAGACTACCAACTGTGAACACATAAAATGGTACATGTATCCCATAAGAGTCCACCAACCAGGTATATAGCTGGACACTTATTATGGCGCCAATCACATACATCGCATCAGAAATCGTCATTCCTAGAGCTTTCATCTTCGCCGGAAATATCTCAGCGGTTATCACGATGGGTACTATACCCAGTCCGATTTTGAAAGTTGCAGCATACACCATAACCGCAACTATCGGAATCCAGCTGACTCCTTCAACATCGTATCCAGTCAGCTTCAAGTGGAAATAAATGGCCAAAGCTAATAGACAGAACGCTGTCAGCGTGGTGGAAACTAGTAGCAATGCTTTCCTTCCATATTTATCGAGCTGCAATGAAGCTGCTTGCGCAGATATCAACATGATCACAGAGAACACAATCGCAGCTACTGATGAGTCTAAATAAACTGAACCGGCTGATTCCAGAATTGTATGCAGATTCATAAGGATTACGCTTATAGCTGCCAAGTGTTGGCCGGCATTTAAAACAGTCATGATGGTGATAGCTTTCCGATTGCTCCCCACTAGGATTATATCCGATATCTTCCCTCTCTCAGTCTTCTGCCTCTCAATAGCTTTGGTGATATTCCTGAGCTCAATGCTGATGTCACAACCTGGCCGGAAATATTCCAAGGATTTCCTAGCCAGCTCAGGCTTGTTCTTGTAGAGGAGATAATAAGGCGATTCTGGCATGAATGAAAAAACTGATAAATCGATGAGAAGAACGAAGCATCCCACAACTGAAGTCACATAGAATGGTAGATACGGGCCCACACTGTAGACAACTATGAACCCTACCAGCATCATGAGGTAAATGATGCTAGAGAGGAAACCTCTTATTTTGCTGTCTGCTATTTCAGCTACGTACATGGGGGCAGCAACGAATGACATGTTGGCTGTCATACCGAATAGAAATCGGATGATATGGAGATATAACATCTTGTTGGCGATTGCTATAACTATCCAGCCGACCATGGAACAGCAAGTGGCTAGCAGTAAGGACCTTTTTCTTCCGATTTTGTCCACCAGGTAGATGGTTATGGGTAGTCCACAGAAGGAGCCAAGCATCAGATCTGTTTCCAACCATTCTGCCTCGTATTTGGACGTGATCAAATGGCTGCTGTTGCTAACGAGGTAGGGGATGATAGGTGCAGTCCAGCCATAGCTCATTCCATCTGATATGGCGAATAGGGTACCTGTAAGGTTGAAATATGTTGAATTGAAAACTGTAATAATAATGATAATGATACCTTATAAAAATGAATATATATTATTATCCAAAGATGAAAATCTTGTAGACATAGCTTCAAATAGTAATGTATGAAAAAAATCATTACATAAAATATTGAACGAACTACACAGAAATGCACATCCATATGAAATACGTTAGAACAATCATTACAATTAAATCAGATCATTGTCAAAAAATTCCTGTTCAGTAGGTGTATGATAGTTTTTCTGAAACTCTCTATATATCTACATTGAAATATTTACTTTGATTGGCAAATGATTATCCACTTTAAAATTTGGTAATTTGTTTTTTTATATTTCTACAAGTAGATATACCTACTTGATGTTGAATATAAATATAATTAGATCATTGGATCTGAGCGAAAATATTGTTGCATCGAATCATGGTATTGAAACAGCAAAACACGTGTTTTTTGTTGGCAGTTGGTCAGTTACAGTATTACAAACGAAACTGATTAGTGACTGATGTACAAACTGAGAGATACATTCACGAGCAAGACTTTCCTGCACATATAATGTAATCAAAAATTGGTAACAGTTCCGCTAGAATATCATCGAAACTGTATAGAGCACCAACATCATATTTGTACTTATTGTGTGAAAATGAGATCCTAATTTGTTCAGTAGTAATCTCGGTGGTAACGTCATTGAGATTGTTTAACAGAGTTGCGTTCAGTGAAAGTTTAATATAGATTGCTACTTTCCCACCAGGATTCCTACAAACTGTACTAAAAAGTATAACTATGTAACGCAATTGTTGCTTCATTAACTCTATCAGTTATAATATCAAAAACATCGATTACTTTTCTAATGAAGTCCATGAATCCATTTGTAATGGACCTGGTGTTTATATAACATACAGATAAGGGCATTTATAGTGAAGACAAGAACAGATATAGAAGAAGTAAAAAGAAATTAAAAAAAAACAATAACTTGAAATATGATCATAAATTTGTATGAATACAATGAATATGTTATTAGCAAATGACAATTGTTGTTTTATCTCGCTAAGCTGCTCTTGAATTTTTCAGATTTTTTTTCAACTGCCTTCAATAATAGATTGTAAAGGATATTTTCAGTCACAGTTGACACAGAGCGACCGTATTAATTGAAAAATTCGATAGCCTTCTCGTTATCGGGTTGTTTTTATATGTTGGCTCGAAATTTCACGAGTAGTTGAATAAGATTTTGCCCTATACGTAGTAGAAAAAAAAAACAATGATTCTGAAGGAATATTCAACTAGATATCTTCATTCAACGGAGGAGTTAATTGTTACACTACTCGTACTTCTATTAAATTCAGTTATAATTTTTAGTTTTCGGTTTATTTTTCAACCAAAAGAGAACTAGATGTTGTCAACTATCTCTCTCACTTTTTTACAAGGAAGCTGAATCTTTCATCGTATTTTCTTTGACGTTTTTATGTCAGAGATACAGCACTCAACTCAACGGTATAGGGTTTTTGCACTTTTGAAAAGTCTGTTTTCAATACACTGAGGTATCACACGATATGTCTGAATCTTACATGATGATCAGAATTGAGAAAAAATCGAAAGAGTACTTTGGTGAGAACACCAACAATTTTATTCAAAAAACTAAATTCTACAGTTTAATTAATGATCTGAATCGTTCACATTTTCTCCGCAAAACCGAGCACAAAACAGAACAAAACTATTGAATACATAACGAAGTTATGAAATATATACTTGAATACTCCACTATTCACTTTTAACCACTATCTTCATTCCCCATAAATAATATTGTTATCTCTTCAAGATTTGATTCTTAGAATACCTATCGAACGAGCAATAATATGTCGTTCTTGATTCAAAACCTTATTTTTTATGTAAGAGTTAGCTTCCAAATTCAATCAAAATGTCAGAATTTAGTTTTCTGCACAATTTTTTTGCATTGTTTTCAAAGCAGTCTTCGCAAAAAGGATTATTTTGACCAGCTTGTAACATGCGATTATATCGTGTGATATGTCATTAATGAAAAAGAACAGACTTGAAATATTATATTACACAACAAGTGTGGAAAGTAACATATTTCACACGAGTAGTCGTTTAGCACGAGCCGCGTAGCAGTGAGTGCGGAAACGTAACGAGTGAAGGAAATGCACTTTCCAACGAGTTTTGTACACTATTTTTCCTACGACTCCGAATACTTCCATTTCGCGGGAAGTCTTGGCAAAAATGTAACTTGAGCGGTCTCTATAATTTCACGTGGTTTTGATTGGATATCCAGTACTGTTCATTTCCATATTCAAGATGATATTTTAATACTTTTCCGACAATTCTTTATGAATTACTGATTGATTGAATAAGTTTTGTTTGGACAAACAATTCTATTACTGCTTGATAACATACGCCTGCTAGCGCCAGTAATCACGCAACCAGGAATACAGAACCACAAAAGTACGTAGTGCGCAAGCGCGTATGAGTTAGCATGTCCTTGACCAAAGTGATACTGTGACAAAGAATATCTATGTGAGAAACGCTTATATTGACAGTGGGTACCTTCCCACAATATACCTAATTATTTCTATCAATTCATGCGACCGTTGTGATATTTTTCTTATCAACACTATGGTGCTTTTTTTCTTTCAAATAAACAATACCATGGTGATATGAGCTACTTTCTGAATAACAAAACAGTGTGATTATTGACGTTTTCATACGTGGTCGTAGGAAAAATGATAAAATCCAATATGGCACCCATAAGAGAAACCAAAGTTGAGTGTTGTATTCTGACATCAAGAACACCTTGGAAAAAACGATAACATATTTAAATTACTTGTAAAAAAGTGTCCCAAGATCGTCTCAGTTAAAAACATCTACTTATCTTCGCGTTCTTTTAAAAAAATAAAAACGAATAGTACAAATTTTCGTTTAATTTTCCAAAAATTCTAAAATGAAAAATAATGCATGAAATTTCCTTCCACATAATTGTTCAGCATGAAAATGCGCAAATATGCCCCAATTCGACCGACTTCGTATCTCTTTTATTAACAAACTGAGATCCCATGGCAGAGCTCGAAAAATAGACACCTTGTATATAATTTAATGTCTGTGATACTGAAATATTTGAATAGATATAGTGTGATATGAATACAACTGGACACGAATGTTATCGAATCATATCGTCTGTCTTCAAATTAACATTTGAGAATCACATTGATAATATTATTCCTATTATCATCAAGATATCGTCTAATGGAAAAATCAGTTATTGAACATTATCATTCTATTGATATCCACTCAATTGAAATGACACCATTTCAATTGAGTGGATATCAATAGAATCGAGAGAGTTCGAAATAAATTCTTGGGGTCATGTTCATTTGAACGAAGAAATAATATTTGAGATCTCTATAGAATATTCAAATGGAGCTAAGTTGCCCAAATTCCATTTGTAGATAAGGTAAAGCAAAATTTCTTCTTAAATATATTATTTTTGTTAATTGGCTTGTCTGCGAATTAATAAATAAATAAAATTCTTGCAATCCTCTTTTTCCGATATATATTTCTGGATTCTTTGAAAGGATTGCACTCATTCCTCAACTGATTTGATATTCTTCCAGTTAGTTTTTGTGAAAACATTCAGATTCAAATATTGAATGTACATAAATTTCTCTTTTTCATGCATTACTTTCGGAATCATTTTTTGAGCATTGCATATTTCTCTCTGTGCCGCATTTTATCCATCAGATTATACAGTGAGCATCACGTGAAGGTGGAAACAAATTCAATAAAAGCTTGATATGGCTATTGGGGAAAATAAGCTCAAACACGTTGATTCCCTTTTTCAGTTGCGCACCTTAGTTCTGATTATCTCCTCACTGTTCGATTTATGACGTCATCTGTTTTTTTAAAATTGGCAATACCTTTAACCTGCCACTGTAGGTATATCTGACTAGTGAGGAATGAATATGATAAGTGAATTCGTTTTAGATTTTATGTCTGTTGAGTCATTGAATTTGTAAGTTGATTAATTTAATCCTCTTGTTATATATGGAGTGTTTCAGAACATTGGTGGTAGATACAATAAATTCTACAAGGTGAACGAAACATCAGAGTTATGGTGGAGTTATGCAGCGATTTTAAGTCATAAGTTTTAAGTCGTAAGTTTTTAGTCATAAGTCATAAGAAGTTCATTCATTGGTTTTCAATGTTTCCATTCATACACTTGACATAAGTTTTAAGTTGCAAAACTGATCATATTTGCGCATGCGTTCGAAGTTTTCAATTCTGTGACGGTTTTTTATAGGTTATTATCTGTGATTGTGTTGTTTATACTCAAACTTATATCAGAATCATTAGATCATAAAAAGAAAGAAATGGATATTCGATGACTGAAATTGTAAAGTGACCACTGACACAACATTGACCAATGGGGAAGTTACCCTTAAGACATGACAGTCCTTGATAATTCTTGCATAAATTGTCCTTTCATCTTTATGTCTTGAATCTTATTAATACAAACTTAGGACTTAAAACTTATGACTTAAAATTGCTGCATAAATTCACCATTAATCGGTTAAAACCGACCCTAACACGAATGTTCATTGTTGAGTCGTGAGAGGACAATGGAGGTTATAATTTTTTTTTCAAATATACTGCTCTGAAATTCGAAAAACAATCCATTATTGAATTTGCAAAAAGATGAGAGACGTGACAGTAAGTCATGCATTTTCGTATTCTGTTAATGATTAGATCTAAAATAACGAAACGTTATTTGACTTATTTTAATCTAGTTCTTATATTTTGAGGTGTTATATGCCCTATGCTACAGTTGCTATACCTATTGTTTTCAATGATTACCTGATTCATTATGAATATCAACTTTTATTCAAAAATACCATTAAATTTTATCGCATTTTTTTTATATTTCTGACAAGTGTTTGACACGATGCGAAAAATTAGTTAAATAAAATGATTATAAACATTATATAATCAAGAAATAAAGGAAAGTGAAGTTTGCAATTTCGGATGGAAAAGTGTCTTGATGCGAATGTTCGTAGGTAGGTACTTTCTTCATCTTTTTGAAACGCCCTATCAACTCTTCTAATACGTTCTACATTATTAATTATAAACAACCTGTATGTTGTGAATACTAGATCTACTTATCTAGTGGAATCACTGCTTATGTCATACAATGGAAACCTGACAATTTATTTAAATAAGTAGGTATACTGCGTAAATATAGTTACTCCTAGTGTTTTTACTATGATTGTATTATATGGCCATGAAATTCAGCGAAACACATGTCAATAATTGTATTGTTATAAGCATAATGAGCGATTCAACTATTACCGTCGCCGCACATTTTGTTTCACATAAAAACACAATAACCCAACTTCACTAAAAATCACTTACACTTCGTTGCATTGAATAAGAGGAAAATTTACCAGAGACTGCTGCCAAAAGTTGGGTGAACGTTCCCAAGAAAATACCGCCGTCACTCCTGTCCATGGTTTTGTTTACGACTGAAAAACCCGAGTCAATTGTGAACCGTTCTGGACAGAGATGAGGTTGGGTTGGGACTCGTTCAACTCAACAACTTCATGATTGTACAGGCTGTCTTCTTATATTTCGAACCCTACCTATACAGCTTTAACTATACGAGGTGGAAAAAAACATTGAATATGAAAGTTGTAGGGTACTATCATTTGGCACTTTCGAAACGAACAAATGCGAATCGCATAATTGAAAAAATTACGAAATATTTTTTTTCAAACGGAACATCCATTATATTTTTCTCTTCAAACCGTTTTAGACTTACTTCAAACCGTTTTAGACTTACTTCAATTTCAATATTGAATGCAAAATACCAATGAAATTTAGATTTCCGTGGATACAATACCATGGAAACCAGACGATAAAACAAACATTAAACTTCTGACACTCCAAAATAGAGTATGAAAATACGATAAGTAGGTACATCAGTATACAACAAATGAAACCCAGAAACCACAAAATATTTGAGATGAACCAAATACGTATTTCGACAACTAAGTTGTCATCTTCAGTGGGAATACCAAGGAAACTCACTGAATTCATTGGTGTGAGTTTCATTGGTATTTCCACTTGAAATGAGCCTCTTAATCAGAGGTATTATTATATAGGTTCTCTAAATCACTTATTTTATAAATATTCAAATATCGAACATACGATGAAATCTATGAGAGCAATCATTCGACAAACAAATATCTTAAATCTAACAATTGATAAGGCCCATATCCAATTCCCCTAAAATTAAACACCATTAAGTTTGTATACGTTTCAAAATCCCTTCACCCTGTAGATCGAATAAAATCTATCTTATATGAGCTTTCCACTCGTCTTCTGGCAGGAATTGCCACAACCATTGTATAAGTCCCAAAGCAGGAATGAAGCTCCAAGTCATCTCCACAACATTTATTATAAAAAAAGGGGCTATGGGGGACATGTTTCGAATGCATATGCACTCATCATCAGCCCAAATATAAACAGTTGCTACAAGAGAACATATGGGGTGAAGTTAACAATCTTAACAAGAAGTGTAGTACTTACTTGAAGATGAAAATTTTACATAACTAGATTATTAATTAAACAGGTAATTGACCTGACGGGACCCTGTGCCCAAAAATTAACAGTATCAAGGTGGTAACATCATGAAAGTTGACCAGTTAAAAAAGATGTAACAAGGCATGGTTGTAATCTTCATTGTACACAACAAAATGGCGATAGTGGAAACGGAAATAATCTGGATGACAATACTAATCAATAATAACAATTGACATAAATGAAGTAAATAAGACAGACAGATGACATAAAACATAAACAAAAATAACATTGTATGAGTGCCACAACTACAGATTCTTCCGATCTCTCGGTAACTGAGATATCTGTATTTCTTCCATATCTTCTTTATTTCGGAATTTATTCACGTTTCTATAGCGAGGGCGACCACACGTACCCTGCTCACCGCTCACCGCTTCTCTGCTATCTCGTTCCCTTGACAACCCTCATCACCATTTTGTCTATTTCGCATACCAAACCTCTTTTACATAACATAACTATTTCAGAAAACAACATAAGTTCATCTGAATATATCGATAACGATATAAATATCAAGAACGATAGAAATATAACAGAGAATGGAGAATGAATAAATATTGGGGTAGTACACACTGAAGATGACAACTTAGTTGTCGAAATACGTATTTGGGTTTCTCAAATATTTTGTGGTTTTTGGATTTCATTTGTTGTATATTCTTAAGCCACAGTCTCCAAATCTCTACTTTATAGGTACATCAAATAAAAAAAAAACGATATTTCGTTTATCAAAATAATATGGCTTATCTTGATTCAATACTGAAATATCAATAAGTGAAAAACGACTTCGGGAAACATTAGCAAACTATACAGTTCGATGTTTCGTCTTCTTTCCGCAATCATCAACTTTTTTTCAATACGAAGATGTATCTTTTTCATATTTTGTGTTGTTACCCAAGTAATTTGAACACAATCTTCATCTATTATTGTTAATATTCGTAGTGCATGATTGAAATAAATGTGTTTTTTATTTCATCTTCACAACTTATCGATGTTGAATGATGATTGAAAATGAGGCTCGAGGTTGAAGTGAAGAAATTCTTCAAGTGTCAATGAATTTCAGGGGACAGTCAATGGTAAAAGATATGGGAAAAGTTGCATCTTCGTATTTAGAAAAAAAGTTGATGATGGCCGCATAAAGAATGCTATTGTTACGGACTGTGTTGTGTTCCGAGAATACCGGAAGTCATTATCTCGGCGGCTCGCGTCTAGCTGTGATTTATGGCCTCGCGATAACATTGGTCCCCGATTAAAGGACAATAGCGAATGACTCATAACCTTCGCAGTTTCTCGAGAATGGATGGTATTTCTTAGGACTATATTGAATATTCAAGATTTTGCTAGAATGAGTGTTTTGTACATATATGAAGGTTCGGAGTGTCGCGTGTTATTTCAAGATCGGTGACACAGTAGGTACAGTTGTGTGCATAAAAAAGTCGTATCTACAGCAGTTATTTTAAGTCAAGCTTGTCAATCTTGATCAAACTTCCTATCGACTTTGACAAGTAGTGTCAAAATTCAAACTATCTAGGTATATGTCTTGTTGTTTCTTTATGTCGATTATTGCGATTTGGATAAATCAAATTAGGTATAAATAATATTATTAAAAATATTTCGAAAATGGCTGAACCAAATATCAATAACCAATATATTTCTGAAATCAGAAGAATAGATATCATCAATTTTTTCGAAAAATATATGGGGTGTTCTATCGAAAATAACGAAGTAGGTGCGCATATTTTATATCAGCGATATTAATTTTGATCCATTGGTTTAACTTTCTAGAGGTTCAACTTTTGCATTTGGGGTTTTTTTCTATCTCCCATTATGAACTCCTAGAATCTGTTTAAATATACGAAATGACCCTGTACATGGTGATTCCCCGGCACAATCGCAAATGGTCAAGGATTTTATCGGATTGCCAGCAACATCTGTACTTTCGGAAAGGCTATTTTAAGCAGCAACTTTAACAATCAAAAAGCTAAGAAATCGGCTAGACGTTGACTCCATAAGAAGTCTTATAATAGCTTGTGAATTCCGATTCAAAACCCTAGTTTGCAATTTCAGTTTCATCAGGATCATTATTTTGTGTTCAATAAATGAAAATATGTTTTGTTATGTTGAAATATGTTATATTTTCCACAAATAAATACGTTTAAAGATATTTCAAGATTTCTTGTTTTCTTGACAAGAAATATTGGTATTGATATAAAATTTCTTGTCTTGTCTTGAAATCTAAAATTAGTTCATGTCTTGATCTTGTCTTGAAATCAATACAATCTCAAAATAAGATCTTGAAATATTCAAAAACTTGGCGATCCCTAATCGTAGTGATTTAATTAAGTGTTTATTGAGTTGTTTTTCGAGTTTTCAGTGAAATAAATTGTTAAATTTCGTGTTTTATTAACGAACCCAAGTTAAAATATCGTATAATACTATTTTGAAGATCGCATCACAAAATGTGGCAATGAAGAAGTGCTTTCAGTTCTTTAATAAATCTAAAAGAGTTATCGCCAGTTTTTTTTCACCATATTAATGACCATAAAAATTCCGCAACTTTGCCCCAATTTAAAGTTCTTCGTATCTGTTACGGTTGTCGTGATCCCATCAATGATGAGCGTCGAATTTTTATAACCCTGTATATATTTGGAAATAGGATAAAAAGTCTATCACTGTAGTGGAAAATATATGGGGTGTTTCATTTAATAAAATATATTTCGTCATTTTTTTCAATTTTGCCATCCGCATTTGTTTATTTTCAATGTTTTTTTCCAAGCTGTAGCTGAGAGTCAAAACATAAGAGTACAACCTGTATAGTTGTCACGAAATTCATGTATTTAAATGGCTGCGATAATTGTTAGAATATGTGCAAGGCCTTCGAAATGATTGTTCGATATTGATAATTGAATAATTAGTTCCATATGAGTTAAACACAATTTTCGTACACCGCCACCCAAATTGAGATGTTGAGAATAACCAACAAAGCTAGACTGTATATATATCTCGGAATACCAATGAATGAATACCTAAGTGAAATGGGGCGATCATATGAATAAAATATCTGTTTGAAAGCTCAAAAATATTGTTGATACTAAAAAGCTCGAAACATTATCATTATTTTCAGACACTGTAAAAACTAACCTACATGTTACGAGCTCGATTTTTGTGCATTTTCAACCCACCCCCTAACTTATTTATTTATAATTATTTCTTGTTGAATTCAGCGGTGTATCTGGTGTTTTTTTTAAAACTGGTTTCGAATTTATCATAACCTTGTGATTTATCTCCTGGACCACATTATATATTTTTGCATATTCTTTTTGTAAATTGCATTGTTCTTAGTAATCGAATTATTCACAACATGTGTTCAAATTGACCACCATTCGAATCAAAACATATTTGACTTTGCCTTCTGACATGATCAACAGCATCACATAAGGGGAATATTCCTGAATTTGGCTAACATTATAGGTACAGCAAATGCGAGTATAAACTTATTGAATATGAGTTTATACTGGGTAGGTCAAAAACTTTCAGTCAAACGCACATGACGAGATATAGTCGAAAGACTTACATCAGCAGCATACAGACATGTTTCGAAGGATTAATCCTTTATCTTCACTGAAAAGGGGGGGGGGGTAACAAGTTGAGATCTACAGAAAATAGAGAAGGTATTACTTAAATCACCATAATTAGTAATGAAAATATAACATACCATATGTGATGGAAAAAATTGTTGGAACATTGAAAAAATTGTTTTGGACAAGAAAATTTAAAACGTCAGCATGACGTAAACCCGCATTTGAGCGGTTCCCCAAACGTTAGGGGTTGTGATTTGACCAAGCCAGCACAATCATCACAATCAAATATTTAAAATCAAAAGGTTGTAATCATGTACCATGCACGTGTTCTTATATTGACTGAGAATGAAAAGATTATGAAATATTAGTTAAAATTTAGAAGTTGACATCTGTCAACTGTCATCCGCCGAGTGACACGTCACAACTCATTGCGACAGAGAGACCGCCGTTCTATGGACCTATGGACCCGTGATAAAGAGCAATCATCCGTCATACAACATTAAGTGTCAGTAATATTGAAAATTTATGTTCAAATAGAAAAATTTGATTGGAATATGCAATATGGAACATTGGTTGTTTAACGAGTGTCGAATAAAACATTCCAACATGAACATTTTATTGATCCAGCGATGGGTGTCATCGGTTTGACAAGTTGAATCGTCAAAAAATTATAATTTGAAATGATTGCATCAACGACTTGGCGAAAATCGAAAAATCTTGTTTTTCTCTGTAATGAGTGGAGCAAAAAAAATCAAATTGGGGTAATTAATTAGCCTAAAATTAGTCTTGAAATATCCAAATATCAAATGACAGAAAAATAATGTTTTTGAAAAAATTGCTCTGCTGAGTTCGCCCGAAGCCAGCAAAGCCACAGGTTTTTTTTAAAAACGTCGAATAAAACATTCCAACATGAACATTTTATTGATCCAGCGATGGTATCATCGGTTTGACAAGTTGAATCGTCAAAACAATATAATTTGAAATGATTGCATCATCGACTTAGTGAAAATCGAAAAATCTTGTTTTTTTCTGTAATGCGTGGAGCAAAAAAAATCAAATTGGGGTAATTAATTAGCCCAAAATTAGTCCTTGAATATCGTTATATTGAATCGCAAAAAAAGTGGATTTTCAAAAATGGCTTTGCTGAGTTCGTCCGAAGCTAGCAAAGCCACAAGTTTTTCTATTAAGGGAGGGAGCAAAGAAATGGGAATAGGTTAATAAATTAGCCTAAAATAAGCTCTACAATTTGGCTATTTCAAAACACCAAAATTATTGTTTTTCAAAAATGGCTCTGCTGAGTTCGGCCGAAGCTAGCGAAGCCACAGTTTTTTCTATCAAAGAAAAGAGCAAAAAATTTGGGAATAGGGTAATAAAATAGCCTAAAATGAGTCGAAATTCGTGTGTGGCTTTGCTAGCTTCTTTAGTATTGTACGTTATGACATTGAAGTAAAAATACAAAAACTAAGCACATTGACACAACTAATTGAAAGTAGGTTTTGAAAAAAAACATATATTTTTTCACTTCTATGTGATTTTGCGTTCGCTACACGTTAAATCACACATTTAGCTGTAAATTACGTTTTTTTTTTACTCCTGGTTTCTTCTCAGTGTCTCCCACTGGGAATTATTTTACTACCTGTTGTTATACCAGGTATTCTTCTGTCAATGGATTTTGGGTGCACATAAATTGCCGTATGACAACGCCTCGTAAGAATACTGGATCCTGTCGTATGTATATAAGAAACTGTCCCATGCATTTCTGGTGATGGTGGCTTTATAAGAGTCGAGCTAAACATTTTTGGTTAGAAGCTTTTATTGTGTCAATTCTTGTGTGTGTGGCAATCCTGCATAAGTTTCAACAATGTTTCAAAATATATTGAGTCAATGTTATTGTATGGCGTTTGATTTTCAGATATAGGGATATTTTGAATGTCATCACATGAATCAGTTGATACCAATGTGAATGCAAATGTTTGTTGCAAATTAACAAGCATGCGATTTGGTAACGGATCTTGGAATCATTTGGTTCCAGGTCGTAATAAAATGCGTAAACTCATTTGTTTCACCTAGATAGCCAACTAACAGGCATCAGCAACCGATGTCAATATTCACATCAAGTAGCACTTGTTCATATTTTCACTATATAAGTGCATCTACTTTTTGTATGCTATCCTTCGCATTCAGTAGAGACAATAGTAAAATCAAGATCAAACAATCAACTCGATATAAGATGCACTTTTTGCATCAAACAACATAACAAAAGCGGAAGCATTGAGATGACAAAATGTACATCTATTTTAGGTATCATACGCAATTCGTACTGCTATTTGACGAGCAGAAACTCGGTAGCAAAATGTACATTTATTTGGCGTCTGTAAAGCTGTAACAGATCTAATGTTTGTTATTTTAAAATTGTATCATCTACTTACGATTGTTTTCTTGAAAAATTAAACCAAATTTCAAGAAGTCTTTCTCAAGGCAACTGGTTTAGGTTTGAAAATCGATCACCTAAGTCCTCAACTGAGCGTGGGCCGTCTAGGCTGATTAGTGCTGGATTTTCCTAGGATTTTCTTTTCTATGTATTATTGTATTATTTTTGCTTGAAAAAGACAAAAATAAACACTCAGCTATCCAGCTATCCCTGCTAGTTCAATAACCAGCAATAATACGCAGTGCTAGTAATTGATGTATATTCAACAAAATAAACAGAAAGAAACAAAAAAATTAAAAATAAATGAAATAAGTTTATGGAAATGATTAAACAAATAATGAAATAAAACGGATAATTTTCATTTCAAGTGAAATTTAAAAGAACATAGAGCTAAATCTGGTATACCTTAACAAAAAAAAAACAGTAACTGCGACTATATATTTAGTCCAAACCAAGTTCCAAGCACAAGCGAAATTGAAGTTCACCCACGAACTAATTGATAGGATGTTATTTAGAAAAGAAAGAACAAAATACCAAGTATTCTCACCCCTTCGTTGTTGTGTTTTCTGGTCCCTTAGAAGGTCTATTTTTATTCGTCCGTCTAAACTACGCAAAGAAAACACTTTGTCCGGAATTGAATCTTCCCAAAACGCACTATGATCCACCCCGAATTTAAGCGAATCGCTCGTTTCTGATGACAAACCAAGAAAATTTTTCAAAAAAATTCTTCAATTATGCCGATCCTCTCTCCGGTTTTCTGTATTGAAATTCGCTTCTCGGTTTTCCCCCCCCTATTGAAAATCTATTTAACAAAATTATAACGCAAAAAAAAATCTCAACCGAAACACTTGTGGGTACGGAACCGAGCCTTCCGCACAACTCAAAAACCGGCGACCCACTGCCTCTCGATCTCTGCTCGATTTTTTCAAATTGATGCTTTTCCTGCTAGATTGGCGCGATTCAGTTCACATCAAAAAAATGCATAATTTGCACCCTGTGAGTGTGATGGTCTTATTCTGACTTTCCCACTGATTCAGTTTCCGACGTATAAGTAATGCTGAACTAACCGAATCATTTATCTGACTTATTCATCATCAATTTCAATTTGCTATCATTCTAAGCTGCCTAAATGAATGCCTCTTTGTTTCGAATCGTGTGAACTTCAGTTTCGGACCGTGGGTATCGAACTTATATTGGATTGGTTTAGAATGTCGAAATTATACCAACACCTAGTGTAATATACCTAAAATTCTTAATAAAATAGTAACAGCGTCTTGCAAAGACGTCCTGTCACAAAGCAATGTGTATTGTTATTTGGCATCAACCAATCATCAGAAAGCGTAGCTACAAGTCGTTTGCCATAACCACGTACGTTGTGCTTATATGCATCCCGGCGACCCATTTTGATCGGTATCCTATCACTTCCGAAACCAGGGGTTCCATGCCCAGAAGGAACCCCTCTTTCAAGGCGACCCAATCTGTTGGTGCTTTGCCGCGAACTGTCCCGACTCTTTGAACCTTATTTTCAATCTCGATTCTTCGTCCCTAGTCTCGAAGTGAATTTGGCAGTCCTGAGCCACCCATATATCAATCTGATTGGTGAGTAAATTCTCCCATTGAAACTCATTAGCCAAATACATTGATTTCATCAAAAATATCCTCTGGAATGTATTCGAAGGCGGCGGAAATTTCTCCATGTTCATAGCTCACCAGCATTACTCAGACTGTTCTGATGACCTAGTCGAAATTACATTGTAGCTAATGGCTTTCGTGACCAAAAACTCAGGATCATTTACAATAAAATATCTCACAATTGAATGTCTCTTCTCGGAGCCATGTATTTGGTCTGTGACCGATTAATGTAGGTATCTTCGAATTCGATATGAGCTGTTAAAGTCACTCGTATCGAATGTTATCTCATATCATCTCAAATTTCAGAGGTCTGTATAGTTCGTCATGCTTCTGTTGAATTTGATCAAATACAGGGTGATTTTGTTGCAGTGGATCATTTGCGTGCAACTTGTGAATTAGTGAATCATCTCCACTCTGTATGGTTATTGTTTGAATTCTACGGGAGCGTGAAATAGCCACATGTATTTTTATTTATTTTTGAACATCAATTACGACTCACTAAGTCAAAATTACAAGATACAAGACAGATATAAGTCTTATTTGTGGAATGTTGACTAACTAACTCGTTATACGAATCAATAAGACGTAATTACGAGATACAAGACATAATTATGAGATAAAAGTCATACTCATGGAATTACGACTTACTTAATCGTTATCATGACTCACTAAGATATAATTACGAGGAAGAAAACATAATCATGTGATGAAAATAGCAACGCGTGCTTTCTCTTCGTGAATCCTTCAATTTTAGGTTTTCCATAATAAAACGGCCCGATAAGTAGTGAGATCGAAAAATGATTAATGAAAATCCTCATCAGGTGGATCGTAGATTGTAGGGGGAGTCGTTAAGGCTGTGAAGTCTCTCAAGCACCTCAACCTATTAAATCTTCTGTGCATAACCCTTAATCTATTCGAGGCCTGGGATTTCAGCGAACTTCTCGCAGTAGCAGTAACTATCACCCTCTCTTTTACCAATCTTTTTGAGGTGATTCCTCAGAGGGCAGTGTCCAGTGAGGAGCCCCGTTACCAGATTCGAGTTTTCTTTGACCAACTGCTTGGCGAAAGACTCACCAGCCTTTTTGCTTGTCTTCGTCCTGGTACTTCATTCCAGTGAGATTTCATTTCATCCGCTTCCTAACATCGAATCTCTTCTTTCAAGTGGGTTTTGAACAGTCCATAGAAGGATTTTGGGCTAAGAAATTGTGTATTTGCCCCTTCACTGGCAAGGCAGTCTACTTCCTCGTTGCCTTCAACTCCCTTATGACCTGGCACCCACATCAAAGTGACCTGATTGTTCGCTGCCAGTTGTCTTAGGGATTGTTTACAGTCCCAAGTCAGCTTTGACTCACAAGTGTATGACTTCAGAGCTTTTAATGCTGCTTGGCTATCTGATAGGATATAGATTTCTGCCCTTCGAGTGTCCCTTTCGAGGCACTCCTGTGGGCACTTATCTCTATGTACTTCTGCTTGAAAGATGGTTGGGGTGTTACCAAGGGGCTGTGACAGCCTGAAATTTGGCCCTGTAACTCCCACCACAGCCCTTTCATTAATCTTGGATCCATCAGTATATATACCACACTGATGCATCCTTTCCGTTCTCTGTGCAAATTTGGTTGTTGTTTATGACCATTTCAAACTGCATTTCGAAATCGTACCTAACTGGCATGATATATGTCGATTAAGATATGGATTCTATGGAAATATTTTCCAAAATCTTCAAGTATCCAATCCGATTTACTGATGTGAGATTTATTGTCTGGCTTAGTCTGAAGGCAGCGAACAACTTTGATGCGGGTGCCAGGTTATAAGGGAGTTGAAGGCAACGAGAAAGCAGACTGCCTTGCCAATGAAGGGCCAGAACCCTTCTGTGGACTCTTCAAAGCCCCCTTGAGAGAAGAGGTTCGATGTTGGGAAGTGGATGAAATGAAATCTGTAATAAAGTGCCAGGAAAAAGATAAGCGAAAAGGCTAGTGAGCCTATATAGAAAAACTAGTTTTTGTGTTTCGTGCAAAAAATGTTTATTGTAAATCGTTGGTTCTCATAACAGTCCATAATTTCTGAGAACCAACCTTTGACATTAATAACAATAATACAATGATTTCTTTCATTATCATTGACTACCAGGTGCCAAGTCTTACTTCAGTGATTCTGAATAGGACCCCTTAAAATAGATCACATTGATTTGATTTGGGTTATTACGGTTGTCATTGATAACTACGTTTTCTCTTTCACTTGTTCTATGATCATATGATTAAGTGACACATCTTGTCTACATTGTCAATTGTCATTCTAGTTTTTGATTCAGTCATCTCCACTTCATGACGCAGTGTAGGTGAAATTAAAAATGTAATTTTCCGTATCCTATATACAAAGGATTTTTTGAAACTTTTTTAACATGTATGTTAAGTAATTTATGGGAATGATTTTCTCCCTTTTTACAATGGAAAACTTTATGGACTTCTTGCATTACCTGACGAGTAAGTAACATTTATTAAGTTCAATCTTGATTTTTTTTGATATTTCATAGTTTTCAATAGTAAGAATAATCTACAATCAATATTACTTGCTTTCAGGTAAGCACTGATGATGGCTTGAATGCCGAAAGCGCTCTGCTACGATTTACAATAAACATTTTTTGCACGAAATACAAAAACTAGTTTTTCTATATTAGCTAGACGTGCACACAGCCTTCGTATATATATTTTAGTGAGCCTATCGCCGAGGAAATATAAACAACTTCTCGAGTTGGACAAAAAAGACTTGAAACTGGTAACGGGACTCCTCACTGGACACTGCCCTCTGAGGTATCACCTCAAGAAGATGGGTAAAACAGAGAGTGATAGTTGCCGCTGCTGCGAGAACTTCGCTGAAACTGCAGAACATTAGCTTTGCCTCTGCAAGAGGCTCAAGCAAAGAATAGAGGTTAACCAAGAAGCGTCAGTGACGACCGCGGGAAATTTTGTGGGATTGACCTTGGAATTTTACTACGATCTGTTGTTATTGCTGTCTGTCAACCATTTGTCAACAGATTTATTAAATAGCGATTTAATGCCTTTGAAGTTATATTGCATTTACAAGAGACTACCCAATATATTTTGTAATGTTTAATCAACTTCTAGTGACTTACCTTCGTGTTATTTTTTCCATACAATTTATTATCTAACCCTAACCTCAATATGTACCTGTTGGAAAATATTTACTGAGAGCTTTGGTGGAATGAAAAATGATTGCAATAGACCAGTAAGATTTTTCAGGGATCCTAATCTAATCCATAAAATGCAATGATGAAAAAGTACCAACTGAAAGAAGTGCTGTTCTAACTGAACTAAGAAGTGATGAGTATCATTATCATGTCTGCTTTTCTGATATACCTATCTTTCCTATCACTTTTTCAGATATCTTCGGAATAGATGTAATCCCAATCACTATTGATACACAAACATATTTTATTATGGTGAAAACAATCACATTCAGTGACACAGAAGGTCAGATACAAACAGAAATGAAACTTTTGGCAAAAACATCACCAAGAAAATCAAAATCAGTGATTGAAGTACCAGTATTTGTTATATCAGTCCAAAATATACTTTTGTTTTACTAATTTTTATGTTGCTACCACTTTCTGAAACATTTGGAGTGAAAATGGAATGTTTATATCATATTTTTCAGAGGAGAAATCACTTCCTATTGGGTCAACAATCTGAACACAGTTCAGCAGAATCCAGGAGTTTTCATCATATATTTTTGTGATAACCAATCTATGATAGGTATACCTACCCTTGCAAATGAAGAATAGCTTGTGAAACTTTTTGAAATATTTCATTATCGACTCTATTATGTCAGTACCTATAATAAATTATTAGCATTCATACTGGTTATTATTAGTAGATGTTCCCAAGAAATTAGCCACTAAAGAATTGGAATACGATGAAAGAATCAATTTCTGCTTGTGTCAGACTGCCAGCACCAACTTATTTTCACAATCTAGTAGGTTTTTTATGGGTGGTCCTGCCGTCGAATTTCTCAATTCTATTAGTTCAGATTCCTCCTATTTTTTCTTCAGAAGGTAAGCAACAATATTAACATTGGTAAAGCTGAAATAATATATAATATTATTTTTGAGCCTTGTTTAAGTATCTCCGTACTAATAAGATTCAACTTATAAACATTTTAATCTGTCAATTTTTGATAGTCTTTGGTTATTTAATCATCAATTTGTACAATTTTGATATGTCTGTTTCGATACCATTTCATTGTTCTTTTATGTCTTTTTCTAAGAAATGTTTCGTCTGACTTTTATCTTTTATCTTTTATCTTTCACTTCTACAATTTCAATATGTCTGTACCAGATATTTTATTGTTCTATGACTTTGTCGATAAGAATTGTTTCTTCTGGCAATAAAGCATATCTTGATTGATTGATTGATTGAATAAAAAATCTGAAATTTATCCTTATGTATATTAAATATACACACAATAACAATAACATGGGTTTATATGATCTCTTCTGATATCCTAGATTTTTGTCTTGATTGGCTCAAAATTAATATACGCTACAAAAGTTAGTCTGTACACCAATGGAAAAACTGGACGTTATGAACGATAACGGCCTTCACGTGAACTCGCCTTTACTGCAGATGTAATTTTCTTGGCATTTATCACGTGATCTTTGCGACCAATAGAATTGTTGGAATCCGACTAAATAGTTCATTCATGAAAGTTACCCACGGTCATTCGTACTTTTTTACTACTTCATTCATAAATACGGCCACTGAAACCTCTTGTTCGTAGAACCTATATTCTTTGGCTCAAGTTCCTGGAAGGGACCTTCTTTAGAGCCCTTCGATGTCAGGAACCAAGCTTCCAGGAAACTGATTATCTTTGCACGAAGTCTCGAAATCCTGCGGGCCTCAAATAGATGAAGGGTTATTTATGCACTAAATATTTAATAGATCGAGGCTGCACAGCCTTAACGACCCCTCATACAATCTAGAATCTCTACAATCTAGTCTGAAGGCATTGATTGCTACTTCTTTCATTAGACATAGGTGTTATGGTGGAAGGTTTAGCATCACCTCTGAGGCTGCAGTGGGGCTTGTGAATATTGCCCCTTCGATTCTCAGACAATCTAGCCACTGCACTTCTACAGCTTAGCTTGTGCCAATAAACTTATACCTCGTAATTATGCCTTTTATCTAGTAATTTCGACTTAGTATGTCGTAATTGATGGGTAAAATGAATGAAAATGCATGTGGCCCTTCCACGCTTTCGTTGTTTATTAGAATTCGCACAGCAGTATAGTTTTTGGAATATCTGTGTTGGAGTGCATTTTACGTAAAGAAATATTGGGCTGATTCTGAGTTGATCCCAAAACTGTTATTTCTTTCTAATTCTCTATCTCCTTTTCTATCTTCTTATGTTTTTGGTCTGGGTTTGTCAAACGTACCGTTGGTTTATCGATTTTGCTATACAAACGAAAAAATAACTCATTCTGAAAAGGTTGTTTTCTGTCAGAATAACGGTCAAACTCAATATTGTTGGTGGCCTGAGCATCTTTCACAATGATAACATGTCGTAGTTTCGTAGTTTCCATACATATTGGAATCATCAGGAAAATATTTTTTTCAGTTCGAGGCTTTGGTTCAAAAAGGCAAACTCATAGAGCAAATTTGAATAAAAGAATAATAATTTCTAGACAATATAAATTGGTTGATGAAGCTATTTTTGTTTTGTTTGTCAAGCATAGTCCGCCAAATTTATTATTAATTAAAATCCATCTGAAATAATTGGAAAGCCTAGGTAGAAACTATTCTATTTGTCCCTAGATTTCTTACCTGATACATTTGTATATACAGGGTGTCCCGAAATTACATAGAAAGATTTTTAAGCAACATATTCTATGAAAATGGTGATATTTTATATAATAGGTATCTATAAATGAACACGTGCTCTAATTTTTATATTTCATCTCTTTCGCTATTCGCTTTCTATTGGATTATCCATACTTTATTACAGAAATTGATGAAATTCGTCTTATATTTCTTCATAATGATAAATACAGATGATTCTATCCTATCATTGTGATTCTTGTTCTATTGTACTAACCTATATTGACGATTCCAATACAAATTTTCATTTGTCGAATAGAAAATGAAAATACTATTATTATTATCAGGGGTGGGGGCAATTGCCCCTCCCTAGACCTCCCAAATGACGTTTTTGGAAACTACAAGGATAGGAATAAGGGTAAGGCTCCCACGTACCTAGTTCGATATTCAATGGTTTTGGAATACCACTATTGATCAAATTCTGAAGATAATACCGACATTTGATGAAATCATCAAAAGCTGCTATATATTATGTATCAAAGAAGGTACATCATCTTATTCAGTTTGTTGTATATTTTCTCATAACTAACATGATTGCTAAAATAATCATTTTGAATTCTCACGGATATTCCGATACACGTAAATCAATTTCCCTAAATAGAGTATCGAGTCAATCTCATTATTCAACTGTACTATCGAAACACATCACAGATATATAGGGTTTCATGAGATGATTAAGTTTGAATAAAATCAATACTATGTCGGCAGCAGGTATAAAACCTGATATCTTCATTTCCACAAGATAAACAATTCCAAATTTTTACAAATAATGATCTTCCCTATCCAATAACAATGCATTTGAAACATATTTCTCCCCTTTGAGTATATATTGAATTTCTTCTAGAGTCTTGCCTTTAGTTTCCGGTATGAATAATACAACAAACAGAGCAAGCACAAATCCACTCACTGTAAACACGTAAAACGGAACGTGCAAACCAAACCAGCTAGACAGCCAGATGTACAGCTGGATGCTCAAGATGGCCCCGAAAATATACATAATATCGGCTATGGACATCCCAAGAGCTTTGACCTTGGCAGAGAACAGTTCCGAACTGACCACCATGGGCACGATTCCCAAACCCAGCTTGAAAGTGGCCGCGTACACCATCAAGGCAGCCATGGGTAACCAACTGAGCTGCGTCACTTCATAATCATTGTATTTCAAATGGAAATAAATGGCGATGGTCAATAAGCTCAGTGACGACAGAATCGATGATATGAGCAGCAAGGCCTTCCTACCGTACTTATCCACTTGCAGCGAAGCTACGTAAGCGGAGACCAGAGTTATCACCGCGAACAAAATGGCGGACACTGATGAGCTCAGGTATATGGAACCGGCTGACTCGAGGATGGGGTGGAGATTCATCATGATGACGGATATGGCCACCATGTTCTGGCCGAAGTTGAGTATGGCCATCACCTGCATTGCTTTGCGATTGCACTTTACCAATATCAGATCTTGTATCCTGCCCCTCTCGCTCCTCTGCCGGTCTACAGCTTGCTTCAATTCCGCTAACTCTTTACCGACTTCCCTGTGCATCCTGAAGTATTCCAGTGACTCCTGCGCCTGCTGATCTCTGTTTTTGAACAACAAGTAATACGGTGACTCGGGCATGGTGAAGAGTATGACGAGTTGCAGGGTGCATATCAAGATGCCGATTATGGGGGTAACGTAGAATGGTGAGAACGGACCGATGCAGTACATTATCAAGAGCCCTATGGATATCATAAAATTGAAGGTGCTTGAGAGGAAGCCCCTGATGTTGCTCTCTGCAATCTCAGCCACGTACATGGGGGCAGCTACACAACACATGTTGGCTGTCATCCCGAAGACGAATCTTGTCACGTGCAGATATATCATTCTATTGGCTACGGCGACGGTTATCCACCCTGCCAAGGCTAGGCATCCTGCAAGCAAAAGCAGTCTCTTTCTTCCTATTTTGTCCACTAGGTAAATTGTTATCGGTAGGCCACAGATGACTCCTATCATCATGTCAGTTTCCAGCATCTCCGCTTCTTCTTTTGATGTTTTCAAATGGCTCTTGTCGCTGGTCATATATGGAATCATTGGAGAGGTCCATCCATAGATCATTCCAACTGAGATGGCACATACGGTCGCTGAAATCATAATATCACCGTCCATCATTTCTATCGTGTCACAGGATTCCAGATAGAATCCGGGACACCAAACATTGACATAAGAATCATGGAAATGAAATAGGACGAAACATATTCCTTAATTCTACAAACGGTTAACTAAGTAGCATTTGACGCTTTGAAATCTCAACACAAAGTTGACGTTTTCCTTGGTGAATGTCTAAGTGACAGCATTGCCGCTCGTGCGCGGAAATAAGGTCATGTCGCATGCATCCATCATTGTTGAAAACGAACTCACTATTGTGTTCCATGATAGAAAAAAATAGTGAGACACCTCCTCTGATGTAGCATAAGGTAAATTTGAATCTCTTACCAGAGAAATCGAGAAAAAGTATATGGATTTTGATATGATAGATTCCATGACATGGTGCCATGAAATGCTTGAATGCTAAATATATGAAAGTAAGCATCCTAAAATTGTCGCAATTCTCAAAAAATACCAGTCCGTTGAACATGAAAGCAATTCTTTTTTTCTATGAGTCATATTCCCTAATTTTCCGTTGGATGTATGAATTATTGGATTGATTTTCAATATAATAGTGAAGAATCAATAAACTTAATTATTCAGATGAAGATTATTGAAATGTAAGTTAATTTAATGAAGTACCAAGATTTCTGGTCTAGGAACTGTGTTTAAAGAAAAAATATTGTTTGTATTTTGAGCTCAAAGTATCTTGCCGCTCTCGAAAGATCGTCTTTATATCACTTCGCGCTCTGAATACACAAATAGCTATTACCGAAACATATTTCATCGAAAAAAATCGAAAAAACGATTGCGTGGAGGCATCAGACCAGATAAACATAAGGTGGCCACCATTTTAATCAAGCTCGAGACCTGCCAAACTTCTTTCTAATATTTTTTTATAGAATGGCGGAAAGCAACTCTATTACCACTGAAATATTTCCTGATTATCTCCTATCTCCTCTCCCAATATCTTTCTACTGGCTCGCAAGATGTTAAACCCAGAACATTACAGGGTTTTCTTACCTGCATTCAAATTAAATAATTTCAGGGAAATTATTGAGGGGACGATACTTACCAAAACATCTTGGTATTTTTTCTAATAGTAATATTCGGATATTTCTCAAACAATTTCAACTCATACATTGAAGAAGATAGGTAGATTGATTTGTAAAAAAAAGAGAAGTCAACATCAGAGGAATCACAATATAGGAAAACTCACTGATAAGAACTTTCACAATCATTTTCACTACGTGTATTGCTCTTCTGGAATGAACATCAGAAGAAGAAGTGTACTAATTACCTGCTATAGTTGCGGTGAATTGGCTCAGAAATTTCGTGATCATGATTGGTGGTGATTTCAGTCCATTACCTACTGAACTCGAATAATGATTTGTATTTCACAGTTAACTGATTCCTACTGAAAAATGTTTACTGATTATATCATTCTTGTTTTGCATAACATCCAAGGTATTTATTTATTCATTCTATAACTATTCTACTTGTCGCTTTCCAATATTTACATAACAATATTTTTTCCACTTAAAGCTTGTGGAGTTACAATGTCATGGAAGGTATTTCCCCATGTCATCATTTGGTGGAAATACCAATATTCTCTTTGTGAACTCGTGCAATATCGATTGTTCCATCCAACCATCAATACACATCCAACCATCAATCCATCCATCCATCGAACCATGCACCCATCGATGCATTGGAAAGTTTATATAATCATTCGTTTGAAATTATTCATAACGTAAAAGATTATGTTCCTATAAGACTGTTTGATGATCATTGAGATTCGAGCAACAATATTTTTTGATTAATATAACTCAACCATTTTAGTATTCCTGGACATCAATTTGACATATCGTTTCAAAAGATGACATGGAATATTTTTAATACTGATTAGAATAATTATAGGTAACAAAAACAGGAAAATATGGAAAATAAAACCAAAGAACGAATTATTTCTTTTGGTGCTCATCAAACATGCGTTCTGTTAGTATGCCAGAACTACCGGGTGTAACAAGATAATGGTACACCCCCCGTATCTCCGTTAGTTTCCGAGGGAATTCATTGAAATTTGGGACATGCTATGAACATAATAAGTGTCACTTTCTGACCTACGAATGATTGATACCAAAGACATTCAAATACAGGAGACTTAACGTTCCATTGTTAAATCGGTTTCCAAGCCGATCAGTCATTGTATGGATGTTTGCAACGAGTGCAAGAGAGAAAAATATACGCACAGGGCGCCTCGGCAACAATGTATGTTTGAAGGTTCTTATCATCGTCAGTGGCGTGCTGGCGTGTCAGTCATGAGTCATGTAAATGTCACATCTGTATTTTTTTCCTTCAAAATACTTCTTGTTTCTTTCATACTTTTATATTTCCACGAAAATGCATCCACGACTTTGTGCCGTTCCATTATCTACCTACTACTAAAACTAACCAATATAAAGTGATAGGATTTCATTTCTTCACACCAGACATGGTTGACTACAATTTTGGAAAGCATGGGTAAGAAAATATACTAATATAGTTTGTTTGAAGAATCTTTGTGGTAACATGATTCATTTTAGCATCAGAATATCTACAGAGATCACTGCTGAATATTGTGGCACTTGTGCTAACCATTTTGATACTGGAAATGGGAAAACATATACCTTAAAAAGGTTCGAGGTAAGTCTTTCTGTACTGTATTGGGTAGTGAACTGATTTCTCGAGTGTTTTATCTTCTATTTTTTTTCATCCTTGTATGATATAGATATTATAATAAGTAGTATTTTTGCTTTTTGAAACCCCTGCTGTGAGGAATCTTGGACTGGTGATAAACTGATGTTGATTATACCCTTGAAAATAACATATTATGTATAGCCCTTGATTATGTTTACATAGATATATTATTATTTGGCAACATTTTACCTAAATGTATATGATTGCTACTACATTAATTACAAACTTCTTGATATTTCCTTAAATATTTACTACACACTTCAATTTATACCTATTAAGAGCTGATCTCATATGTGCAGATAATATACATATTCTCATATCAGTTTCTAGGGCATTCAAAGTATTTTATATTCATTTAATAACTATTTCTCATTTTTAATTTGATTTTGTAGGAACCAGCTGATGATTTGATGATGATGCCAACTAATTATGTCCAGACTAGTCCAGAGGAAGAATGTTCAAAACCATGCATGCTCTTTCATGAAGTGTTCTATTTCAATCATTTGGATAAGTTACCTATTAACCATACCTTTTGAACTAAGCAACTGATTTCACTCATTTATAACAGGTATGTGTAATTTTTCCAGCTTTCCATCCATTCATTTAGAATAGCATGAAATTTCAACCTGTTTTTCCAGTTCTCACTCTTAATCCAGATTGAAATAAGTTTCAACAAAATAAATACAGAATAAGATTGAATTTTTAGTACCTACGATATATAATAACAAATATGATGTGTTAATCCGGTTTTTTCAAAGCAATCATATAAGTTTGAAAAATATGATTGCATAGTGAAAAATTATCAAGCTTCAATATATCTACACATAAATCATACTATAATTATGCACAATACATGAAAATTTATACATAGAAGTACATAACATAAATCAACATAAACTAAATTACATAATAATGTATATTTATTATATCTTGTATAGTATATACATGTACAAAAACAATTATAAAACAATATGTAATGAATATAATTTCAATCAACTATTTTGTGTACTCAATATTTAAACAAATTTATGAAGAGTTATAAAATCTCTTTTTTTTCAGATGAAACCAGGTTTACAACAGTGTTGAAAACACTTTCAATTTGCTATTTGAGGCTACCATCAATGAGAGGAATGCAAACAAGTTTTTTGAAGAATCAAATTATAGATGAATCTTTAGTGGTGAATGTGAAGTTTTTTGTGATGTACTTGAAAAAATGAAACAAATTGGTCTTATTTGAAGTAGGTCCTTTCAAATAGAGTACAAAAATAAATGAATAAAGGTTTGAAATAATTTTTCTTGATGTTTATTTCTATATTTGTAGATTCCTTTGGCTACTTCTAAAGTTGAAACCATCCTTTGAACCCCATCCAGTTCTTCATGAATATTCACAGGTATCAAGTCCCAATATAATATTGAAAACAGATACATTTTCACTCTGAAACAAATAAAAACATTCGAGGCTACTGAGCAGTATCTAAAAAATGTTATAGAAAATAAAAATAACAGTTTGAAAGCCAGAAACCTATAGAGGAAAATAGCAGATTGAATAATTTTGATTCATTTTCTATCAATAGAAAATAATAAGGAAGGACCGAGGGAAGGACACTAATTTCAAAATGAAGATTTCGGAAATTTCATTACAATAAGCTGAGGTATTAATATATATAAATACAAAATATGAATTAAGTTTCTTGTTCACATCAGAATCTAAATGTTGTATGTATGCATTCACATTGCTCAAGTACTTACCAAAAAATGTTTCACAAAAGTTCTTAGCATAAGCAAATGTGAAATTCAAAGGTTCCCTGGACACAACTGTAGTGGTAAGTAGTAGAGCATAGTATGTATACCTTCGCTACATCAAAAATTAGGTGCTAATCACACTGAAAAACAACATGATATTGATTATATCTGAAAATAGAAGGAATAAAACTAGCGAAACCATAGTGGTTCTGTGAAACATTCAAACAACTTACCAAAATAAATGATCATTGAACTGTTCTATACACATCATCAGGTGTAAAGGTACCTTTATGATTAATTTTCATCATTTCATCACTGCTCATCTGAAATAAAAATATATCTATACATACTACTGATACTGAAGGTACACAATGAGGAAGTGAATGATATCCAAATTATAAGGAAGGAATTATATAGATGAAACTTAAGTCCATTTCATTTTTTTATAGTAACTACTAAATAATATATTCATATAATAGGTAAGTATATAGTTAGATTGCCAACGTTCTGTTAAAGAGTGGTGAGACCAAAAGGTGTAGAATTCAGGAACATTATTATTGGATAAACAGAGTATTTAGAACAGTGTTTGTTGCATTGAAACTATGCTGCTAAATGCAAGAATACCTTTAAGCATGTAGGTACTTGAGATTGTACTTCCTCAATACTGAAAAGAACATTTTCAGAGGGATGAGATGTTATGTGCCAGTGCTTCCAGTTTACATTGTGAGATTGAGATCATCTCATGTGATTCGTGAGGTTTCGACTGGAGGTCTAAGAATACCTTCATAATATGTCAATATTTTTGAAATATCAACGTTACGTTACCGTCAGAGCAGGATATTTCGAATCTGGCACCTACTTTTGGACCGGACGCCTCTGTCTAATAAACATAACCTCTATTTTGGTTCTATCGTGAAAAGTCCAATTTAAGTAAAAATGATCCACCCTTTTACACACAACACACAAATGCACCATATTCGCACACAAATATTGTTTCTGAAACTCACAAAAAAGTAATACGGCCAAAATAACTCAAATCGGTATCAACGAAATCAGAAGGCAATTCTGCAACCTCGCAAGCGTCAAACTTGTAAAAAAAGTCGAATGTTCTAGTGCGGCGTTGCCGAAAGTGCTGATTTGTATGGTGAAATGTGATAAAAGACGAATTGATTTCATCAGAATGTACATCATTGAATCAAAAACACTTTGATTCGGTGATAACTCCGATTCATAGAAAGGAAATGAAACAATTATGCTTCAGTAAAGTATAGTTATTGTTTTGTGTGAATTAATCAATTTACTGCAAGATTGCATAAATCGTATAATCTGGCAAACATGTAATTGGAGGAAATGAGACAGAAAAGAAGGATCAAACGATGACTGATCGTGCAAAAACGTAGATGATGAAGTCTCTAGTGTTTAAATGTCTTTGATTGATACCAACTTTCGATTTTTGAATGGAACACTCTGTATATCATTGCATTTCTGAAATCTGCAAAATTTTCTAAATCCAATGATATCACATAAGTGACATTGTAAACGTCAAAATTTTTAATAATTTCATTCTCTTATTTTCTTTTAGCTGTAATTTTCATTGTATTTATCGCACATTTTATTACCAGCTATGAATAAATTCGTTATTGGTAGTACCAATAAATGGTACCACGGTACCAATATGGTTCCATTTGAAAAAAATGAGTTTTACAGCAAAATCGACTACGATGAACTTTATTTGCTCATAAAAAACGCAATTTAGTATTTTTGACGGGATTTAGATTTTTCTAGCATTAGACGGATCAATTGGAATAAATCGGAACCATCATGGCACACCCAAATGGAAAACTAAAAATTGAATTTTAAAAAATGTTGACGTTTGAAATATCACTTATGTGGTATCATTGGATCCAGAAAATTATGCAGATTCCAAAAATGTAAGAATATACAGGGTGTTCCATTTAAAAATCGAGAGTTGGTATCACTTCCGACGAAACCGGAAGTAGAAAAAAAATTATTTGAAGGTCAAAAAGTGACGCTTATTATGTTTATAGCATGTTTAAAATTTCAATAAATCTGAAACTAACGGAGATACGGGGGGTGTACCATGATCCTGTTACACCCGGTATACTGAACAGATGATGAAGAGTCGCTTTTATTAAAATAGTAGTAGGAACGTTTGGTGTTTTTATCAGTTCGTCGTATTTGTAATTTTATTTTAAAGATAATATTCAAATAAAGATAATATTCAAATATCCACTATTTAGATTTTCAACATCCCTTCTGAAATCCATCGTTTTATTTTATTTACGATATAATCATTTCTGCTTAATTTCTCTTGAAAATAATCGATCCATTCGATACTATTCTGGTGTTTTTCAGGTCGAATTTATTATAGAATATTATACAATTTTCAAGTAGAGAAGTTGGGTGTTCTATTATGGTGAGTTTATTCTTCATATCACGTTCATGTTCTTTGAGCCTAGTTTTGACGTAACTTTCAGTTTGTACGAATTCAACAAATGATATTTGATCGTATATTGAAGGATGTTTTTGCTACTGTAAAACATTTTTCCTATCGAATCGAATTTTCATTTTTGAATGTTGTGGTGATCTTGCGTTCTCAGGATACCAATCGTTTGGAGACGGAGCAAGAATGTGATTTGATCCATAAATTGCATAATTTGTTTGGATATTCATTTATTATATTATGTTTATATTCCGTATGAAGTTGCTCTATACTATTTTCAGTTGACAAAGTTCCTGATTCAAATTTTGTAACTCATCTTACATTATTATTACTATATAGGGGCGGATTTATTTATAACGCTTTTTCATTAATCGGTCACATTCTATCATTGTCATTGGACCTTTTTTTTTAAGAATTTTTATACCTTTATGCAGCCTGCGCATATCACACGTTTACTTCATTTGTCGTTAAAAAATGAGAGTTGGTCATCTTTCAGGGAATGGTGACCCAATTTGGTGACTACGAAAGACTTCAGAGGCGTAGTACGAAAAAGTTTGGAGGGATAAAGAAGCCACTACCCCTAAAAATGTTTCGCTCTGTAGATTTTGAAAATCTTCAAACTGCTTGAAATGATGATCTTATAGAAAGTATTGGGCAAACCTAATTTTAAATTGATATCTTCAAAAGTAAGCGAGATATTTCGATTGATAGAAAAAAATTATTAAACTTTGACCCCCTCCGTTTCTGATCGAGTTCGGACTCATTTTTTTGATAAGAATTATTACATCCATCACTTCAGTTTGTGCCTTGAAACCTGAATCACCCTGTATATGTGCTTCTGATTTCATTATCAGAGTCAAGGAGGCTGCTTTCAGAATTACCGCTTATACTGATGGATATAATTAAATGGATAATTCGACTGTTATTTCAATCGCACTTGATGTCGAAGAAAGAAGTGAGTGATATTAATCAATCAATCAATCAATCAATCAATCAATATGGCATGTCCATACCGCATGTCCATACCGCTTTCAGCTATTAATTTTTGTTGGGCTAGCAAAGAACATCACAGTTATTATAAATAGATATTTCGTGATGCAAATATTTTCTGCTAGGATAGCAGAGAACATTACGGTTATTATAAAGAAATGTTGATGAAATCTTCATTGCTACAACAGTAACATATCTAACCATGGTGGAAAAGTACTTTTTCATGGTAGCAGAAATAATTTTATAGAAATGCGGTTCTACTACTACAGCCAATTTTTTTTCTGTGATAGAGGGTTTCTTCGCACTTCCAATAAAGCAGTTTCAGTAAAGTGATCTTTTCTGTATAAGAGCGAAGCAACATAACTCGTTTGTAACTTTTTTGGCTATGACAGGCGAAAAAAACTCAGCAAAGATCTTTCTCCTGGGACTTTTCTCAGTGTGATAAGTGCATTACCTGTATACACGCAAAGAAAAAAACTGTAGAAATTACTAGAATCGAAGTGATTTTCACTGGTTTATACAGTTGATATATGGACAGAAATTATTCCCAGTGAACACTACTATTGAGTCCAAGTAAATTGAGTCAACTTACTGATCACATTATACAATAGTCAACTTTATTAAGAACACGGTTGATTAGTTACCATTCGTACATCATTTGTGTGCCCTGGTAGGTTTTGTTTTTTTATTCAGTGAAATAAACTTGAAATGTATATAATACATGACAAAAAGTTACAATTCAAATCCACATCTTTATTACCGGTATTGGAATACCCTCAACAAATTTATTGTAATCCCTCCTCCTATAATTATTGATGGTATTGATGATTATAGAACAAGAGGCAATCATTCTTCTCGAGCTTCCAATTTCGAAGGCCTCCATGATGAGTTCTTGATTATCTTCAATGAAAAATATAGTGGTAACAGCCTTAGCGCCGCTTTACTGTTATTCAGTTGATCCGGAGTAGATTTTTCTAGGAAAGTTTTGATGTCTCTATTGGTACTGAATCTAGAATAAACAATTATTTAGTTCGTATTTATATAGAAATGAAAAGTCGTTTTTCGTACAAAAGTGTCAGGTTATGTTTATGAGCAGCAAATGTCTTCAGTATCCCATCGATGCTTTTATCTTTCGTATAACCATAACCCCTCCTTGAAATGTAGCAGGTATTCCATTTTTGTGTCACCATGATATCCATGGATCCCAGAGAATTTATCAACTATCGTCTAGACGGAAGTATTCGTGTTCCTATAAGAAATAAATCAACCTACATGTTAATCACAATTTACTCTAAAATCATTACCTCTCTTTCAACTTTCCTCATTTTTCTTCTTGGCTAGTCCTAAAGTTGAATCACTCTTCTCCTTTTATTGCAATAATAATGATCATAAAGAATCCCTTTAGCAACCATTTTGTCTTCAACACATTCATACCCTGATTTATTTGATAATTTGTGCGAATTTCTCAAATGTTCAATGCAGCAAATACCGCTGAACAACAGAAAAATGTCATCTTCACCTCGATTATGATGGCACACTAGAATCAACGAATAACTGAGGACAAAAGTCAACCCACACCATTTAGGGGAAAACGACTGTTTGAATGTTTGTTGTTTAATTTATTATTCATTAATAAACAGCATTATGACAATTGCTTCGGAATATTGAGTGCTTATTATCAGTTCTGAGGTGAATTTACAATAAGAAATAGTGAATTCATCACCTGCGATTTCTGTAAGATTATTCTGAATGAAATTGTATTTCAGACTGGTATACATTCCTAATGGTATATTGAGGAGAACTTTTTTCGCAGTTGGGTTGACTAGGAAATTTTCACTAGTCGGAACTGTGATTCATCAGATGTATATTTCTTAGCGTGTAGGTACCTATACTCTAAATACGAATCTGAATGTGCATCAGGAATAAAAACTGTTGTTTGATATGTTTCCTGTTTCGTGAAGATATCTTTCATGCTGTATTCAATGAAGTTGTTGTTTTTATTTTCGTGATAATATTAATGGTTTCAGTCATTGACATTTATTTTGTTCAAACGATGATAGAAATGTACCTATAAATAATAATATTGTTCATTCCTGCTAACTCCTCAGAATTCAGTTAACGTAATGAAAATAATAAATACATAAAAAACAATATTTCAAGTATGACTCATGGTTACGAACGTGGAATACTTCGCTATTATCTACAAACTATTCAGCAACGAGACGCGGAAAGGTAATTACGTCAATTGTTAAGGCAAGGAAATATTTCTAAATTTTATTTATTCATTGGACGATCGCATTGCCCTCATTTAAACAACCCAGTGACGTCACATGATTGACTCCTTCTTCATAACACACTCAGTGGAAAAAAATTCTGTGTTTTTCACTTAGTTGGATTACCTATATTGAATATAATTTATATGATGATAAACTAGATTCAGAAGAATGTAGGGACAATTCAGATGAAGACGAACTGTTTCGGCTCATTGATCTATATCAAAGTCATCTAATATATCATGCCCAATATTGAAGTCAGGTACGGTAGGGAGGACGTCAGTGCCACCTATTGGCGAAAGTTCTAAGGTTCTAAGATCGAACAGATGAGGACATGAAATTCGCCACCCCATTCACATACAATATTTTTATCAATGTATGTCAAATCTGGTGTTTTCAGGATGCATTACTTAACGAATGATTATTGCCACCAAATTAGATGATTCTTACACTGCATTGATTCCATCGTGATATTACACGGTGTAACTTGTTGTTAATTTCATATAATAGGTGTTTTTTCAGCACCATTAGGAATATTAAATTTCAACCATTTGGTGTTTCTTATGATTTTATATTTCAGAATCGTTTTATTCCACCACATTTGTGTCATTTTCCACTACCAAGATCGGAATCAACACCACCCAACACTCAATTGTGAAATGTATAATAAAAAGGACACAACTTTAATATTCAGGTGTTGTATTCGTCGGAGTTTGCTCTGAAATCCATTTGATTGAAATTACACCAAAGTTTTGTTTACTGTGTAGGTACCACTTGTAGTTGCGAGTACATTTGGGAAATTTTACCACTACATAATACATTACTATTGAAAGCTGTACGGTGTGTCCAATTTTCGACACTTTTGTACGAAATCATTGGGGGATAGAAAGTTGCGGTTTTCACATTATTCTCCTACTTTTTTGTGCAACAAATATTGCCGAAATCAGAACTATCTCTTTCCGTATCTCAGCTATCTTTCAATTTATAGAAAAAATAAAACTGTTACCCATGCATCTTTTTACTAAGAATCCAGTGACGTAGTCAGATTCTGGAAAAGAGATGTCATATTGTCAGTACTTCACTGTTCTTGATCTCTTCATCAGATATTGGATGAGCTCGATATTAAATACTTTCTCCGTTACATCAGATATATGACAGATGGCGCAATGGGTGTATGTACTTACCATGAATGGTATTCTTTCCTTGACTGGAATCTGTTGAACATTAGCTATCTTCCAGTTTGGGGAAAACACACGGAAATTGAGAAAACCTTGCAAATAAGAAATGTTGTTGATTCTAGTGCTCATTTCTTCAGAACGATTGAAGGAATTCCGTTTGGTATTTTTGGTATAAAGAGCTATCACAATGAGTCTAATTGTGCATTTGACGGAAACGATTCTACCAACCAAAGTAACTTCCTTGGTTGAGAGAGAAAATGAACTAGAAGTGGTGGCAAAGGTGCAAAAGAAACGGACACTATGTGTGTCGTGTGTATTACGTTAGCTTCATTTTCATCTCGATTCGTATTGCACATATAGTTGATGGCATATCATGAAAATTCAACAAGAATCAAGAAGGTTTTTGAGAAACATTATGAATTATCAGTTATGTTCAATATTTCAATAGTTAATATCGAAAGAGATAATTAAAAACAAAAAACTTTGCAAGCGAAAACTTCGAAAAAGCATCAGTTCTATCCGAATGTTGCTACATCATCACATGATATTTTTTCTGAGAATAACCCTGAATTTAAATATCTAATGAATATTTTATTCACCAAATTACTACCATATATTTGGAGCAGAATCTTACAATTCAGAAATATTCATGTCGCGAAATGACGTTCGTTATATTTGAATGTTTGTCTTGTAGAATTATGATCTGCGGACTCGGTTGTACAAAAGTCTTCTTCTTCAGTAGGAACTGAATCTCCTCGAGGCTTTTACCTTTCGTTTCAGGAAGATACAAATGAATGAAAACAGCCAGCAAAACACCGCTGATCGTGAATATATAAAAAGGCACATGCATCCCGAAAATATCTGCCAACCACATATATATCTGGATACTCAAGAGGGCTCCAAAGACGAACGTCAGCTCTCCGATACTCATCCCACGTGCTTTCACTTTTGCAGGAAAAATCTCAGCATTGAGGATTGGTGGAACGATACCCAAGCCAAACTTGAAGGCAGCCCCGTACACCATAACTGCGATCGAAGGCAGCCAACTGAAGCCACTCACGTCATAATTCGACACTTTCAAGTGAAGAAATATAGTGAGCACTAGCAAGCACAAAGTGGAGAGGACCGTGGAAACCAGCAGGAGCGGTTTCCTGCCATACTTGTCAACTGTCAGAGAAGCAGCCTGGGCAGATATCGCCATCACGATCGAGAATAGGATGGCCACTATGGTTGCATTCAAGTACAAGGAGCTGCAGGCCCCTAGGATCATGTGGAGGTTCATGACAGTCACGCTGCCTCCCACCATGTTGGAGCCGATGTTGAGGACAGTTATAATGATCATGGCTCTCCTGTTGCTCTGCACCAGGATGAGATCCTGCAGCCTACCGGTCTCGTTCTTCTGTCTCTCTATCGCGATGGTCATCTCCTTCAGCTCTTTTTGCACGTCTTGCCGCGGCCTGAAGTACTCCAAGGATTTCTTGGCTAACCCTGGCTGATCCACGTAGAGCAAGTAGTAGGGGGATTCTGGTACCCTGCTGAAAACCAGTAGTTCCACGGCCAGCACCCCTATCCCTATCACGGGTATGACGTAGAAGGGAAGGTAGGGCCCCAGGGTGTACATCAATATGAAGCCCAGGGGCATCATGAAGTTGAATATGCCGGATAGGAAGCCTCTTATCCTACTCTCGGCTATCTCCGCCACATACATCGGGGCAGCTACTGTGAACATGTTGGACACCGTGCCGAGAATCAATCTTGCCACGTGGAGGTACGCCATTTTGTTTGCCAGGGCGATCATCAGCCAGCCCAGCATCGCGATGCATGTTGCCACCATTATCAGGTTCTTCCTGCCGATGCGGTCTATCAGGAGGATGGTCAGGGGTAGTCCAGAGAAGGTGCCGATCATCAGTTCGGTCTGGAGCCATGCTGCCTCGTATTTTGTCGTTTCCAAATGACTGTTTTCTCCTGTCAGGTACGGTATCATCGGCGCCGTCCAACTGTAGTTCAGGCCAATAGAAATGGCGAACAGCGTAACTAGAAAACAATGAACATTCTGTTATTCTATTAGAAATGATCCAATGGAATTAATTTGTGGTCATCTGATTGAACACCACCAATCGAAACAACATTATACTAAAAACAGATATCCTATAGGGCTGTTTTCACTGAATCTACAATTCGATTTCGACATTTCAAATATTCAATGTTTCAAAATATCACGATTTGGTTTTAATACCTACTCAAGAAATCAATCATGAAATCATCGAATAAAATTCACCAAATAATAATGTTTACAGTAATAAATTTGTATGAAAAGCGTTTATGGACTCTTCCAATGTTGGAAAAGATGAATCAACAAAGAATTTTCTATCCGAATAACCCTCGAACATTGATGAATGCTAAAAAACTTTCTCAAGCTTGTTGCTTATAGGCTTTGTAAATAACACAATGATATCTTATTGTTATCAGGGGAAGAAATTGATGAAAATGAAAGTTTTTTTCTTAGAAAAGGATAGGTAGGATTTCAAGAAAACAGCTTCACGGTGTGTTATAACCTCGGATGGAACACTCTGATCATTGCTTGCAACAATATTCATATTGGAACATGTATGTCAGATATGAAAGATATCCAATTTGTTTGAAATGCTTGGTATATTCAATGAACATGGGAATAAGGTACATATTCGATTTATGTTGCTTTTTTTTTCTAATGATGTGTCACGAAAATATCATATGAAAACAATCAACATAGGACAATATGGAAAATAATCTCAAAGAACGATGGATTTCCTTATTGTGTATTGTGTATAATACAGTGTATACTGTATACAGTATAGCTCTGGCATACTAAGGGCCGGTTGCATAAAGATTCGACATACGATCAAATATTTAATTTGTTTATAACCACGGCAACGCATGCCTTAGCTCGCGCATTAGTAGAGTTAATCCCACGTTAAGTTAACAGAAGTCTTGACAGGCTTTTATGCAACCGGCACTATGAGAACGCATGTTTGGTGAGCAGCAAAGGGAATCCTTAGTTCTTTGATTTTATTTTCTATAAAGTCCTGTTTTGTTACTTAAATATATGTATTTTTTTAACCATAATCTACACTGAAAAATTCTTTTATTGGCTTTCAATAATTATAGAGTTTCTGTTACGGAATCCCTACCACCCAAAAAAACTGATCTAAATTCACCAGAGGAGTTCGTCAATTCTATAGAATAATACAATAGTTCGAATTAGTTTTATTGTATCATAATATATCATTTTTTTATATTTCGACTACCTAATCGGAATAAAATCTATAATGTTTGTGAAATATTGGGAAAGGATGTAGATACTCGAAATTTTCTTGGAATGTCGGTGATTATAGATCTCAATGGGTATTACGTTCCAGAACTTTGGCGTTGGAATATTATAGATTTAAGATTCTGTAACAAGCTCATGATGAAAAAAATTCGGTACGAGTGGAAGAACGAGTATAGAATTATTCATTCTAAATGACTAACACACTATAATTTCTCCACAATCAGAAAATTGAAAAACAATAAGACTAAAATGGCCTATGGACAGTTCGTATTTCATTGCTTTACGTTGCTTGCCTATAATTGAAAATGATTTCGGTATTGTCCAGAACTGATCGCTGAGAGAAAAGTAATATTTTTGAGAAAAGTTTCACAGGTCTCGAGCCTAACATTCCTGACAATGAAAGGGTGTTCTCTATCCGAGCCTGTCAAATTTCGAGGAGCAGAAAATATATTGTAACTCATTTCGTGTATTGAAAACGTTTCCAAGATAAGTATTATGTTCATCCTGGAAATTGCTACTGAAGCTTGTCATTTGTCGTTCTCATTAACTAGACGGTGTTTGGTCAAATCATAACAGTTGAATAATAAGAAATTACCAGCTATTGCTGCACTGAACTGGGTAGCAGTTCCTGCAAACTTTCCTTTACCACTATTCACCATTTCGTGAGCCACTTGATTGAAAACAAATTCCAGACTGAAATATAACAATGCAGCTCATTTATTTTAAAATGGCAATTAAAAAGAATATTTGATAGTCATCAATGTTGAAGGTCCTGAAAAGCGATATTTGCAATTCAATGAGACCCTATATCTATCTATATCGGATTCACTCCTTGTTGGTGTTATTCCACGGCAACAATGTTATAATATCAAATATAGCAGCAAAAACATTATATGAATGATTGTTGCTATCATCTACCAATGTTTTATCCACTTCATTGTTATTTCGCGTTATATGTTTCATATAAAGTAAACGTCCAGCAGTTTCTTCATAAATCATGATATGGGGTAGCTATACAAGATGCTTAAGAATCATATCATTGCGGATTAGATACGACTATTCTTATTGAGTCTCCATAATATTCATCGAATGTTGATATCATTTCTGAAAAACCGGGAGTGTAATATTCGAATTGATACTTGCTGAATTGTACATTCATAACATTGAATCGAAGTACCAAATTTGAAATATCCCTATGAAATAACAAAGAAGATATTGGGTAAATTGGTTCCGGGTATAGCCATAAGGATGTTTGGGATTGAGTCCCCACTTTTTGTCACACATTCTTCTGATGCACCTGTCTAGGGCTATTGATGCTTTTTTTGGCAATTTTCGTCATTTGGGCCATCCACGTAAGTCTTAAATCGAAAACTAACCCTTGGTGGGTACTTTGCTTCTTTGGCAAATGAAAAAACTGTGCTTTACAGCAGTGGTGGTTTCAGGCCTTGTACAGGGTGTCCCACTAAGGTCGGCGAGGTACGATATTATGGAAACCATAAACCTTAGGGCTCCTAGAAAAAAATATTGAGGACTAAATCGGCCAAGAGAAATTGATGGAAAATATTTTCAAGTTCCTAAAATGACCGCTAGAGGGCACAACTACTATGACATAAATGAAAATTCGATTTTTCTCGGAAAATCACCATATCAAGGTACTGTATCAATGACGGAAATGAAGAGTTTAGCAAAATTTGCGTCAGTTTGTTCTTTTACTTTTTTTTCATATCTCGAAAAATAATGGTGGAAGAAGCTGTTGAAAAAATATTTTTTTAAATCGCTGTATCTCCTGAACCCTTGCTCCAAATTTGATCAACTTGGGCTCGTTTGAAAGATAATTTCACAATCATTCGGACGCTCCATTCGATGTTGATCTCCAGTTCACACCACGTCTACTAGAGGGCGTTGTTCACCCAAGGTTCAGTTTTTTTCAGATTTTCTCAAAAAATTCAAATGGAATGCTACAAATTTCTAACATTTCTTTCGAAGAGAATAGTATTAGCTACAGTTTGGTGAAAACCGCGATTCGATATCTTCATTCGTTTTTCAGTTATTCGCAAATAATTAATTTAACCAGAAAATATCAAGTATTTTGTTGAAAAAAATATTCTATGATTTCCGTTTTCTTCAGTGAGTCTGCGTTGCAAGCGAAATGTGAGGTTATTCAATCCAATTCACCTGTGCTAGTGATTAAAACGGTTATTATTCAAATGTTCAGCCTTTTGGTGCATTCCGTACTATACGCAAAATAACAATTGATGCAAATGCCACTAACTGAGAATGAAAATGTGGATCCTACTAGTCGAGAACTAAACTGCGATAACGGAAAGTGACTTTTAATAATAACAAATACAACAATATCAAATACCCTCTACATTCTGAAGTCATTTCTATCACACATCTTTATCGACAACGTGATACAAAAAAATGTCCCTACAAATGTTCAAAACGCATTCCATTATTTTCAATGCAACTAGCATGATTGAAGAACGATTCCCATAGATATCACGATGTAAATAGAGGAATAGTTTGCATCAATTGTTATTTTGCGTATAGTACGGAATATTTTAGATCAACGCACAAATGCACCAAAATGCTGAACATTCGAATATAAACCGTTTTAATCACTAGCACAGGCAAATAGGATTGAATTACCTCATATTTTGCATGCAATGCAGACTAACTGAAGATAACGAAATTCGTAGAATTTTTTTTCAACAATAAATTTGATTTTTTCAGGTTGAATTAGTTATTTGCAAATAACTCAAAACGAATGGAGATATCGAATCGCGGTTTTCACCAAAATGTAGCTGATTCCATTCTTTTCAAATGTGATGATACAAATTTGTAGCATTCCATTTGAATTTTTTGAGAAAATCAGAAAAAAACTGAACCTTGGGTGAACAACGCCCTCTAGTAGACGTGGTGTGAACTGGAGATCAACATCGAATGGAGCGTTCGAATGATTGTGAAATTATCTTTCAAACGAGCCTAATTTGATCGAATTTGGAGCAAGGGTTCAGGAGATACAGCGATTTGAAAAATAATTTTTTCAACAGCTTCTTCCACCATTATTTTTCGAGATGAAAAAAAAAACAAAACAACAAACTGATGCAAATTTTGCTGAACTCTTCATTTCCGTCATTGATACAGTACCTTGATATGGTGATTTTCCGAGAAAAATAGAATTTTTATTTATGTCATAGTAGTTGTGCCCTCTAGCGGTCATTTTAGGAACTTGAAAATATTTTCCATCAATTTCTCTTGGCCGATTTAGCCATCAATATTTTTTTCTAGGAGCCCTAAGGTTTATGGTTTCCATAATATCGTACCTCGCCAACCTTATTGGGACACCCTGTATAGTGCTCGTTTTTTCGTGAATGCGACAATTTGTGTTTTTTGGGCATCAACTGATAGCTTTTCTCTTATGCACCAATTGTCATGTTGAGAAAAACTAATCGGTGTACTTCATTATTAGCAGAGTGATCTCGGCATTTCAGCCATCATCAGTGCTAGCCTATAACCAATAAATATTTTTGGTATGTACCCTTTGAGATTCTTGAAAGTGTTAAAATAGCATAGAGAATGAATGAAAGTTGAAAATTATTATAAGTTACTCACTCCTTAGGTAATGCAAGAGTTTTATATAAAGGTTATGCATTGTGAAAGGCAGAAATGTCAATCCCATATTCCACATAACATATAAAAGGTAAAATTGTTTCACAAAATCCTTTTTTTACAAAGGGTTAACAAAGTAGCCGTCGGCGATTTCAAATCTGAACACAAAGTTGATGTTTTCCGAGGAATGTCATTATTTGACAGCATTGCCGTTCGTGCACGGAAATAATTAAGTTACAGAATATTTGCGCTCGCATCCATCATTGTTGAAAACAAACAAAAAATAGTGACAGTGAATAATCTAACACATACCCCCTAATGTAGAAAGTGTAAACATTGTAAATTTGAACCTACTACCAGAGAACTCGATAAAAAGTATGATTCATGATATGATAGATTCATGACATGATGGTGCCATGAAATGCTTGAATGCTAAAGATATTAAAGTACAAAGTATCATAAGCTTGTCTAATTACTCAAAAAACACCAGTCCGTTGAATATAAAGGAAAAATAAGTTTGACTATATCTATTTGGTTCATAACGTATTACAAATGTTAAAAAGACATAGGTTTTCAAGTAGCCTCAATAGCCAACGGGTTCAAAGCACGATTCCTCAAGCCGCCAGGAGCCGTATTCTCGATAAGTGCACCTATTTGTTTTCAAAGCGAGTGTTTACAGCGAGAGCCCTTTTTATCATTCGTTTTGGCGTTTGTGACGTTTAATAGGTGAATTTTCAATGATCACCAAAATAAATTAAGTTCATTTGAATTATTTATAATGGAAAATGAACTTGAAGATATAGAAAACGCGGGAATCCGTTTCATGATTCGAGTGATAAACAATGTATGAAAATGTTTCGCCTCTTCAAAGAATTGGTTCTATACCTCAAAGATATTCATATACCTAAAAAAAAGAGAGATATAACATCTCAATATGTCACACCCGCGAATTGTGATTTGGATATACCAACAAAATAGTAAGTTCCCTATATCCATGTTTAATCGAAAAGTGAAATGTTCCACAAATGTTACTAAATGGATATTTGCTGTAATTTACTTTTTTTTTGTTTCACAGCCATCAGTTTCAAGATGTGTGAATAATGGAGTTGTGGAGGTACTAAATCGACAAGAGGTTCTCCAAAGATTTGTGAAATTCCCTAATGAGAATGGACGAGTACACAGAAGACAATAATATACCAAGAATCAATCCAGAATTGGCGGCTGGTAGGAGGCTACGAAATTAGGTATTTAATGTCTTCAAGCTGATTAATAATTCATCACTCTCATCTTGTACTAATACCAAAAAGACGTTGTCTAATTCAATCCATAAATATGTATATGTACTTGATGTTTTAAAGTTTTTTAAAATCAAGCGAGTTTCCACATTCTATAATAAAGGCATTTGCTATTCAGTATAGCACATATTTCCATCAATTTTCTCTGGGCATCGTTGTTAGTGAACTGGTTGGTGAATTTACTAGATTTTCAAGATCCGAATTCTTCCTTAGATAGGTACTCGAAGAGGCATTTTTTTGCAGTCCTTTTTGTATCACTTTTCTTTTTAATGGACCAATCAAATTTCATTCGTGGTGCCGGATTTTTGTTCGCATGTTTTCCATCGTATACGTTTCGAGAAACGAGTGGTTGCAAAGAGAATACCACTTTGGAGAAGTACGCGCATTTGAACCAAAAAGTTCACTTGTCGAGAATACGGCCCCAGATTGGGTTCGATACCTGGGCGGGGAAATCAATTTTTAATCTATGATTCTTGTTTTCTTATTTTGTGCTAGATGTATGAATGATTGGATTGAATTTTCAATATAATAGTATGAATAATTAATTAAATTAATGATTCAGATGAAGAATATTATAAAATGTAAGTTAATTGAATGAAGTATCGAGTTTTCTTGTCTAGGAACTGTGTTTGTAGAAAAAAATATTGTATGTATTTATAGCGCCAAGTGTCTTGCCGCTCTCGACTGTCTTTTTCGAGAGTCAATCTATCACTTTGCGCTCTAAATATACAAATAATTGGGATGAGATGAGTGGAATAACATTTCAAAATCATATCAAATGTGTCCTTCAGGTAGGAGCCACAACTGACTTCACTGGGTCATGAAATGAGTAGATAACTGGACTAATTGATCTGGAAATTGAGTTAACTTATTCGAAATATTTGACATGATATGACATAGAATCATAAAACAATTGTGTGGCGGATGAATCTTAAAGCTTAAACGAGGTACCAGAAGATCGATTTCATTCAACTGATGGAATCGACATTTGATTTATATGCATAGGATAAAATCAACAGAGAAGTTTAAAGTAGAATAACATCATCATGCATTGCACGATGTTCCTTCATCATGAACATTATAGGTTTTCCTCTCGTGCAGTCGAGTTGAAATAAATTTTTTTGAATTGATTGTTTGATAGTGATTCACACCAGCGTGAGTATATTAATTTTTGCCTTAAAGGTATTAATTTGATTTCCTCGAGGTCTGGAATATTTTATGTATACTATAATAAAGAGCAAAACACGATGCTAACACACCACATGAAGAGAAACACAGCAAAATGATATTTGTATCTTACTCTAGTGGCGCTGTGATCTTAAGGTGGATTCATCCAACATTATTTTATTCAACTAAACGTCATTTAAGAAAATAAATCGATTGAACTTCTTAAGTTAAGTCAAGTGATTGCTTGAACATTTGCATTATTTATGTATACTTCAACCCTATTAGATTCAGTTAAATTAAGATAAGTAATGTTGCATGAATCCACCTTTAGAGACCAGGTGCAATTGAAATCACGTGTCTATCAAAATTGGCGACATCTAATGAATTCTATTTCTGGATATCACCATCATATGACTGCAATACTACAATGTCAATTTGGGTTCAATACTTGGTTGTGACGTATGTACCAATATAGGTATCATTTCGGTATATGATACCATGGCCACCACTCAAAAAACTATTATTATTTTGCAGTATTTCAATAAATCAATCGTGGTAAAAAAACTATATTCCTCATCTTCAACAACCTGCTCTGATACAAAAACTTCCTCTTAGTTTTGAATCCCGATTGAACGAAATTTGACATATTTTCCACTAGCCAAAATGCCAAGCCAACGAACTTGGAATTGGATATTGGAAGATAATATTCTTGTGACTTGAAATAACTGAAAAAACAAATCTTGTTGCAGGTGTCAATAACCTATATGTTTGAAATATATTATAACAGCAAAATGTTGGAAAAATCAGTTGAACACAAACCAAACTTTTCATTTGAAGTTCAACATGTCTTACAATATATTATATTACGAGTGGATTTTGTATTTTCCATCATTAATTTCTGTCTTCACTATACTGAAACACGAAATATCTCAAAACTCTGCTACTTTGAGTTGCTTCATTATCATCATTATATCAACCCAAATCACTTTATTTATACTAAATAAACTCCAAATCACTGATTCGTAACGAAATTCAGAGAAAAAAAATCCGGTATATTTATTAATTGACCTAGTCTAACAACAGCGCCCGTAGTTTCGCACTACTACTGAAAGGTTGAATCAATTCAATATCGAACATATAGATAATACTTTTTTTGAAATCGCGTTATAAATACTTATATTTGAATCTTTCTCATAATTTTAATTATTTATTCATTCATTTTATTTTAATTTTTAATTCAACTTTTGTTTTTTCAGGCTATTCAACTTTTCTTTTTTCAGGCTATTGATTTCTAATTCAACCTTTCTTTTTCAGGCTATTGATTTCTAATTCAATTTTTCTTATTTTCAGGCTCATCGACTAGTTAAACTCCCATTTAAATCTACATTTTTCGACTTCATATATACTAACACTAATACTAACCTGATTTATTGATACTCGAATCTTCTTGATTCGATAAAATAGTTAATTTTTATTCATCACTTATTTCGTTTTTTCAGCATAACTCATCTTTTCTTTTCTCAGGATTCAAATCTTCATACCTTTAGACAATGGGAGTCCGAAACTTTTCTTCACAACTCGAGACATTGTCAGCCACCTTCAAACAAAACTTATATTAATCCTAGATAGGTATGCCTCATCTTCTCGGAAATATAGGGTATAATCTTCCAACGATAGGATATTCGACTACGCCGGTCCTGAACTATTGCTGCACGTGCCAATTCCACAGTCGTTCGACTCGTTCGTCGTCCAGCAATGGTCGAAGCGAACCGTTTTCATCGAGTATAGGTATATTTTGAACAAGCATTGTATGATGAAAGTAAGGTGGCAATAGAAAACGTCAGCGAATATCAGTACCGCGTTGAGTTTTGGCCGATACGGTGAGATTTTCAATCTCATCGATAATGAATATTTATAGAGGTCGGATTAATCAGTTTCGAGCTGCCATTTCAGGTGAGCGAGCACGCACATATATTAGTATAACGACATTTCGATATGATTTTGGTTTAAAACTGCATGGTTTGTGGTTTGCGATGTAAGGTTATTGATTATAGGTTTCTACTAGTGAGTACGACCCAACATGCGTTGCAATACCAGTGTATTGGTTATGTTGGTATTTTAATTATTCTGTTCATTAAAATGTTTTGGAAACCGGCTATTCACTTTTAATGCTAAGCAATACGCTATCTGGCGGAGTAATCTCGCATCAATGTCACGTGACCAGCAAGTGTGATTGCTTTGTGTTTATTTACCTCCAAGCATGCATTTGTGTGGGGATTATAGTTGTTTAAAGTGATAAATAATTTGTTAAAAGTGAAAATGACCAGCAGAGCAATTTGTTGTGTACCTGGATATACTCTTTGAATAAACGAATTGACCTGTCATCATTTTCCAAATGAGGGTCAGAGAGTTGAGAAAATTGGAGAATCTGGAATGATGACTGTCGTTGATAGAAAGAAACAGTGGGAGATCCGAGGGAAGATCAAATTGAAAATAGGAATGAGAGTTACCAAAAATATGAGTTTGTTCTAAACTTGTTGTTGAGGACGAACTCCTAGTGATTGTAAGTATTTTGTTTTCTATTTCTATCATATGTGGTTAAAACATCAATCTTTCAGGGGGCTATCAGAAACGGTACCTGAAAAAGACTGCTGTACCAAATAAAAACTTACTTGTATCCAGTGTTATAACAAAATCGAAAAGTCTAGAGATAGAAGAGAAAAAGAGAAGATATGATAAACTTATTGAAAGAAGACAGGCAAGTTCTCTTTTTGGTTATTTTTATTGAAATCAAAAATAAGTACTACTTATGATTATCATTGAAGTAATTTCAAATTTTAGGTTAATTAACTTCCTTCCACCTCCAATGATGACATGATATCAAACTCATTTAGTGAATTTGATGGAACTAAAGCACTACTCGAGCTTCAACACCATTCGTTGAAGACACTTTCAATGAAACTTCACATTCCATGAAGATATTTATTGATGTTGCCACTCAAAAAGAAGATTTCAATGATCACAAGGACTTCATGTGCTAAGGAGATTCAAGTGAACAAAAACTGACCTTCATTTTCTGATTTTAGCCCAACTGAGAATTCCATCATCATGCTATGAAGAAAAGTTGTTACAAATATTTATAAATTAAATAATACACAGAAATTCTATGCTTTTATTGTGTACAGGAAATGTCATATTTTTTCAAAAATTGTTTTCTTTTACAAGTGTGAAAAACCCCTCAGAAGAAAAATTTCCTGACTTGATGGATCTTGAAGTAATGCTTTTTAAAAATTGTTGTTGCCACCAATAGTTGATACCCTATATCATTAAATATTTCAGAGTTATAAATAAATCAATTCAAAGATATCAAACATTTTATTCATGAAAGATTGTGTAGTTTTTGCAAAACAACTAACCACAAAACATTATGAATCATGTTATCAGAATTTGGGAGTGCTGTTGAGGCCAACTGAAACATGTCTAGCCAACACATTTGATGGCATGAAACATATTGAGTTTTTTTCAGTGACTGTGGCAAATATTCATCTGTATTCTGTTGCATTGATATTCTGAACTTTCCATAACATGGTTCTCTGAAAGCAAAACAGTATAGATAGTGCTGCTGCTACATGATTGCAAGATTCTGAACTGCCTGCCTTACAGCTGCAAGTAAAAGTCTGTATTTTAAACTTTCTATCTGAAATAACTGAAAATATTCCATTAGTTTTATGGGGATCACCTTTCACTGCACTAGTTTGCAAACATTATGATCTGATCATCCATTTCTTGTCCACTTTTTCTCTAACTCCACAAATAATAACATGGTTGCCTGCTAGAAGAGCTTCACCTTCTAGGATGCATATACTGTTTGGAGAAGCATATAAATAATCAAAAATTGAGGAAAATGGCAGAAATATCATTAAATCTCTTCAAACAAATATCAGAAAAATTTATAACAGATTATCCTGTACGTAAAAGATGAAAAAGCTAGCTCCACCATAATAAACTCATAGGTTATTCACAATGCAATCACACTTGGCGTCAAAAACATATGTTTTTCAACAGAATGACAGCGCGGGAAAACTTAGGTTAAAATGTCAATAGTGCGTTCGTGAATAAATCAGAAGCTTTCCCGATATTATGTCAGCTGGCAACACTGCTTCCCAGTGCTCTTCATTTGAAATGAATCATACTTGCGGTCGGTTGCCATACGATGTTTCCATTGGCTTGTATCTAGTTTTGACAAATTTCTCCTGTGCCACACATGAATTTTTTCAATAGCCAGACCTGGATAAAGACAGGCAGTGTTCGTCTGGATCACTCTGGAGGTCACGGTCGCTCCATCGATCATCGATGTCAAAACAAATAAAACAATAGACGTATTATTGTATTTATGACTGTTTTGTTTTGCGAAGAAAAAACGTTTATTCATATCATTCATATATTATAGTTGGATAAAGTGCAAGATTACTCGCCAGAAGAAATAAGTGATAAGTTTTTCACATCCCTAATAATATTGCTGATAAGAAGTCAACGTGACCAGATACGAACCAGTGACCAGTGGGGTACCAAGTTGAATTTCAGCACCAAATAATGGAAGTTTACTTTAAATGCTGCAAAAACCAAGAATCGCAAAACTTGTATTGTATAGTATGCTTTGAAGTATTTCATCGTACCTGTATAGAAAAAAAGAAATTCTGTAAAGATCTGGGTGGTGGCAAGTTATACTGTTCGCTGAAATGCGAAAAAAAAGGTATTTCCCATAAAGTGGAACTTGACAAGGCACTTGAGAAAGTTGCTATAATGAAAAAACAAATATGCGAAAGGGACTTACTACTACAGAAGAATGAAGATGATGCAAATGAAGAAGTCGAAAAACTTAAATAGGTAATTAACCAATTGAAACAAACAATAGAAGAAAATAACATACATATCAAACGGCTAAACAGAAGAACAAGGGATTTTGAAGATGAAGTAATGGAAAGAGATGAAAAAGACCTTGTAATGTTGAAGTAACAGAGTGATATCATAGAAAAACTAAACAAAAAAATTATTGAAATCAAAGAAACAAATCAGTCCTATGAAAATAATATGAAAATTAGGATTGATGAAAATAAATTGTTAGCAGATGAGCTCAAGCGAATGGAGGAAATATGCAGAAGCATGGTGGAGTCAATCAAAATTTTAGAACAGGAAAATACCAGGTACAGCAGAGAACTGACTGAACTGAAAAGTCAGATAGACGTATGTTATCCCCGGACAAATTTTGCAGTGGATACAAAGATTCTTGAAGAAAGGAAACATGAACAAATCTTTTCAAATAAAGAAGACGAAGCTATTGAACAACTCTCTTCTAATAAAGAAGAAGAAGCAGTCGAAAGTGAGAGAAATAAGATTTTGATATTATGTGATGAAGGAGGCAGGAACGTAGGAAACTTATTGAAGTTGAATATGAAGAATGACCATCTGACCTCAACTATTGAAAATATGAAGAAAAATAATACCCCGAATAGTACCAATCTCAAAAATGTAGGGCAAGAAATAACAGAAGTGGAGTCTGACAAGGGTTCGGTTGTTAAGTCCAAGGCCGACAATTGCAACAAGGGACGAGGAAATACTAGACCGAGCATCAGCAGTGTACATAAATGGATCACAATGGGTAGTGGAACCAGTAATAAAGGAAAAAAAAAGTCTTATTTTATGTGATCAACATACACTTAATTTGCAATTAATACTGAATCACAAACTAAGCAACTATGAGATACAAATGATCAGTAAGCCTTTTGCTTTATTTGAACAAGTCATTGAAAATCTGGTGAGCCTGTCTTCTGAGTACACAATGAATGATCATATTATAATACAAGCAGGATCAAATAACTTTGAAAGGAATCAATATCCATCCTTCAGAATATTGAACAAAGTGATCAAACAATGTACCCACACCAACATTATTTTAACCTCAGTACCCTACATGAACAACTATAGAACAAATATAAGGATTCATAAATTCAATATCGCTTTGAATAAATATACAATGAAATTAAATTCATTTTCTGAAGGCACTGTTTCTTTCTTGGATGTGAATAGTAAAAAAGGTTTTATCTTAAATAACAATGAAATATTCAAAAAAATAGCAATCTTGATACGTAATGAGAATGTGAAGTTGCACAATGCACTAATATTTGTTGAAACCAATAATGACATAATCGATTTTTTAGACCCACCTATTGTATCGGAGGAATTAATGATATAAATGGCAATGCAGGTATACAGGTGGCAAGAAATAAATATAAAACTAATTTAAAAGGTGCTGAAGATCTGGGCAAAATAACTGTGTGTCATCAAAACATCCAGTGTCTTGGTGATAAAATCATGCAGTTTGATGTTTTAACAGATTGTGATCTTTTATGTGATATTCTTTTCATATCTGAGCACTGGCAAAATAACGTACAGCTTGAGGTTATAAAGCTAAAAAATTATAGCCTGAGTAGTAATTTTTGTAGGAGTGTGATGAAAAATGGTGGTGTGGCAATCTATAAAAATGACAACTGTAAATTAGACACGGCAATAATTGATTTAACAAATTTCTGTATGGAAGGAGTTTTTGAATGCTGCGGAATCGTTGCAGCTAAAAATAAAATGGTTTTTGTGTGCATCTACAGACCTCCGTCTGGTAATCTTAACTCATTTCTAAACCACTTGAACGGACTGTTGTGTTTTTTAACGGAAAAATATGAAAATGTGATATTAGGAGGAGATTTTAATATTAATTTTACTGGTGAAAGTAGGGAATTGAATTTACTTTGGGATCATCTAGCAAGTTTCAACCTAAAACATACTATAAATGAGCCAACGAGGATAACGCCTCACTCAAGTACTTGTTTGGATAATTTTATTGTTAAAGAGGACTTGGAATATGAAGTAACTGTTAAGGACTTTAATCTCTCTGATCATTCTGCCCAATTTATTAAATTTTCAATAAAAACAACTGTGGAGATAAGGGATAACATACTGAAATATAGTAGATTATTCACGGAAGACTACTTGGAAAATTTCAAAACACTATTGCAAAATGAATCATGGTTTGATATATATAAAGAAACATGTCCAAATAAAGCCTATGAAACCCTCCACAATATTATTCAATATTATATCGAATTAGCTTTTCCTTTGCAACGCTTTCCAATAACAGTCAAAAAACATAATACAGATTTTTTTACTCCAGAACTGTATGAATTAAAAAACCAAGTGTCCCTATATTCAGAATGTGCTAAAGTAAGTGAACAGTATAAGGAAATCAGTAGACAAGTGACACAGACTTATAGAGAGAAATTGAACACTGGATACAAACAGTACGTAGAAAATAAAATATCTACTTCAATTAGTAAATCGAAGTCCATGTGGCAAATGATAAACAAAATTCAAAAAAAGGGGTACAAGTCAAATGAAATCAAAATATATGAAAATGATAGGGGAGTACCATACACTTACATGGCAGATAACTTCAATATAGTATTTTCCACTGACTCAAAGCAAGAAAATTTTGATCTTGATTATATGAGAAGAAATGTTACAATATGCCCGAACTCCATATTTATACATCCGATTAATGAGTATGAATTAATTGAATTAGTCAAGAACTTAAAAAACTCAAATGCCAGTGGCCATGATGAAATTTCAAACAACCTGCTGAAAAAATGTGCAAATGAATTGTGCAGCCCCTTAAAATATATTATTAATATGTCTACGGAACATGGAGTTTTCCCGGAATTGTTAAAAAAGGCATTGGTAGTTCCAGTCTTAAAAAAAGGGGATAGCAATCTCTATGAAAATTATAGAGGAATTAGCTTACTGCCCAGTATATCTAAACTCTTTGAACTCAATATAAAAAATCAGTTAATGTCGTTTTTTTCAGCTAACCATCTCCTCTCTAAAAATCAGCACGGTTTCACTAAAAACAAAAGCACAGAAACAGCACTGTATGAATTTAATGAGCATGTAATAAATGCACTCGATGGCAAGTTACATATTTGTGGACTCTTTATAGACTTTTCAAGAGCTTTTGACTGTGTTAGTCATGAGCTATTACTTGATAAATTAGAAAGATATGGAATAAGAGTTTCTCTAAAATTACTGAAATCATATTTAGAAGACAGAAGCCAAAAAGTCATTGTTGGAAATACAAGTAGTCAGTCAGTAACCATTAAGCAGGGTGTCCCTCAGGGTTCGATACTCGGACCATTACTATTTTTGATGTACGCAAATGACTTGATGGAATATTTCCACAATTTGTCCTCAATTCATGTGGTGGCGTATGCAGATGACGCAAATTTCCTTGTTGAGGATCAGAATATATCAGCAGTGAAAGGGAAAACCGAGACTTTATATGAACAAATTCAATAATGGGCAAATAAAAATCAGCTGACGCTTAACATATCTAAAACGTCTCTGATAAAGTTCACAATTGGTAATATTTCAGAAAACTTTGGTATCTGTGAAAGTGAGGAAATGCAAGTTACATCTAGTGAAACTGCTAAGATGTTAGGTCTTACGCTGGATTACAAACTCACGTGGACACCTCACATTGAAACACTGTGTAATAAATTAAGAAGGAACTGTTATGCTTTGAGATTTATGGCCAATTTCTGCAGTAAGAGTATACTACTTAATTTATACTATGCGACCATAAATTGTCATTTACGGTACGGAATTCTAAATTGGGGGACAGGGACATCTGCTGAAAGAGTCTTTATTCTGCAAAAGAGTGCAGTAAGAATTATTTCAGGAATTGGATGGAGAGAAACTTGTAAAGATGCATTCAAAAACCTTAAAATACTTACTATCACTGGTCTTTATATTTATGAATTATGTATTTACGTATACAAAAACAAATCAAAATTTCTGTCTCAGCAACATCAGTACTCCACGCGATTCAGAAATCAATTAGTGCCAAATGCACATAGAACTACTCTGTATCAGAAAAGCTTTCTTTATCTTGGACCTAAACTCTTCAACAAGTTAGATAATATGACAAAAAATTCACCAAATTTAGACATTTTCAAAGCAAGATTAAAGAAAGCCTTATTGGAAAAAAATTGCTACACACTAGATGAATTTTAACTGATAAAATTTTATTTTTTAACTGTACAAACCTTCTGATGTTTTCCTTGTTATTGTACTTATATAAGGATGATTTTTTTCTTTTGTATTTAGTACTTTTAAACGAGGAATGAATAAATATTATTATTATTATTATTATAGCTATTTCGCTATTTGTGTATTTAGAGCGCTAGATTGCCGCTCGAAAAAGACAGTCGTTAGCACCAAGACAGTTTGCGCTCGAAATACACACAATAATTTAATTCGATTAACTCAAATTTTATGATATCCTTCATCAGAATTATTAATTTCATTGATTATTCACTATTATATTGAAATTCAATCCAATCATTTATACATCTAACAGAAAAGAAATGCCCTGTCCAGGGATGGAACCCGGGCTGGCGACTTGATTGAGGAGTCGCGCTTTGAACCCGTTGGCTATTGAGTCTACTTGAAAACTCACGTCTATCCCACAGTTATAATACGTTATGAACCAAAAATATATAGTCAAAGTTATTTTAGCTTTATATTCAACTGACTGTTGTTTTCGAGAAATACGACAAGTTTAGAATACTTAATTTGATATCTGTAGCATCATTCAATCATTTCATGGGATCATGTCATGAATCTATAATATCATAATTCATACTTTTCCTCGATTTGTCTGGTAGGATGTTCAAATTTGCAGTGTTCCCACTTTCTGCTACATCAGGAGATGTGTTATATATAATTCATTGTCACTATTATTTTCCATCATGCAACAGAATGAAGAGTTCGTTTATCAACAATGATGGATGCGAGCCGCTAATATGCTGTAATCTTATGACATTATTTTCGCGCACGAGCGGAAATGCTGTCACTTCAGGACATTCTTCCAAAAACGTCTCTGTGTGTTAAGATTTGAAAGCGTGAAAGGTTACTTTGTTGCTGTTGTATTTGCTTTTTGAAACCGAACATACCAAAGATGTTTCACTCGTTCACTCTCACCGCCTATCATCGCGGTTTAGAGCGATATCAAAATAGTTTGATTCACTCATGGCGATCGAGCTGTCGACCACGCGATAACTCGCACGTTCATTGGTGATCTTCAAACCTCGTGACATCCCCTGCATGTAGATAGATCAAAGTATTTATTCATTCAGTTTCTCGTTTCGACCGGTTGAAGTATTTCTTGGTTCATCTTCACAAGACAATGAAGGAAGAATTGATAGATTTGGTTTTAGTGCTCTTCCTGAATGAGATGGGTTTGGTTTATAGAATAAGCACCAAAGATGCATCGTCACAAATAATCCATCAGTATTCACTTGAAGACATATCAGCTCAAATACATGATTGACTATTTCAGAAAGTTTTTCCGAAATATGTTAAAAAACTGAAAAGAGAGTATCTTTGGCAGGGACGGCCCTGGGTGCACTAGACGACGTCATTTATGGGCGCCAAAAACAAGAAATATTGTGCAGCAGACCATGGTGGAGATACCATGTCAGTAAATAATTTGTTGTGCATGAGTTATGCCCAATATTTCAGTCTACTCTGAAGTGAAATGAAATAAATTATGATGAAATCATCTGAATACTCCTCCAAAATACTGAAACGCACTCCTAATGCTGAGTCTCCATACTGACAGTACAACGTCGTCGTCATGACTGCATGACCACTAATCTTTGATTATGCTGCTGTTAGGTTCGGTGTGAGGGTTACCAAATGTTATAAACAGCGTTGAAACGTTGCGCAGTTGCTGTTCAAAGTTGAAATTCAGGTAACTTTCGCGCTTTCTAATTTGACGTCGTGCCTATGATTGGTCAAATCGCAGTGTAGTCGCGCAGTTCGCAGTCGTGGCGTTGGTATGGAGACTTACCATCATGCTGAGTCTCCATACTGACAGTACAACGTAGTCGTCACTACTGCATGACCAATAATCTTTGATTTTGCTGCTGTTAGGTTAGGTGTGAGGTTACCAAATGTTATAAACAGCGTTGAAACGTTGCGCAGTTGCTGTTCAAAGTTGAAATTCAGGTAACTTTCGCGCTTTCTAATTTGACGTCGTGCCTATGATTGGTCAAATCGCAGTGTAGTCGCGCAGTTCGAAGTCGTGGCGTTGGTATGGAGACTTACCATCATGCTGAGTTTCCATACCGACAGTACAACGTAGTCGTCACTACTGCATGACCACTAATCTTTGATTTTGCTGCTGTTAGGTTAGGTGTGAGGTTATCAAATGTTATAAACAGCGTTAAAACGTCGCGCAGTTGCTGTTCAAAGTTGAAATTCAGTTAACTTTTCCGCTTTCTAATTTGACGTCGTGCCTATGATTGGTCAAATCGCAGTGTAGTCGCGCAGTTCGCAGTCGTGGCGTTGGTATGGAGACTTACCATCATGCTGAGTTTCCATACCGACAGTACAACGTAGTCGTCACTACTGCATGACCACTAATCTTTGATTTTGCTGCTGTTAGGTTAGGTGTGTGGTTATCAAATGTTATAAACAGCGTTAAAACGTTGCGCAGTTGCTGTTCAAAGTTGAAATTCAGTTAACTTTCCCGCTTTCCAATTTGACGTCGTGCCTATGATTGGTCAAATCGCAGTGTAGTCGCGCAGTTCGCAGTCGTGGCGTTGGTATGGAGACTTACCATCATGCTGAGTTTCCATACCGACAGTACAAGGTAGTCGTCACTACTGCATGACCACTAATCTTTGATTTTGCTGCTGTTAGGTTCGGTGTGAGGTTATCAAATGTTATAAACAGCGTTAATACGTTGCGCAGTTGCTGTTCAAAGTTGAAATTCAGTTAACTTTCCCGCTGATTGGTCAAATCGCAGTGTAGTCGCGCAGTTCGCAGTCGTGGCGTTGGTATGAAGACTTAACATCATGCTGAGTTTGCATACCGACAGTACAACGTAGTCGTCACTACTGCATGACCACTAATCTTTGATTTTGCTGCTGTTAGGTTCGGTGTGAGGTTACCAAATGTTATTAACAGCGTTAAAACGTCGCGCAGTTGCTGTTCAAAGTTGAAATTCAGTTATCTTTCCCGCTTTCTAATTTGACGTCGTGCCTATGATTGGTCAAATCGCAGTGTAGTCGCGCAGTTCGCAGTCGTGGCGTTGGTATGGAGACTTACCATCATGCTGAGTTTCCATACCGACAGTACAAGGTAGTCTTCACTACTGCATGACCACTAATCTTTGATTTTGCTGCTGTTAGGTTAGGTGTGAGGTTATCAAATGTTATAAACAGCGTTAATACGTTGCGCAGTTGCTGTTCAAAGTTGAAATTCAGTTAACTTTCCCGCTGATTGGTCAAATCGCAGTGTAGTCGCGCAGTTCGCAGTCGTGGCGTTGGTATGGAGACTTACTATCATGCTGAGTTTCCATACCGACAGTACAAGGTAGTCGTCACTACTGCATGACCACTAATCTTTGATTTTGCTGCTGTTAGGTTCGGTGTGAGGTTATCAAATGTTATAAACAGCGTTAATACGTTGCGCAGTTGCTGTTCAAAGTTGAAATTCAGTTAACTTTCCCGCTGATTGGTCAAATCGCAGTGTAGTCGCGCAGTTCGCAGTCGTGGCGTTGGTATGAAGACTTAACATCATGCTGAGTTTGCATACCGACAGTACAACGTAGTCGTCACTACTTCATGACCACTAATCTTTGATTTTGCTGCTGTTAGGTTCGGTGTGAGGTTACCAAATGTTATTAACAGCGTTAAAACGTCGCGCAGTTGCTGTTCAAAGTTGAAATTCAGTTATCTTTCCCGCTTTCTAATTTGACGTCGTGCCTATGATTGGTCAAATCGCAGTGTAGTCGCGCAGTTCGCAGTCGTGGCGTTGGTATGGAGACTTACCATCATGCTGAGTTTCCATACCGACAGTACAAGGTAGTCGTCACTACTGCATGACCACTAATCTTTGATTTTGCTGCTGTTAGGTTCGGTGTGAGGTTATCAAATGTTATAAACAGCGTTAAAACGTCGCGCAGTTGCTGTTCTAAGTTGAAATTCAGTTAACTTTCCCGCTTTCTAATTTGACGTCGTGCCTATGATTGGTCAAATCGCAGTGTAGTCGCGCAGTTCGCAGTCGTGGCGTTGGTATGGAGACTTACCATCATGCTGAGTTTCCATACCGACAGTACAACGTAGTCGTCACTACTGCATGACCACTAATCTTTGATTTTGCTGCTGTTAGGTTAGGTGTGAGGTTATCAAATGTTATAAACAGCGTTAAAACGTCGCGCAGTTGCTGTTCAAAGTTGAAATTCAGTTAACTTTCCCGCTTTCTAATTTGACGTCGTGCCTATGATTGGTCAAATCGCAGTGTAGTCGCGCAGTTCGCAGTCGTGGCGTTGGTATGGGGACTTACCATCATGCTGAGTTTCCATACCGACAGTACAACGTAGTCGTCACTACTGCATGACCACTAATCTTTGATTTTGCTGCTGTTAGGTTAGGTGTGAGGTTATCAAATGTTATAAACAGCGTTAATACGTTGCGCAGTTGCTGTTCAAAGTTGAAATTCAGTTAACTTTCCCGCTGATTGGTCAAATCGCAGTGTAGTCGCGCAGTTCGCAGTCGTGGCGTTGGTATGAAGACTTACCATCATGCTGAGTTTGCATACCGACAGTACAACGTAGTCGTCACTACTGCATGACCACTAATCTTTGATTTTGCTGCTGTTAGGTTAGGTGTGAGGTTATCAAATGTTATAAACAGCGTTAAAACGTCGCGCAGTTGCTGTTCAAAGTTGAAATTCAGTTAACTTTCCCGCTTTCTAATTTGACGTCGTGCCTATGATTGGTCAAATCGCAGTGTAGTCGCGCAGTTCGCAGTCGTGGCGTTGGTATGGGGACTTACCATCATGCTGAGTTTCCATACCGACAGTACAACGTAGTCGTCACTACTGCATGACCACTAATCTTTGATTTTGCTGCTGTTAGGTTAGGTGTGAGGTTATCAAATGTTATAAACAGCGTTAATACGTTGCGCAGTTGCTGTTCAAAGTTGAAATTCAGTTAACTTTCCCGCTGATTGGTCAAATCGCAGTGTAGTCGCGCAGTTCGCAGTCGTGGCGTTGGTATGAAGACTTACCATCATGCTGAGTTTGCATACCGACAGTACAAGGTAGTCGTCACTACTGCATGACCACTAATCTTTGATTTTGCTGCTGTTAGGTTCGGTGTGAGGTTATCAAATGTTATAAACAGCGTTAAAACGTCGCGCAGTTGCTGTTCAAAGTTGAAATTCAGTTAACTTTCCCGCTTTCTAATTTGACGTCGTGCCTATGATTGGTCAAATCGCAGTGTAGTCGCGCAGTTCGCAGTCGTGGCGTTGGTATGGAGACTTACTATCGTGCTGAGTTTCCATACCGACAGTACAAGGTAGTCGTCACTACTGCATGACCACTAATCTTTGATTTTGCTGCTGTTATGTTCGGTGTGAGGTTATCAAATGTTATAAACAGCGTTGAAACGTTGAGCAGTTGACGTCGTGCCTGTGATTAGGCGCAGTGCAGTCGCGCAGTTCGCAGTCGTGGCGTTGGTATGGAGACTTACCATAATGGCACTTCAAAAAACTGTTCATAAATACTCTTCAGTTAGAGATGCGCTCCAGATTCAGAGTCTTTGTCACTAATTCAGATCATGAAAGCAATTCAAGTTCATAGTATCAATGGTGGCGTCGTATGATATATCGTAGATAACGAGTGAACATTGTTAGTGAGTTTATTAATTCTGAAACTCTTTGTTATGGATTCATCAAGCGCATTGCGATTGCTTCACAATTGCTCGAAATTTGTGAAATAGTACCAGTTTTCTGCTGTAATAACTGCTTGAGATCTAGTTTCTGCGGCTATGAATTATCTCAGTTATGCACGACCGGGCGTAAAATGGTCCTTCTTGCCCGGTTTTGCGAGCGTAAAGTGTCACCATACCGCTCGAGGACTATCTTAATCGCCCGCAGGGCGTAAAATTGCATTTGAGCGTCCGCACAGGCGCTTCCGTGATGGTTTCAGTCATTGCGAAATGATTTAAACATGCATTATGTTCCAATGATACAACAGTGATCATTACGATTAGCCTATCGCTTCGGATGACCACAACTAAAGACCCGTTTCGGGCTTATTGGACCTCATCAGTGCAGGGTAGTTGAGCGTGCTTGTCTCGATGTGAACTTTTCACGTCTTAGGAAGGAACATTTGCGATATGCATCACAGTGTGAATCGTTGCATGGACTGAAAGCAGATATAATTCAATGTTATGCGTGGTATTTGTCAAAAAAGTAGTTTTTTTCTGCTCGTAGTCTATCATACAATCAATTTTTGACCATGTTTGATATTTTCAATTGGACAGGCTATTTTATCTTTAAAATGTTTGTCCAATTCATGGCTTTTTCATTTTTTTCTACAGTTGCTTCCTACTTGTATTCAGCCCAAGTTCCATTTTAATTTCGACGTCTTCTTATAATAATAATAATATAATAATAATAACGTTCAATAAACCATTTCACAGAGAATAAATTATAACAATGATTTGTGAATAAACGGGGAGACCACAGAAACTGAAATTTTCAGCTTGTGCGTGGTATAGGTAATAGGTTATGTAATACAAGGTAGATTATAAAATTAACACAGATTAAAATTAACATCAATTTGAGAACGAGGTACAAAACAATTAATTAAAAAGATACAATAAAATTTGGGGACATGGTAAGGATATTTATAACAATATAATTTATAATTCATTAAAATATTGAGAGCTCATTTACACATCATGTTACAATAAGAGTACAGAATTATTAAAGAACAATACAATCAAAACGATAAATATGGAAAAATATAAAGATAGAATTTTAACTTACGGAATCAGTAGTTATTTATTATTTTGTGAAAGAACTGGCGCTTTTTTTCTAGTATCCATTTCCTGGTTTTCGTTTTAAATTCTTTATATGTTCTACTATCTCTTATGCTGGTAGGTAACTCATCATAGAGTTTGCTACTCAAGTAAATATAACTACGTTGCCCAATGGTTTTTTCACATCGTATAGAACAATATTTTAAATTTCTTTGCCTTGTTTCATGAGTATGAGATGGTATATAGAGAGGTATTTTTTTTTTTAAACACTGGTTATGATATTCAAGCTGTAAAGCTGCCTAATGTCGTATATTTGGGCTTCAATGAATAGATCATTGCTGGGATATTCCCGAGGTTTTGTTAAGATAATTTTTAAAATCCACTTTTGTAGTACATTTAAATTTTCAAGGCATATATCATTTACTCCTCCCCATCCCAAAATTCCGTTGGAAATAAGAGACTGCACTAACGAATAGTATATTATTTTGAGTTGGGGTATGTCCAAGAATGTTTTTAGATACTTGAACCTTGATAATAATCCTCTGATTTTCACCACGTTGTTATTTATTTGGAGGTCCCATCGGAAATGTCTGTCAACTATAATGCCTAGGTATTTTATTGATTCAGCTTCAAAAATTTCAGTAACATCATCAATTTTTATGTTTCCTAAATTCGGTAAATTATTCGCATACGAGACAAAAGGCAAATACTTAGTTTTTTCCGCATTCAAGGTGAGTTTGTTCAATTGAAAGTTAGCTACGCCACTGCAGTCCAACGTGCACTTCTATGCATCTTCGGCATCCACAATGTCCAGTTTGCTACCGTTTACTCGACGATGAAGTTTGACTTTGGCGCTATCTATTTCGTTCTCCTACCACCTATCCCAGAGAACGTTCGGTACCCAGAATCTTACACAGTGGTTAACGCTCTAGTGGTGAAGTGTTGTGTGTAGTTAGTATGAAGTGCGAAAATTACTTTATTTCTGACAGTGACATTATAAGCTTATATCGTCATAGTTACGATATCTATAATGATGTAATAAAAAAATGTTTGATTTGGGGTATAATTTTTATAATAATAAAATAGGAATGGAATGGAAGCGCTGCCACCAGGTCAGATTTCTGATTTACAACTCGCACTGACCAAACAAGTTGTATAATAAGATGTTTTCTTTGTTCAATTATAAATATGAATTTCTTTGACGTTGATTATCCAAACTCCAAATAGGCTACTGGTTAAACTAGACCACCATATATCCTCGGGGACGGTGAGAACGGAAACGGCTTCACAAATGCGTAGTCTTCAGTATAGGGAATGTGAAATTTAGTAGATACAAAATAAAAACTCAAATCAACTTTTACGTATAAAATGTATTGCGATTAAATAAAGAAAAACAACAAAACAAAATCAGAAATTATGCCAAAACCAAAAAGAAAGTAATAGAACAAAATTATCATTTCAATATAAAAACAAATACCGAGAAATACGGACCCTTCGTATTTCCAATCAATTTGTTGAAACTTTGGGAACTGCGTAACTATATGGACTCTGTGTCCTTTGTACAAGAAACTGTCTGAACTTTTATCATTGAAAACCCATGATAGATCTCTGAATCATCATATCAAAAGTTTGTTTGTGAAGTATCCCAGATAACGCCCTAATAAACTTGTAATTAACTCTGTTTCAAATCCCAATGATAAAACCCTAAAAAAAACATTTCCACCTAACATTTGAAATTTGAAAGGAACTCGCTTGTCTCGTGACCTAGAGCAAAAACGCAAAATATCTAACATTTGGCCAATATATCCTGAAAACACTCAATGCAATATCGACTTACCCTTAAGACAGAATGACCAATCCTGTGACTGCGTTGTTTCAAAATATCGAATTGTTCACAAAACTCCCCACAAAAATCAAACCCTCTTATTCCCGATTCGATTGAATTATCCCATCGATATACTACCCCAAAGCAAATGCACGGTATGTCTTTAAATTTCAAATTATGGCGACCCCTTTCGACCCGTGTCCAAACACTCCCGAAACCAGGGTTCCGTCCCCGAGGGGGAGGAAACCCTCGTCCGAGGCGACCAGTTCCCGCTGGTGCCTTTCCCGAACTCTCGCAACTGACTGTCTGAAACTGAATGCCCCAAACTGAATGCTGAAAACTTCCTATCTTTCTCCAACTCGAATATTCTTCCCAATTTTTTTCTGTATGTTGCACTTCTTTAGAGCTCGCAAGCGGTTCCCAGAGTTTTTTCGATGACTTCAACAAAATACATTGTAGTTGATGGTTTTCGAGAACGAAGACTCAGACGCAAGTGTTGCATAATAAAAATGTCTCTTCTCGGAGCCAAATATTTAGTTTTCCCAACGATTAATGTATCCGTTAAATCTGTTATGATTCGTATCAAGTTACATGAGCCCCGATAGCACGTTGCGCTTTCGTTTAGTTTTCGATACAATAATTTCTCTATAGACGAAATGAACTTAACAGAATCAAATACAGGGTGATTCTGTTACAATGAGGGTCATAAGATTTCATAGTCTATTTGAATCTCTCTCTATAAGGTAAATAACTGAATTTGATTTATATAAGACATTATATCTATGGTAATATCTTATTGTTTATTAGAAATAAATAATAAATTCAAAATCATGTTTTTAGAATTAGCAAGTTTTTTATAAGTTGTAATATTCAAACTCATATTGTTTTATCCAGCACAAGAACACGTCGTCTTGATTTTATATCCTTATCTCTTCACACCATATTATAGGATTTTTTTGTTAATACCTACAATACTTCTTTCGATTCTACTGAGTTGGGAATACTGTTGTGTTTATTTATTTTTTCTGATTTTTTCTCAAGATATGATGAACTACATTAAGGTAGGTTGTTTGAATGCGAGATCGATGTTGCCAAATCTATTGGAAATAAGGCAGATTATTGTTGAAAATGAATTTGACATATTTCTCATTTGTGAAACTTGGTTAACTCGTAATAATGATAGTGGATTATTAGAAATGGATGGTTACAAATTTTATAGGTTAGATAGAGATACAAGAGGAGGTGGCCTCTGTGCATATATACGAATTAATTTCAAGAGTGTTATAATCAGTTCCAATTCAAATGTAATAGAACAATTATGGGTGCATGTTGAGTTTGACAAATTGAAGTTTGCTATTGGTGTAATATATAGGCCACCAACTCAAGATACGAATCTTTTTCTTAATGAACTTGAAGATGCACTTAGTTTGATTTGCCCTACAGTTGATGATATAATATGCACAGGGGACTTCAATATCAACTTACTTAATGAAAACAATATACATACGATAAAATTGTTATCCATTTTAGAATCATTTTCTTTAACTCAGGTGATCGATTGTGCAACACGAATTACTGACACGACTTCAACTTTACTAGATTTGATGGTGGTAAGTAGCGCTGAGAAAGTGGTAGAGCATGGCGTCCTCGAGAGTGGACATATTTCTGATCACCAGTTGGTATATGGAAAAATAAAGGTGGGAAAACCAAGTAATGAGCCCAAAATGTGTACCTACAGGAATTTCAAAAATTTTGACGAGGATCTATTTACTACAGATTTACTCAACACCTCATTCTTCAGAATATTTGAACAAGAAAATATAGATGAGAAAGTGTCTTACCTTGTCAACTGCATATTAAATCTCTTTGACCGACATGCTCCTATAGTTACTCGTAGAATCACTAAAGCAAAGGCACCCTGGTTAACTTTTAATTTGAAAGAAATGATGAAAACAAGGGATAAAGCTTTCAGTAGATATAAAAGAACTAAAGAACATGCTCATTTCACTTTCTACAAGGATATACGAAATTACGTGAATAAAGCTATCGTGAGGGAAAAGAAAGCTTATTACACTCATGCATTGAATAACGCCTCTTCCAAAGATACTTGGAGAATTTTGAAATCCAATTCTCTCATACCTACAAAACAGATTGAAATTCCTGAAAATCTGATGAATGTTTCAGAAATCAATGAATATTTCGTAAATTCGATTCCTGCAACTGAACCACCAATTCCTGTACTAGATTACTATAAAAATAACATAATGCATGACACTAATTTTCAATTACATGAAGTGAATGATATATTTGTTTATCGTACAATTTGTAATATCACTACAAATGCTACAGGCTGTGATGGATTAAATATCCAGCTCATCAAATTATGTTGTCCTCACATTATAACCTACATCACTCATATTGTCAATTTTTGCATAACCCAACATGTCTTTCCCAATTCATGGGGAAGTGCAGTAATAACGGTGTTGCCCAAAAAAGCAAACCCGATAGAATATAAAGATCTTCGAGCCATTAGTATACTGCCCACTCTCTCAAAAGTCCTAGAGAAAGCCATTGAAAGTCAGTTAAGAACATTCCTGATCGATCATTCATTGATACCAGATATGCAGTCTGGCTTCAGAAGTGGCTATAGTTGTACTACTGCACTTCTTCAAATAGTTGATGATATAATGACAGCTACTGATAAAGGGTTTTGTACAATTTTGACAATGTTAGATTTTAGCAGAGCGTTTGACACATTGAATTACAACTTACTACTTTCTATTTTACACTACATTGGTCTTTCTGATAACACCGTTTTATTATTAGAAAACTATATAAAGAATCGGCGACAAAAAGTGCGACTTGGAGTAGAGTCAAGCTATGTAGATCTTAAATCTGGAGTTCCACAAGGTTCCATTTTGGGACCTTTACTTTTTAATATTTATATTACACACATTCTGAGGAGTGTGAAATATTGTAAAATGCATCTCTATGCCGATGACACCCAGCTCTACTACTCGTTTCCGTGCGCTGAGATCGGTGATGCCTGCGCCATGATCAATGAGGATCTCAAATCATTCATGGATATGGCAAGGGATCACTGTCTCATTATAAATGCAGACAAATCAAATGTGATGATATTTGGTCCAAGAAAACATCTACCTGAGCTGAAGCACTTAGTTAATATTACCATTGAACATACTCCTATGATTGTTTCAGACGAAGTGAAGAGTCTTGGTGTTATTATTGATAGTAATCTGCGATTTGAGAGACATGTCAACAAGCTTATTCAGAAGGCATACGCTACTATCAAACTCATTTACGGTAATAGACATTGTTTATCAGTAAAACTCAAGACGAATATCTGTGATAGCTTAGTTTTGTCTCTTTTTAACTATGCAGATTGTCTCTATGGACCAAATTTAACTAGCCAGTTCAAACAAAAGATTCAAAAAGTGCAAAACTCTTGTCTGCGTCTTATACATGGTGTGAGGAGACGAGAAAGAATATCCCATAAACTTAGGGAAACTGGCTGGCTCAATATGGAAAATAGAAGGATACTTCACTCGTCCTGTCTTTACCATAAAATAATCATTGATAAATGTCCTCCCTACTTGTACAATAAGTTGAAATTCAGAACTGATGTTCATACAATTAACATTAGGTTCAAAGGAATTCTAACACCACCCATCTTTAGAACAGAATTTTTTAAACGGTCGTATAGCTACCAAATTTGCAATACATACAATAATATTCCCATCCCAATGAAATCCTTATCACTGTCGAAATTCAAATCTAAACTTAAGATTTCGATTATAGAAAATCAAACTTGAAGTGTTTATCCCCTCAGTAGAATTAAATGTTTCATTGTGATATAAATACTATACCTATTCGGTTATAAATGAAAGAGTTCTTGCTGGACGCGTTGAGATATTTGAAGGTTGAGTGGAAGAACAAGTCAGTAGTAGATTTTATCTACTTCTTGGGTTGAACTCCGCCTTTTATGTTCAGTCTGCCATATTTTGTGTATACTCACCTTTATATATACTTATGTACTGTACTGGATATAATAAAGTCGTTTATTATTATTATTATTATTATTATAACTCCCTTGGGATATTAAGGTTCAAAAACTCCCTCTTACCTTTTACAGGTGAAAATGATACAAGAAATGCTTATAAACGTTTATATGTAATGAAAACTAAGACATATTTTCCTTATTCACGTCATTACAAATAATAAATATACAATTTTCAAATGTTCCCTGAAAATTACTTTCGCCGCTGGAAACAATTTCTTCTTTTTTATGGGTGGTGCTGTTGCTGTTCACTACAGTCGAGGTGCCTGCCTCTTCTGATGGCAAAGTAGACAGCATACGCGCCGTTTTATTTCTCAATTCAATACTGTCCTCCAGATACCCCTCTGCCACCGTGGAACTTCTCCAACATCCGTGTCTTTTTAAGTTTGTCATAGTTGCTCCTGCATTGGCTAGGGCAGTAGCAGAAGTGCGACGAAGGCAATGTCCCGTATAGGTTAGTGGGTTTGGCAATCCTAAATACATTGCGATTTTGCTGGGAATTTTGCCAAACATATTCTTTCCAATTGGCTGAGTTGTACATTTATTTTGTCGGAAGCTCAAAAAAAATAGTTTTGTACCTTCAGGACGCAAGGACATATAAAGTCTCAATAAAGGCAAAGCAGAGAACTCTTTTTCATCCACAACTGTAAATTTCTTCGATACACCAGTTTTACTTTCCGGTACGTTCACTACCATAACAGTATCCCGGTCCTATATATCTGCTATACTCATATTTAGAGGTTCCTGAGTTCTGCATCCTCCAAAATAACCCATAATTAGAACAACCTATAACAAATAAAACGAAATAAACAAACGAAAAAGAAAATTATGAGAAAAAAATTACCTTATGCAATAAATGAATTTCATTAGGGGCGTCCTTTAGAAATTTGATGACATCTTCAGGAGATAAGACAGCAGACTTTTTCGGCTTATACCCCTTATTTTTCCGTTTCAAAAAAGCCTCTAGTTCGTTGAACTTGGTGATATCTCTTTTCTCATATATGGTAACCATCGATTTGAGCATTGACCATTTAGTCCATAACGAATTTGGGCTAAACGTTTCTGACTGCAACGAATAAATACAATTATTACCAAATCTACCAGAAAATACTGAAAATACTTCACCAGTTCTTGAAAATATGCCAGAAAGACAGTTTCGTTGGCATCTTTTGACATAACATTTCTCTGTGTCAGCCACTTCAGATATAAGTTGTATTCTTTTTGATATAGGGCTTCACTTTTCGATGGAAGTAATGATTGTCTTGCTTTTCCGCTTTTTTTATAATATCCTCCATTATATCAGAAAAAGATCGTCGATTTGTGGTAAAAAATAAACACGTTTTTAACGGAAAAACATTGATTGATAAAGAAAGTTTGCTTATAAACATGTAACATAGCGACAACCTAGCAACAACCAACAATGCTACAATCAACGCTACCTAATTCAAATATACCAGAAAGGTTATGAATTTAAACATTTATTGCGTTCTAAATATGGACATATTGTTATGAAAATCGGTCAAAAATAAAATTATCTATGTACCACGGGAATTATAGAGCCTTAATAACCTCTGGCAATTGCTGTCCCTCGGGCCAGAGGCCCTCGGGACGCATACTTTGCCATCGGTAATTAAGGCCCTCATAATTCCCTTAATACATGAATAACTATATCATTTATCAGTGTTCCATAGTTTCATTTTGTGAAAATGCATATTGTATAATGAATTGACAAAAGGTCTATGATATCACATATGTTGTTTTATTTATTTCATTTCTACCCCAAGTATCTATCTTGAAATGTCGTGATGTAGTATAATGAACTCCTCAAAACATAGAATAAACTGAAATATAGAATATATTGGACTCTGCCATTCTATCGTTTGATAAAACCCATTTTTTATTATTTTCTCGAATATATTTATATATCACAGTTCTGTTGGCAACAAGTTTCTCAGATGAAAACGAAGTATCGTTGACCAATCGCTTTCCAGGCTCTAGGTAGGGCTTTGTTCGCCTTGATTTTGGAACGAGTATTATTATAATCATGATTGGGCTCATGTAGTTGGAATCAAATAAAAATAAATACCTATATAGTTCGGCACTATAATTGTCTGATATCCATTATACTTCCAGCTTTATACCAAGGGATACATAAACGATTTCCTAAAGATGATTATCTTTTGAATTGCTTATACGCAATTTCGTTACTGATTTTCTTAGTCTTCCCCAATTGCGTTTTCAAGCGACTTACTGATAAAAATTTTTTCAGTTGAGTAATTTTGAATATAACTTTTCTAAACCTTCAAGTGCATTAATTCCCCACTTGAGAAATTAATCTATATATCGATTCCTAGATACCGAACTGTTTCAAGTATAAAAATTTCAGAATTATTTACTTTAATATTATTATGATTCGGAAAATATTTCTAGTACGAGGTGAAAAGTAAAATGTTGGTTCTTACGAAGTCAAATATTTTGTAAGATCGACGAATATTTCGTTTTGTTTTTCACTTCATTCCATGAATTCAATGAAACTGTCAAATTTTATCATTCTCAATAGAGTTTTAGAAATGGAAATACATGTTTCGGGCTGGAAAGGATAGAGTCCTCATTCCAGATCCATATCTATGATGAACAAATGAATCAAAAGAGTGAACTATCGGTCTTATATCTTCAATACAATATTTTCATAAAGTTTATTTCACGCACGATATCAGGTGCCTTTATCCATGCACCCTCGAATATTGCTTCCAGAATGACCTTGGTTGAGATACTCCATGATCTGAAATACTAGGATTGATTCTCATCCAATCACTGGCCAGGTATTCGAAATTTCGTTTCCAGGAACTTCAGTATAACCGGAAACTCATAGTAGTCGTACCTTTATGGCGTTTGTTTATATGTATGGCAAGAAAATCTTTCCTAGGCAAAATTTCCCAGAACGTAATATAGTTCCACTTTTGAAAATTGTTGGTCAGGGATCAGGAGGTGCCCAATCTCCTTCCAGTCCTGCCCTGTGTCAAACACATATTGATCGATAACCAGTGGCGTCCTTAAAAATGACAAATTAATTCAACAACACGAAATACCCTATTTTAGGAGCTCAAAACAAAACCACATCTTATGAAAACTAAAAGAAGTTGGAAACAATAGACCTAGAATATGCTTCCGATTTATCGATAGGTTTCCGAATGATATCACAATGAAAAGATGCGTACGGTACTGTACAATGTTATGACAACGATATAAAATGGCGAATGATCTATCAATCGCCCTTCAGATAATGTGGCTTATCGTAACCTTGATTTTTTTATCGATGGTTTTATACCAATATGTTGATCTTCAATAAATCTTGATTACATAATATTTCTTCGTTATCATAGTGAAATTTTCAGTTAATGAGATAACGGTTGTGAAAATTTTCATCTTCGGAGCTAATATAGTGTATGTACTTTCTATAAATTTTGTAACTTCTAGTAATATATGGTGATTTTGATGAAATTTGTCTGGTAGGTACTCTATAATTAGTGAAGGTAGATACATTATATGAGTATATAAAATTGATATAAATTGAATGAATAGATATATCAAAATAATGAAGGATTTTTCAAAATTACTTATGTATGTATAATAATATAAGGACAAATCAATCTCTCATAGTGGGTCGAATATAATTTTCAGGAACTGCAACTGGAGTTACTAGTCCATCTTATCAATGACCCACAACCCAAGTTGTAAAAACTGACAAGCTGTCAGATGCTGGCTTTGTCCGACACGGAGTGCCTCAAGACTCTGTACTAGGGCCAGTATTGTTTTTGTTATATATCAATGACCTAGCTTGTATCGAATCTGACGGAATATACACAATTTTCAGATCTTGTGGCATGACATCAATGAAACTAATCTTCGCAACCAAATAACACAGGATAATACATTGTTAAAGTGAGAGAGTGGTGCAACTCCAACCTGTTTTCCTTCAATATAAAAAAAAAACAATTTAATATCATTCAATTGTAACTTGTCATCAGGCATTCCCTTGGGTAATGATGTTATAACAAATAAAAAAGTACGAAAGGTCTCGAATGAATTGTGACTGCAAAATTTTTGTGCCATACTGTAGTTGAATCATATCATTTTGGGGCACTTGCAACCAACAACACTTCAATGCAGTCTTCATTCTCCAAAAGCGCGCCATTAGATATCTGTGCAAAGTTGGGCCTAGAGTGTCTTCTAAACCTTTGAGCAGAAATTACTAACTCTCTCGTCTTTATTTATACTAGAAACTGTGTGCCTAGTTTATAAGAAGAAATCATCTTACAATGTTGTTGGTATCACTCACCTGAATGAGAAAATAAGACTGCCTGTTCCATCAAAAAATCGTTGATATATAATGCAAGTAAAGAATACAACCATCTTCCGACGGGTTTTGAGGTTCATGTAAAGTGACAAATTTCTCGTTTCTGATCTGTAAGATGGCGCTGGCACGCTTTGTATTCTGCAATCTATGCAACCATAGTTACATCCATTCGACTGAGATATCGCAGCTTTCTTCTGCAATATTTCTGATAATTACAGTTTTCTATGGCAATATCTGATGGTTCTACTGCCAGATATATGGAATGTTGCCATATCTCAACATCTGTTCAATACTGTGAGCACAATAATTATTGCAATAAAAAATTCATCCAATATATTCGATTTGTTGAAGAGATCTGCATTACTATCCTAGTATTCATGCATTCATATGAGTGAAATAAAACATCGATCATAATGTTGAATATTTTATTTTCCCTCCATAACAAATAGCCTAGCAAGGGTTGACACGTCAGTTTCCACAATACTTTTACTTTGTAAATTTGGATTAGAAATCAGCGGAACCTACTTTTCTTCACTGTTTACAGTCTTTACTGGCTCCTCCAGGAATAGATTTCAAGATGCAGGAAGTCAGTAAGGCGGATTCTCATTGATCAGGCATTTTATAGTGTTCAAGAGTACTTTGATAAGAATATGGATGAAATTCTGATGTCAAATCTAAAATGCAACAAACCTTCAAATACACTGCCCTCCTTAAACATACCAATCGTTTCTATTATATTATTTTACTAAGTTGAAGCAGCAGTTATGAAATATGAGAAGGTATATGTTAGGTATTCATTAATACAATAATATAACATACATTTTGCATTTTCATAACTTTCCACAAGTATAACGTCAACAAATAATTTTCGACCTAATAGGGGAATTTGATAATTTCTTTCACCTTGGTCACATTCTTACACATTATGTAATCTGAAAATTCCATAGGATTTCCAAATTGAAAACATTAGAATAATAGAATATAAAACAAGGTTAGAATTAAAATAAAAAATACAGCTTCAGCGAGCATGAGGAACCATGAGTATCGAATTAATTCATTTTGTACGAGTAACAGACTGATTTATTTTCCCCACGACCAGGAAGTATATAGGTCAAAAACAATTAGATTGAATATGAACCTGACTGAAAATCACGAGGAAAATCATCATGAAGGCTCCGCCATTTACATACAAGTGTATCGCGGGTCGCGGGAATGCGGTGGTGCTACGGAACTCGACCGTCCGTTATTTTTCAATATTTGTATAGTGAAATTCAACATTCCTTTTTATTGTTACGAGCTGTGCTTCCAAGAAGACCGGAAGTCATTATCTCGGCAGCTCGCGACTAGGCCGTGATTCATGGCCTCGCTCTAGTTCTAGGTATTTTCCGTTATCTCTGGAGAAAGGGTGTTTTTACTAGAAATTTAATATATGCTAGAAAGAATATTTCGGACCTATATAAAAGGAGCGCGGTGTCGCAGACAATCGGCTTTAGTTTGGATAGAGTTTAGTTTAGCAAGAAAACCAGTATTGTGAACATTGAGATTTGCAAAGCGAATATTTTTGTGATTTAGATTTGTTGTGAACCCAAGTAGAAATATCGTAACATTATGTTTACCGATTTATATATGCGAGTATTGTACAGGGTCTTCACGTATAATTTGAACCCCCCCCTTGACTTTTATGTCTCACATTCAATTTTTGTTTTCAATAAATAATGGCATGTTATCTCTGATAGATTGCGAGATATTTGACGTTGAAATTAAGATTTTATATGGATTCTTTCAGCTATCTAGGAAATAGATGGTCAGTGTAGTTATGGAAATAATTGAAAGTATATGTTGTCATTGTGAGGTTATTTGTCATAATGGGTTTTAGTGACAAGGAAAATGTGATATACCATCAATATATTTTGAAAAAATAAAAAGGCCAAACCGCACAACAGAGATGTGCCGAGCACTGAAAAAAAGTGCTTCGAGCACTAAGCACTGAGCACTCTTGAAAAGTGCTCCGGAATCTCGAGCACTAAGCACTTCTATTGACAAAATGCTCGCAATTACTTATGCAATTACTAAGCACTGAACATTTTGAAAAGGATGATTCTGTTAAGTTATGAACTTGAATCACTTTCGGACATGGTTTTTGTATTTTTTGTACATTAATCACGTCAAATTCAATCCAAAACATCAACGAAACGTTGATCGCAATGTTTCGCCTACGATTCTTTATTTATAAGTGTCTCGGGTCATCCTAAATACATGAAATAACTATAAGAAGCTAACCCAAAAGGGGCCGAACGTTTTCTCGTAAAATAAACACCAACATTTCGAGTGATTTTGCTTGAAACTATGAGTTATCACTATTAAAAACTGAATATATACTACATAAGTGATATCATTGAATATTAAAGAAATATATATCTTCATCATCAGTCGAATGGAGTTGAACGTTACGGCCTTGCTACAAATCGTTATTAGCCTTTTACAAGACCATTGCTCGGTAGCAGTTTTCGGGATTACTAAGCACTAAGCCTTTTCGTAAAACACTCGAAGCACTAAACACTAAGCACTGGTTCAGGGAAGTGCTCGGGAGCACAGTGCTTACGATCACAAAAGTGCTCTAAGTGCTTCAATAAGCACTAAGCACAATGCTTTGGGACAGCTCTGCCGCACAACGGGAATATAAGTTTTATACGGAAACCGAGTGATTCCTTCTACAAATATCTTCAAATATATCAATACATTGTTGAATGAGACAGGATCCATAAATTAAATATGAAATCCAACGTCAAATATCTTGAAATCTATTAAAGATAACATGATATATGTTGATATATCATGACATCACAAAGATATACTTTATCGAATGGTATGAAAATATATAAGCAGTTCCATTAAAAAATATATATTTTTGTCCCCATTACTTTTTTAGACCTTCAACTGTTTTTCTGTTTACATATATATGAAATCTATAAGAAAATTATATCGGATCATTTTTTTGGAAAAGAAATTCAACAATAGATAAGAAAGTTAAGGGGGGTTTCTAAATATGCGTATATTTATCAGTGCTGCTCTTCGAAGGCTTATGCTAGATACAGTATTCAGGTTAGGTTTGTTTGGTAGGTCCGGGTGGGTCTAAAGTACTAGGCCATCGATCGTTTTAAATTTTGACCATACATATGTGTTGTACCTCGTGATATTATAGTACTTTCTTGCAGACCCGTCTATTACCAAACAAATGATACATTATGCCGGATCTGGCGTTATCAGCCCTTATAATCTGTATGCAACTAAGATGCTTTATTTAACCAACAATACATTCGTGCTCTGTCATGTGGATCTATCTCATAAGTCTGTTTTTTATTTCATAACTCAACTGAGTTGCTTGAAGGAAACACCACTCGTCCTGCTGTTTCCAAGCAACTCAGTTTCGTATAAGTAATAAATCAACAGAGTTATCGCGAAAATACAATCAATTCTCGTAATACTACTGATAATACGAACTCGACTAGAGCTCCGCTTCAAAAGTAAGGTATATAGTCTGTTGTAATATCACAAGAGAGTGGAAACTAATTGAAAATAATTCGACATATAATTATTATATCATTTATCGAACACTAGTGATACATTATTTTTTGATATTACAATTGCTAAAACGTATGAGATTACGTTGTCCTCGTAAATAATGTACAGCAGATTATTATTTTTGCTGGTATAATGTAGGTAGATTATAAACACCATAATTATATTTTGATTGGTTATAACGTACATTATTAGTTAATTAATTAACAAAATATATATATTTCAATGATGTCCATATGTTTAATAGGATATAGAGCAATTTGAGGAAACTATATGATCTTAGCAATCGAATGCTGCCAAACCAAAACTAGATAGAATTATGAATAATCTTTCCTTATTCCGAAAATTTCCTGTTATTTTTGTATTAGATTTGTGTATTGGAACTTCAGAGTTGCGAAGAAGGGGGTTTCTTCAACTTATAGTGGATCCTGCACCACTTACAGAGGGAACGGAGTTAAACCGTGAACACAACATTCAATAAAAAATTCGGTGTCACGGCATGCCTACGGCCTACTCAATATGAAAACTGATCATTAATTGTCGTATAATCAAAATTTTCAGCACTTCAAACAAGGTCGAAAGTTATGAATTATCAGATGATTTTGAGAAAAATATATCCTTCTCATAACATGTTTGCATTCCAGCAATCAAATGAATTAGGAGAGCTATCAGTTTGAATTTGTTTTTCAATTGATTTTAAATGCCACCAATTTTATATGCACTGATCAATTATCCGCTTTTCACTATTTCGTCACTTGACTGCTTCTCGTTGAAGAAACTTCAATATCCTCCAATTATAACCAATTAGCATAGATGAGTAATCGTTTGTTGGTGTCATTAATCTGTTTAAGATATAAAGGGTTATATATCTGAAATCTTGATTGTGGAACAACTGTTCAATTGTTTCTTTACAAAATATGTCGATTTGCTGAGAACAGTTTCGGTCAAGAAGAAGTATCGCCTAGATTAAAATATCCTCTTGTATTAGATATTCCAAATCATTCTCGATTGTTCGTGAAAGATAATATCCTGAAAGCTATCAGATGGAGAAAGAGATTACAGAAAAATGACAGTTCCCGAAAGTTCTAGAACAACCTAAACACGAAATATACACAGGGCCAGCGGGGCCATCTTAGCTAATGGCAGACGTCAGCCGAATACGAAGTTGCGTTGCGTGAACAACCTTCATGATCTCAAAAATAAATTGTTGTTATAAATTAGCATGTAATAAGTGTTAGTGTTCGTACAAACTTATCAGTTAAAACTCGGACGTCGTTCACTTCTACAAAAAAAGCGCTTATGTTGACAGTGAGTAACAACTAATATACCTACCTTATTGTTTATATCCATACATGCGAGCATACGACATAATTTTTCATTTCAACACGTGTGCTTTTTTCTTTCGAATAACTATACCATGGTGATATGAACTGCTTTCCAAATAACAAAACAGTGTGCTTCATAAAGTTATAAAGAAATACTCGAAATGAAAGCACTTTTTCATTGCTTCATTTTGAGATCTACGAAATAGCTTTCTTGATTTGAATGAATGAATGAATGAATGAATGAATGAATGAATGAATGAATGGATGGATGAATGAATGAATGAATGAATGAATGAATGAATGAATGAATGAATGAATGAATGAATGAATGAATGAATGAATGAATGAATGAATGAATGAATGAATGAATGAATGAATGAATGAATGAATGAATGAATGAATGAATGAATGAATGAATGAATGAATGAATGAATGAATGAATGAATGAATGAATGAATGAATGAATGAATGAATGAATGAATGAATGAATGAATGAATGAATGAATGAATGAATGAATGAATGAATGAATGAATGAATGAATGAATGAATGAATGAATGAATGAATGAATGAATGAATGAATGAATGAATGAATGAATGAATGAATGAATGAATGAATGAATGAATGAATGAATGAATGAATGAATGAATGAATGAATGAATGAATGAATGAATGAATGAATGAATGAATGAATGAATGAATGAATGAATGAATGAATGAATGAATGAATGAATGAATGAATGAATGAATGAATGAATGAATGAATGAATGAATGAATGAATGAATGAATGAATGAATGAATGAATGAATGAATGAATGAATGAATGAATGAATGAATGAATGAATGAATGAATGAATGAATGAATGAATGAATGAATGAATGAATGAATGAATGAATGAATGAATGAATGAATGAATGAATGAATGAATGAATGAATGAATGAATGAATGAATGAATGAATGAATGAATGAATGAATGAATGAATGAATGAATGAATGAATGAATGAATGAATGAATGAATGAATGAATGAATGAATGAATGAATGAATGAATGAATGAATGAATGAATGAATGAATGAATGAATGAATGAATGAATGAATGAATGAATGAATGAATGAATGAATGAATGAATGAATGAATGAATGAATGAATGAATGAATGAATGAATGAATGAATGAATGAATGAATGAATGAATGAATGAATGAATGAATGAATGAATGAATGAATGAATGAATGAATGAATGAATGAATGAATGAATGAATGAATGAATGAATGAATGAATGAATGAATGAATGAATGAATGAATGAATGAATGAATGAATGAATGAATGAATGAATGAATGAATGAAGATTTTCTTCGCAGGATGTTCTGCGATAGCGATAGCTTGCATTAGAGCTATGTCTTATATATCTGGTTCCCCACACTGGGATAGTGCGTTGAAATTTTCATCTATTCATCACATCTTCAGGACTCTCGAAGACTACTTGATCTACGAATACGGAGAAGAAATGAATATAATTTAATTATAATGTAAAACAATTCATCACAGTACTTTCACATCAAACCTATGAATGACCTTGTTATGGTTGAATAATTACCAAATGTTTATCACATACCATATGAAAAAGCTATTTTTAGATACTAACGTATCAAATGATAAATCCATTTTGGAACTATAATGATACATAATATGCTAATCTGTGCTTGAAGTGTATGTTAAATTTATTCATCAATTATCTTCAATCATTCGACATGTTGATTACCGCTAGTGAAAACAAACGCAGTTTCAAAACATACTTTCCACAGATTTTTGCTGCAGCGTCAGGTTAGTAACTATTCCTATAATAATTCACTCGTTTCAAAATATTAATAGGTGAATACTGAAAATGCAATATTTCCTTCAGTGAAATTCGAGAGCGATATACACATGAAAAAATTTTTTTAATATTAACTCGTTCTGAAATAAAAAAGTACCTCAAAGTATTGAGAAGTGTGGAGAAGGTGACTAATGAACGAATTAGAAGTTATTGATCTCATCAGGACCTAGAGCAGCAAAGTTCTTAGCACCCGTTAGGGCTCTCCGAACCTCCTCGGTGGTAATTGATTGACGCAGCAATTCGAGCTCAGGCTCTCGCAACCTTCCACAAAAGACTCCGAACTGCGTTAGGGCTGGAGTATCTCTGTTGAATGGATGCCTCACCTCATATATACCCTTCCAGAAGGTTTCCACCTGATCAACAGTCGGCGGTTTCTCAACAACACTAAGAGGCGGTTGGAATAAGAGAGGGGGCCTTTCGCGAAAAAGTTTATTTTCTGCCAACCCTCTCGCTCGCCTCTTCAATGACTGCTTGGCAGCCATTAACATCCATATCCTCTCCAGACAGTGCTGTTTGATGACGGTTAGCACTCTCAGGTTGAGTGTGTGATGAAGTACGACGTAATGTTGTGGTGTCTATTCGTCGCACTTTTGACGTGAATGACCTGTTGGCCTCCACATAGTCCATCACACACTGGATACGGGAAGTGTGTTGTCTCGCCGACTGGATCATCGCTTCCATCTTTCGTACGCGTCGTTCTGCCCTCTCGACCGGGGAGGCCGATTCTACTGGTCTCCTCGGCTGAGAGGACCGAACGGCATCGTACACGGCACAATTGATGTGCCAGATGTCAGCATTTTCTGGAAGTGTATCACGAAGTGATTCATCCATTCTAGTCAGGTCTTGTATACGTAGGACCTTGATGTTATTAAGGCTCTCACGATTCCTGATTTGGCTCACCTCTGGTACTTGGTCCCTTCATCCGTTGTTCTGCAGGACGGGCGGAATTAATTGTTCTTCCACCTCGTCGTTCTGCCGGGAAGGGACTCTGACATACTGCCTAACATACATAATCTCTCAGATTTTGTGCCGAGAAGGCTGCATGCTCTGGGTGGAGTTGAAGCCACAGAGCATGCATTCGCCTCATGTGTCCCCTTCGCGCAGGCTCGCTGCTCTCGTAGCATTGCAGAAGGTCGTTCCTGGGATCATCGGTCCACTCAAAGCGTCCATGTTCATAGCAGTCGTTATAGGGCTGTCCATCCTGTTGGGCCTCACCACCTTACCTCTGATCCCTATCCGAATGGGATCGGTTGTGGGGACCCTGTCCTCTGTTTGAAGAAACCAGAGTATTGGGGTAAGCCTTCAGAGCCCACGGCCGACATAAGAGGGGATCGAGCGTTCCCGCTTTCGCTGCCGGTCCGATTTTGCATCCTCAGCTTGGAAAGGTGGTGTCGCTACTCACCATGGCCACACATAACGTTGCCCATTCTGCCTTATTATTATTATTCATTAATTCGTTCTCTCTTCAGGTACCCTCTTCGCCATATCCGATGGCATGACCTACGGTTGGACAGCCCCCTACATCCCCTACTTACTGAGCAACGAGAGCCACATAGCCACTACCCCAAGCGAGACCGAATGGCTGGAAACGTGCCTCTTGATGGGCGCCCTTTGCGGCTTGCCCCTCACCATCTACTCCGTGGACAAATTCGGCCGCAAGATGTCGCTTCTGTTTGCCTCCATCACCATCCTGGTGGCGTGGATGCTCATTGCCTTCGCCGACCGAATGGCATTCCTCTTCGTCGCCAGGTTCCTCTCGGGCATGGCTGGGGATATGGCCTTTGTGGCTGCCCCGATGTACATGGCTGAAATGGCCGACCAGCAGATCAGGGGGTTCCTGTCTGGGATCATATACATCATGGTGTGTGATAAATAGGCTTTTTGGGTGATTATTTCTAGTTGAAAGAAGCTCATCTGCCACCAGGTCAGATTAACAATTGATTTGCGCTCGAAATACACATAATATATTTTCTACACACAGTTCCTAGACAAGGAAACTCGATACTTCATTTAATCACCTTACGTTTCGTAATATTATCCATTTGAATCATCAATTTAATCAATTATTCACCATTTTATTGAAATTCAATCCAATAATTCATGTATCTAACAGAGAAGAAGGGACAATTACTAGAATTGCCCTGCCCAGGTATCGAACCCAGGCTGGCGGCTTGAGAAGTCGCCATCGGCTATTGAGGCTACTTGAAAACTTATGTATATACCACAGTTATAATATGTTATGAACTAAAAATATATAGTCAAACTTATTTTTGCTTCATGTTCAACGGACTGGTGTTTTTTGATAAATACGACAAGTTTAGGATACTTACTGTGATTCTCATTATTCATACTTTTCCTCGATTTCTCTGGTAGGAGGTTCAAATTTACAATGTTCGCACTTTCTGCTACATCAGGAGGTGTGTTATAGATAATTCTCTGTCACTATCATTAATTTCCATCATGCAACAGAATGATGATTTCGTTTTCAACAATGATGGATGCGAGCGCAAATATGATGTCACTTACTGACAATTAACATTATTTCCCCGCACGAGCGGCAATTCTGTCACTTAATGATATTCCTCGGAAACGTCAACTTCAGGTTGAGATTTGAAAGCGCCAACGGCTACTTTGCTAACCGTTTGTATTCTCAATGATCAAAATAAAATCTTTAAAGTTGACTATCCAAACTCCAAATAGGCTACTGGTTGAACTAGACCACCAAGTATCTCCATGAGGGCAGAGAGAACGGCTACGGCTTCACAATTGCGTAGTCTTTAGTATAGGAGGTGTGCAATTTAGTAGATATCAAAATGAAATCTCAAATTAACTTTCACGTATAAAATGTATTGCGATTGAATAAAAAATCGAACAAAATAAAACAAGAAATTACGGCAAAACAAAAAATATAGCATCACCACTTTCTATATAAGATATCTATAGAAATACGTAATATCGTATTTCCGATTAATTTGACAAAACCTTGGGAAATGTTATAACTATATATAAAACTCTGGAGCATCACATCAAAATCCCAATATTTACCGTTATAGCAAAGTATCCCTGATAACTTCCTAATTGTATTGATATTGATTCAAACCTTTATGATAGAATACCTATGATGAACCCTCTCTTACATAACATTCATCGAAAGGAACTCGCTTGTCTCATGACCTAGAGCAAAGTGCAAATATTCAATCATTTGACCAAATGAATCCTAAAAACCATTTTAATCAATACCAAGACACCTCTAAAGAAAGAATCACCAATTCTGTGACTCCCTTGTACCAATATTAATCTCAGAATAGCACGGAACTTCCATCACAAAAAATCCAACCCGTTAATCCCAATTTACTTCAATTTACCCATTCAATCCAAAGTTACAGCACGGTCTTCTTTTTCCGGCTACCCCTTTGCGACACAAGAGTCTCCTTACCTCACATTTGCAAAAACGAGTATGGTCTAACGAGGAGCGGTGGAATTTATTTGATGAGACTGCTTGTTGATCCGGATCACTATTTTCGCTTAATTTTTGGAATAAAAAAAAACAAATGATAATTTTAATAAACGCGCTGTCGCGCTATATTATTCAATGAGACTGGCTGAACCAAACAAACTAACCTAGGATGGTCTGAGAGTCTAGGTATCACTGAGGGATCACTATTTTCGGTGTATTTTTGAGGAAGGAACAACTGATTGATGATTCATGGATTAAAATCAACGCGCTGTTGCGCTATATTATTTAATGAGACTGCCTGAACTAAACAAACTAACCTATTTATGGAACAATGATTGATTGATAAGTAAAAAAAAAGAAGTTGTTCAACGGAATCGAACCCGGGCCGCCTGCCTCGGAAGTAATAATGCTCTGTCCACTACGCCATTCTGGGTCTTAATTACAATTGTGTACATTGTGTTGTTGTCGTACCATTCATAAGCGCATGTGTTCTCCTTCCACTGCTGTTCGTTCGCTTTTGCTAAAGTGCCTCTTGTCTTGTCTTTGCGACCGGAACCGAAACCAGGGGGTTTCATCCCCGTAGGGAAACCCCTTTTCCGAGGCAACTAGTTCCCGCTGGTGCCTTCCGCCAACTACTAAAACTCTCTCCATCTCTGAAAATTGTGTTCAATCCTGATTCTCCGTTCCCAGTCTCAAACTGAATTTTGTCAGTCCTAAGCCACCCATATTTCAATCTGGTTGGATAGTAAATTCTCCCATTTTTACTTTTCAGCCAATATCATTGATTTCATCGAATATTATCCCCCAAAATGTATTCGAATTTCTCACTGAAATATTATTGAAGTATGTGCGTTGGAGATGTAGGGAAGGTTCGACCTCGTTTCTCAATGGTCTAGACGCCAGGCAAGCATACAAGTGGTTAGTTGACCTTACGAATGTGTATAAACAGTAACATAAAATACAACTTTGACGATATTGAATGTTTTTGTGTAAATCTGAGCTCTTGGTATTACGCCCGGATATTTTTTTACGTTTATAGGTCGAATGACATTCACATTTACCTAACTTCAAATACTAATAGCGTTTTCCATTGGTGGAACTCGTGCACACTCAGTGTGAATATATTTCTACAGAATTCACCTCAGTGGTTCAGATTTTTCTGTCATGATTATTCAATGTATCCAGACGGTATAGATAAATAATGATGAACTGACTAAGAAAACTGTCAAGTGTTAATGAGAATCAAATTCGTAACCTTTGTGACACGCCGAGATAACAGCCTACTCATTCACCTGAAATACTACCGTTACAGAGTAGTTAATTTCCTAATAGGAGTTTTAGCATCTTGAATAGTTGAAATCGAGTAATCTTGAATAGAGTTTATGATAATCATTTCGCTAATATTTCTCAAATAAACTCACAGGTATGGCCAATCGAATAATCAAGTGAGTTACATTCAAAAGTTAAACCCCCATGGTCGGTATAGATTGTAGATTGTGAATTGTATGGGGGTTCGTTAAGGCTGTGCAGCATCTCAAGCACCTCGACCTATTAGATCTTTTGTGCATTAACCTTAATTTATTCGAGGTACGGGATTCCGAGACTTCGTGCAAAGTTTATCAGCTTCCTGGGAGCTGGGTTCCTGATATCGGAGGGCTCTAAAAAGACCCCTTCCAGGAACTTAAGCCTCTTGCAGAAGAGTGCTGGGCATTCGCAAAGCAAATGTTCTGCAGTTTCAGCGAAGTTCTCGCAGTAGCGTTACCCATCTTCTTGAGGTGATACCTCAGAGGGCAGCGTCCAGTGAGGAGTCCCGTTACCAGTTTCAAGTCTTTTTTGTCCAACTCGAGAATCTGTGTACCTTTCCTTGTACCTTTCCTTGGCGAGAGGTTCAGTAGCCTTTTCGCTTGTCTTTTGTCCTGCCATATTATTCCAGTGAGATTTTATTTCATCTGCTTCCCAACGTCGAACTCAAGTGGGCCTTGGAGTGTCCACAGAAGGTCTTTGGGCCGAGAAATTGTATATTTGCCCCTTCTTTGGCAAGGCAGTCTGCTTCTTCGTTGCCTTCAACTCCCTTGTGACCTGACACCCACATCAAAGTAACCTCTGTTTGTTCGCTGCTAGTCATAGATCTCATTGCTTACGCTAGATCCGGCATCCTGTAGTAATTTTTAAGTCTAGAGTAGGTACTATGGTCACGTGGGACAACACATTTGTATGTTCAACAACTGAAACGAGCAATCAATGGCTCAGTACTTTCAACTCCTCCTGACCTACCAAACAAATAAGGGAGTGTCTAGGGGTCCGGGCGCCCGGATTCCAGACACAAATATTTATTGGACCGGGCGCCCGGATTCCATACGCAAATATTTATTTGACCGGACGCCTGGTTTTGCTGGAAAATACATGAACACTTGGTATAACTTTTTTGAGGAAGGGAAATTCGATTGAAACAAAAGGAAATTTGAACGCGCTATAACTGACCTGAACGTACTTACCTATCAGTGATAGTCCCTCGATAACTATTTTCACTAAATTTTTGAAGAAGGAAAATTTTTTGATTAAAAAATAGATAGAACATATCTGCTTTACGGGAAATTCACACGCGCTATCGCGCTATATTTATTCAATGAGACTTTTATTGAGAAATGCTAGCGTTGCTGTTGTCACGTAATTTATCCGATATCTTTATCCACTTTTCTGTTTCTTCCTCTCGGGTGGAATTGCAAGTGTCATACCATGCTCCTTCCTCAAAGGAAGAGAGGAAAATTTCCGTAGATAGTTATAGTATTGCTATGGTAACGATACAAAATATAGGCTGTCGATTGGTAGAAAATATGAGGTGTGAAATTTTTCGAGACATTAGTTATTCTACAGCAATTCCAATGAACAAAATCAAATACAGGGTGGTTCTGTTGCAGGTGCACACCGGCTCCCTCGTGGTCTACTGCTTCGGGCCATTCACTCCTTTCTACCTGACCCCGTTGATTGGCTCCTGCATGGTCGTCACCCAGTTGGCTGTGTTTTCCTTCATGCCCGAAACTCCATACTACTTGATGTACAAGAACAGGAGGGATGACGCGAAGAAGGCGCTGGAATACTTCAAACCATACAGCGATGTCGAGAAGGAGTTAGATGAAATCAGCGACAGCCTCGTCAGACAGAAAGCTGACAGGGGCAGGATGCAAGATCTGGTGTTGGTGGGCAGCAACAGAAGAGCTATAGTGATAATGACGGTTTTGAACACTGGTCAACACTTGCTGGGGTACACGGTCATCCTCATGAACTTGCACCACATCTTAGAGTCAGCGGGATCCGTGTACATGGAGTCTTCCCACGCTGCCATACTTTTCGCTGGAATAATGCTGATCTCATCGATTTTCAGTTCGATACAAGTCGACAAGTATGGCAGGAAAGCCTTGCTCATCGTGTCTAGCATGGCTTCTGCTCTGTGTCTACTGGCTATCGCCGTTTACTTCCATTTAAAGATGTCTGGGTATGATGTCCTTCCGGCTAGTTGGATTCCTATAGTGTCCGTGATGGTGTACGGAGCGTTCTTCAAAATAGGAGCTGGGATGGTGCCTATCATAGTGACGGCAGAGATATTTCCCTCTAATATGAAAGCTTTCGGAATGACGATAGCGGACGCCATGTTTATTATCGGTGGCATTGTCGGTATACAGATTTATCAGAGGATGGCTGAACCATTCGGAATGCATGTTCCTTTTTATATTTTTGGATGTTGGGGATTCTTCGTAGCTTTATTTACTCAGTTTTACATTCCTGAAACTAAAGGAAAATCGCTAGATGAGATACAATCTATTTTGAAGGGAGAAGGAAGGAAGAAAGTTGTCATAACAAATTCCACGTCGTCTGTGTGATTGGTTATTATCATTAACGTTCGTGGTTTCACTTCATCAATCTGGCAATAGTGTCAATATTGTCAGTTGTGTTTTGAGGATTGATGAGCTATATGTAGATGAAATGATGATGGTGATTTCAATGGAGAAAACGAACATCGAGTATTAGAGTGGAGTAGCAGTTTTTATACAATTACATTTTTTTTCAGTGTTTTTATTTCATGATACCTTGACCCAAAATTCGCTTGCAAAATTCCAACTGAACTGCAAGACAGACAGACAGACAGACAGACAGACAGACAGACAGACAGACAGACAGACAGACAGACAGACAGACAGACAGACAGACAGACAGACAGACAGACAGACAGACAGACAGACAGACAGACAGACAGACAGACAGACAGACAGACAGACAGACAGACAGACAGACAGACAGACAGACAGACAGACAGACAGACAGACAGACAGACAGACAGACAGACAGACAGACAGACAGACAGACAGACAGACAGACAGACAGACAGACAGACAGACAGACAGACAGACAGACAGACAGACAGACAGACAGACAGACAGACAGACAGACAGACAGACAGACAGACAGACAGACAGACAGACAGACAGACAGACAGACAGACAGACAGACAGACAGACAGACAGACAGACAGACAGACAGACAGACAGACAGACAGACAGACAGACAGACAGACAGACAGACAGACAGACAGACAGACAGACAGACAGACAGACAGACAGACAGACAGACAGACAGACAGACAGACAGACAGACAGACAGACAGACAGACAGACAGACAGACAGACAGACAGACAGACAGACAGACAGACAGACAGACAGACAGACAGACAGACAGACAGACAGACAGACAGACAGACAGACAGACAGACAGACAGACAGACAGACAGACAGACAGACAGACAGACAGACAGACAGACAGACAGACAGACAGACAGACAGACAGACAGACAGACAGACAGACAGACAGACAGACAGACAGACAGACAGACAGACAGACAGACAGACAGACAGACAGACAGACAGACAGACAGACAGACAGACAGACAGACAGACAGACAGACAGACAGACAGACAGACAGACAGACAGACAGACAGACAGACAGACAGACAGACAGACAGACAGACAGACAGACAGACAGACAGACAGACAGACAGACAGACAGACAGACAGACAGACAGACAGACAGACAGACAGACAGACAGACAGACAGACAGACAGACAGACAGACAGACAGACAGACAGACAGACAGACAGACAGACAGACAGACAGACAGACAGACAGACAGACAGACAGACAGACAGACAGACAGACAGACAGACAGACAGACAGACAGACAGACAGACAGACAGACAGACAGACAGACAGACAGACAGACAGACAGACAGACAGACAGACAGACAGACAGACAGACAGACAGACAGACAGACAGACAGACAGACAGACAGACAGACAGACAGACAGACAGACAGACAGACAGACAGACAGACAGACAGACAGACAGACAGACAGACAGACAGACAGACAGACAGACAGACAGACAGACAGGCAGACAGGCAGACAGGCAGACAGGCAGACAGGCAGACAGGCAGACAGGCAGACAGGCAGACAGACAGACAGACAGACAGACAGACAGACAGGCAGACAGGCAGACAGGCAGACAGGCAGACAGGCAGACAGGCAGACAGGCAGACAGGCAGACAGGCAGACAGGCAGACAGGCAGACAGGCAGACAGGCAGACAGGCAGACAGGCAGACAGGCAGACAGGCAGACAGGCAGACAGGCAGACAGGCAGACAGACAGACAGACAGACAGACAGACAGACAGACAGACAGACAGACAGACAGACAGACAGGCAGACAGGCAGACAGGCAGACAGGCAGACAGGCAGACAGGCAGACAGGCAGACAGGCAGACAGGCAGACAGGCAGACAGGCAGACAGGCAGACAGGCAGACAGGCAGACAGGCAGACAGGCAGACAGGCAGACAGGCAGACAGGCAGACAGGCAGACAGGCAGACAGGCAGACAGGCAGACAGGCAGACAGGCAGACAGGCAGACAGGCAGACAGGCAGACAGGCAGACAGGCAGACAGGCAGACAGGCAGACAGGCAGACAGGCAGACAGGCAGACAGGCAGACAGGCAGACAGGCAGACAGGCAGACAGGCAGACAGGCAGACAGGCAGACAGGCAGACAGGCAGACAGGCAGACAGGCAGACAGGCAGACAGGCAGACAGGCAGACAGGCAGACAGGCAGACAGGCAGACAGGCAGACAGGCAGACAGGCAGACAGGCAGACAGGCAGACAGGCAGACAGGCAGACAGGCAGACAGGCAGACAGGCAGACAGGCAGACAGGCAGACAGGCAGACAGGCAGACAGGCAGACAGGCAGACAGGCAGACAGGCAGACAGGCAGACAGGCAGACAGGCAGACAGGCAGACAGGCAGACAGGCAGACAGGCAGACAGGCAGACAGGCAGACAGGCAGACAGGCAGACAGGCAGACAGGCAGACAGGCAGACAGGCAGACAGGCAGACAGGCAGACAGGCAGACAGGCAGACAGGCAGACAGGCAGACAGGCAGACAGGCAGACAGGCAGACAGGCAGACAGGCAGACAGGCAGACAGGCAGACAGGCAGACAGGCAGACAGGCAGACAGGCAGACAGGCAGACAGGCAGACAGGCAGACAGGCAGACAGGCAGACAGGCAGACAGGCAGACAGGCAGACAGGCAGACAGGCAGACAGGCAGACAGGCAGACAGGCAGACAGGCAGACAGGCAGACAGGCAGACAGGCAGACAGGCAGACAGGCAGACAGGCAGACAGGCAGACAGGCAGACAGGCAGACAGGCAGACAGGCAGACAGGCAGACAGGCAGACAGGCAGACAGGCAGACAGGCAGACAGGCAGACAGGCAGACAGGCAGACAGGCAGACAGGCAGACAGGCAGACAGGCAGACAGGCAGACAGGCAGACAGGCAGACAGGCAGACAGGCAGACAGGCAGACAGGCAGACAGGCAGACAGGCAGACAGGCAGACAGGCAGACAGGCAGACAGACAGACAGACAGACAGACAGACAGACAGACAGACAGACAGACAGACAGACAGACAGACAGACAGACAGACAGACAGACAGACAGACAGACAGACAGACAGACAGACAGACAGACAGACAGACAGACAGACAGACAGACAGACAGACAGACAGACAGACAGACAGACAGACAGACAGACAGACAGACAGACAGACAGACAGACAGACAGACAGACAGACAGACAGACAGACAGACAGACAGACAGACAGACAGACAGACAGACAGACAGACAGACAGACAGACAGACAGACAGACAGACAGACAGACAGACAGACAGACAGACAGACAGACAGACAGACAGACAGACAGACAGACAGACAGACAGACAGACAGACAGACAGACAGACAGACAGACAGACAGACAGACAGACAGACAGACAGACAGACAGACAGACAGACAGACAGACAGACAGACAGACAGACAGACAGACAGACAGACAGACAGACAGACAGACAGACAGACAGACAGACAGACAGACAGACAGACAGACAGACAGACAGACAGACAGACAGACAGACAGACAGACAGACAGACAGACAGACAGACAGACAGACAGACAGACAGACAGACAGACAGACAGACAGACAGACAGACAGACAGACAGACAGACAGACAGACAGACAGACAGACAGACAGACAGACAGACAGACAGACAGACAGACAGACAGACAGACAGACAGACAGACAGACAGACAGACAGACAGACAGACAGACAGACAGACAGACAGACAGACAGACAGACAGACAGACAGACAGACAGACAGACAGACAGACAGACAGACAGACAGACAGACAGACAGACAGACAGACAGACAGACAGACAGACAGACAGACAGACAGACAGACAGACAGACAGACAGACAGACAGACAGACAGACAGACAGACAGACAGACAGACAGACAGACAGACAGACAGACAGACAGACAGACAGACAGACAGACAGACAGACAGACAGACAGACAGACAGACAGACAGACAGACAGACAGACAGACAGACAGACAGACAGACAGACAGACAGACAGACAGACAGACAGACAGACAGACAGACAGACAGACAGACAGACAGACAGACAGACAGACAGACAGACAGACAGACAGACAGACAGACAGACAGACAGACAGACAGACAGACAGACAGACAGACAGACAGACAGACAGACAGACAGACAGACAGACAGACAGACAGACAGACAGACAGACAGACAGACAGACAGACAGACAGACAGACAGACAGACAGACAGACAGACAGACAGACAGACAGACAGACAGACAGACAGACAGACAGACAGACAGACAGACAGACAGACAGACAGACAGACAGACAGACAGACAGACAGACAGACAGACAGACAGACAGACAGACAGACAGACAGACAGACAGACAGACAGACAGACAGACAGACAGACAGACAGACAGACAGACAGACAGACAGACAGACAGACAGACAGACAGACAGACAGACAGACAGACAGACAGACAGACAGACAGACAGACAGACAGACAGACAGACAGACAGACAGACAGACAGACAGACAGACAGACAGACAGACAGACAGACAGACAGACAGACAGACAGACAGACAGACAGACAGACAGACAGACAGACAGACAGACAGACAGACAGACAGACAGACAGACAGACAGACAGACAGACAGACAGACAGACAGACAGACAGACAGACAGACAGACAGACAGACAGACAGACAGACAGACAGACAGACAGACAGACAGACAGACAGACAGACAGACAGACAGACAGACAGACAGACAGACAGACAGACAGACAGACAGACAGACAGACAGACAGACAGACAGACAGACAGACAGACAGACAGACAGACAGACAGACAGACAGACAGACAGACAGACAGACAGACAGACAGACAGACAGACAGACAGACAGACAGACAGACAGACAGACAGACAGACAGACAGACAGACAGACAGACAGACAGACAGACAGACAGACAGACAGACAGACAGACAGACAGACAGACAGACAGACAGACAGACAGACAGACAGACAGACAGACAGACAGACAGACAGACAGACAGACAGACAGACAGACAGACAGACAGACAGACAGACAGACAGACAGACAGACAGACAGACAGACAGACAGACAGACAGACAGACAGACAGACAGACAGACAGACAGACAGACAGACAGACAGACAGACAGACAGACAGACAGACAGACAGACAGACAGACAGACAGACAGACAGACAGACAGACAGACAGACAGACAGACAGAC